>JABSTR010001313.1:0-100000 GCA_013339765.2 Haemaphysalis longicornis | reverse complement strand
AGCGGTGTTCTGTAAACTATGTATGGCTTGTATTGCCCACGATCTTTGTACGCGCCCGTATTTTTTGTTCTTTGCTCTTTAAGTGGGTAAAAACAGTGTGTCATGGTGACTTATTTTGGTTCCTTTCACTGTCGCTGTTCATGAACCACGAAAGTAAATAAAGCGATAACATGGTTCGCGGCAATATCATGCAGGTTTTTGCGACCACCAGTTCACTAACCACAAAACCAAAAACAGTCGCCTGAATGCAATACTGGCGACTGCCGTCTTTTAGGTGGCTCACTAAAATAACAGAGCAGCTGGTGTGCAAGAAAGAATTGGCAATTTGGCATGGCGTTCCTCTTGGACTTGGCAGTGGAAAATAAAAAAAACACCTTTTATCGTTCACATGTAACTACAATCACCGGATACCGCGAGCTAGCACCATTTCCCGAGTTGTCTTAACTTGAATCTTTTGCTCTCAGTGAACAAGGTAGCATGCAACGCAGTAACCCCTTCTTATCGTGTTCTGCCAGCACTTTCAGCCACGTTTCTGCCACTATAGCATCCTGATTGATTGTGGGGTATAATGCGGCCGACGCTACTCAGGCGATGAGGCACGCTGTAGTGGAGGGCTCCTGATTAATTTTGACCACCTGGGGATCTTTGCGTGCGCCGAAATGTCGTACACCACTATAAAATCCTTTCTTCTGAAAGGCAAGAAACAAGCACTCTCCCTCAAAACAAAAAATGGCCGCGTATCTGCACCTTTCGTAGCAAATGTCGACGAAAGACGATAGTCTTTATCGGCCTTTGCCAAGTAAATGCCTCCCTTCGCTTTCCCGCTCCCCTCTCATGTTGTTCCTCTTGCGTCGCGCTCCTCTCAAGGTAAAGACGCCAAAGGTTTGCTTAAATCATTTTAAATTTACCGCGTTCCACTGCTCCAGGCCCGGTGTATCGATGCCAACGCTGCCGTACGGCGGAGATGCGCGTGAATCGAGTTGCCCTGCTTCAGCGTTTATAGAACCACGTTTTCCCTACTCCAGGTGCGTTCCAAGCAGAACGTGGAACCTATCTAGTGGAACCTTTCGTAACTGCTGCCAGTTGATCTCTTCAAATGGCGCCAGAAGCTATAGTGTCGCGGGCGACAGTAGGCCACGGTGGACTGAATTTTTTTTTGTGCAGCTGAAGTATTTAATTTGGCAAAAATCAAGCATGTATGAATTTTTATAAAGGAACACTGCAAATATCACTTCTGTATTAATTTTTGTCTTATATTTGCGTAATTTGTTCTTCTTCAATAACGTTGACAAGTATGGCCATTACACCAGACTTAGACGGGTAGATTTAGCTGTGACTATACAAGACTATTGCTCAGGCCTTGTATTACTTTGGCCGGGTGGCTGAATCGAGTCACAGACTGACAGACAGACATGGACAGACCAAATTTTCTGGGTTTAAGTAGCCCAAGACTGACTATCGTCTTTAAAAACGTAGCTCTTGTCCTCTCTCCTTTGTGTTCACTGTCCATGAGTTTTCATTGCACTACATACCTAGGAACTTCATCAACTAGTATAGCAGAAAGTCTTGCTTGGCCAAAAGCTTAAACTTGGTCTGTGAATAGCGAAAATATCTCAACAGCAGCTGCAAGACAAAACAAAATCCTGCATAAAGGTTGTGGGAATTTCAGTGATGCAAAGAAAGAATGCGTGAGAGGTTGGTTATACACACGGTGTTGTTTGGGCATCTTTTATAAGCAATGACACTCGAACAGCCGAACAAGATTCATGGAAACACGTAACAAAATTTTCAATGCAGAAAAAATAACACCCAATAAATCGTAATAGTTTAAATGTAGCCGTGCTACAGATTACCCAAGTGGCAATCCTATGCATTGTCTTTATCAGTACGGTGTACTGCAGAATGGTGTAATGCTTCAATGTAGACACATTAGCAAGATTTAAGACATGTTTACCTATTCTATCCAACAGTACGTTGGTTAGTCGTTGCACCTATGCCTCCGCTACTTCCAGATTCTTTTGAAGCTTTTTCATCGCTTCTCTGGTCTGCCGCAGTCGCGCACCAAGGCGAGGTCGTTTCGGCTCTGCTGTAGCCTGTAAATTATGAAGGCAGATGCAACTGAAACACAAATGGTGTCCTGTACTTCAGTTTTACTATTTGGTTTGCAAATATTATACCTATTAAGGCACTGTGCATTAGTAATAATAAGCATGGGAATAAACTGTAGTTTTGCCAATGTAACCACCGTGGCTTCTTCGCGAATAAACACATTGGACCCCACTACTTGTTGCTTGATCTGGTTAAAGTTTGTAGCTGCAATTATGTCAATTTTTTGTTGCCCATCCCCAATGTTACCTCGAATTTTCGCCTTATTTGCTGGTACCTTGAGCAAGCCACTGGAAGCTGAACTGCCATGCAATATTCAATCAACTGATCCAAAATAAGTGTATGTAATTAACCATGACTCAGGTATATGCAACTCCTTGTGTTGGGTTCCACCAAAATATCCAATGAAAGAACACATACCCTTGCATCCGTTCTTCTGTTTAAATCTTCCATCATACTTTCATGCAGAGCTTCAGCGGCATCCTTCCTCCTCTTAGTTTGTTTCTCAGTGTCCTTGGCCTGGAAAAACAAGCAATAACTTTGTGCACTGATACTAACATTGTTTCCCCTTTGGTACCGCAAGTTTTCTTAGCCATCACCCACGTCTTGATTATTGGACACCAGCATGTCTATAACTGTTTTTAGTCATGCTTTTTAACGCAGGGGAAGGAAAAGCTTAGGAGAGGCTCTAACCAGCCTTCGCGTGAAGTTTCATGTGATGTGAAATGCCATCTTAGAAGGTTTCCCAGTCTATTTTGTAGTATTTTGTTCACACTTTCCACTTCCTTCACCCTTACTCACTTCTGTCACTGCTCCAAACAACCAGTGGACATCGGAGTGGACATCGGCTCAGCTTTACTGCGACATGGGTTTTGGTACGCCAGCCTTTCACCACCACCATTACAATGCTGTTGCTATTTACCCCTAATAACCACTAAAAGCCCCAAAACTTTGTTGAGGTTGCCCGCCAGCGGCTTTGCATGGGGAACGAGCGGATCAAAGTTACCATGCTAGGCAGGTCGTGGATCGACACTTAATTTAAGCGAGTCCTCATGGTGCCAAGTCATGGCCTGCTCGTAAGGCTGTGCGCGGCAGCTTCCAGATCTCTATAACACTTTTACTCTGTTTTGTAATAAAGAGCTTCTCTCTTTCAACTTCTTCCACACTTCTCACAACCAATGCAGGGTCTACAATCCTCTCCCGAGCCTTTCTTCCTGTTAAAAGAATATGTTTGCTAATAGGAATTTGTAATTACACATCGTTAAATTGTCTTACAGAGCGGCCAGCTGCCCTTTTCTTGGATGCAGCTGGTGCGGTGGTTTCTGATTTTCCCACTCCAAGGACCCTCGGGAACGGATCCCGCATGCTTTTAGCCTTGACCTGAAGTGAATCCAGGTTTTCTGGAAACATGAGGGCACTGAGTAAGAACTAAATTCACACAAAAAACCTGAAAGTAGGCCACTTGTATTTTCTTAAAGGTGACACTAAAGACAAAATGCAAGTTGCTTTAGACCTCACTGAGAACACTCTTACGAACAACCTTTCTAAAATAAGGTAGCAAATAGCGCAAAATGAAGACAGTTGTCGCTGCCACTGGCTATACCCTGCAACTTACACCGAAAGTGGTTGAGATTGCACGACCAATATTTTAACAATACGCCTTCAGAAATTTATAAAATCTCAACTGGAAGCTTTTGTAGTGCCATGTTTAAACATCGAAGAACATAATGAAGCCAGAAACAATATCTTAAGAGCCCAAGCGATAGATACCGCAGCGACTCCAAACGCTTGTTTTGCTAGTCTGTTTCGGTTTCGGTGCCATACCTGGAGCAATACGCAGCCAGATAATTGTGCAATCCATGTACAATATTGTTGGCACAGCAACATTTATTATGGATTTCTGCATGCTTTAGCTGCGCTGAAAAAAAAAACCGACGCTTATTTTGTTTAACGCCAGTCTTTTCAAGTGTGTGCCATGTTGATTGATTTGATTACGAGATTTAATGCACCAACGATACACAGCTGGTGAGGTGCACCGTAGTGGAGGGCTTCGGATTAATTTGAAGCCCCTGGGGATCTTTAACATGTGCCGAAATCTCTGACACACAGGCGTTTGCTCTGTTCACCTCTATTGGGATAGCGGCAGCCATGCCGAGAATCGAACCCGTGTCCTCGTGCTAAGCAACACAACCCCTTAGCCACTGAGCCAGCGTGGCAGGTGTGCACACGTCTGTCGTGCGCGATGTCTTCTGTAGGCGCCACTGTATGGCACTACTCTTCCACACTTAAGGCGGTTGGCTATGCTGTGTGAAGAGGTGCGTGGGCACTACACATGAGCAGTTGGCTCGACGCCAACTCCCGCACGGCCTAAAAACGACAATATGCTCTTCAGTAAAGCGTGCAATACGGATCACGGGTCCCGTAAAGAATCATTTTGATTAGTGGTCCAGAGCAGCAAATGACAAGGAGGTTTGGGAAGGCCCAACTGATTTGACCAAAACTGACCAAATTGCTCAATACGTGGTAGCGTTATGTCAGTTCTTTTTATATCGCTATACATCGTTGCGGCTTTCTTTTTTGTGGGTGCATACATAAGCCACATTTTTGGTGTAGTGCGATTGCACAGTGAATATCATGCTTAGAAAGGAACATGAAAGGCCACAATTTATTGTATTAGGTTCCAGCAATGAAGAAAGCCAAGGAAGCGCATTGTTAAAACATGGGTAACAAGATGAGCGAAGGTGAAATAACAGATTTTAGTGAAATACCAGCCACAACATTCTGAAAAATCTAACACTACCCTTAGCTAGTTTTGCATATTCCCGGCGTTTCGAATCTCCTATGTATTGTACGAGGGACAGACTTCCGGATGTGGAGTGAAGAAACTGCACGAAGCTGTTGCCCTTCGCCCACACATGGCCCAGAGGTGTACACTTTTAGACAGCATATGCAAGTGCTTGAACACTATGTCACAACATGTCTATTTCTTTCAAAAGTGCACAATGCACAACCTAACTTCCTTCAGCCTGAGGCGATGTGCTTGAACATCAAAATGAACGCAGTGGGCATGGCAACTGTTTTGACTATTTAATGAACGTGTTTTTACACTGATCGATGACAACGTGAACCCAGCCAATCCTCACTGATCACGCCGGGCGATGTATGAAATACAAAAAAAGCAATTCACACTTCAGACAACGGCCATTCTCCCTTCTCACGCGCTGCAAACGCTTCGCGAATTGAAACGCTAAGAACCTCCAGTGGCGGGAATGCAAACCCCCGACTTCGGGCTTAAGAAAGCACAAGCATGTTGTCAGGATTCACAGCGCCGAATAGGCTTGACATCAATGCACAATAATCTAAAAATCTTGTATGCCACGACATTTCTGCTTTTGTTTGCACGAAATGAACGCATGAGAAGGGTAGAAGTAAATCTGTGGCATTTGCGTTAAATGTATGAGAAGGCGAGCGTACTTACCGGCGAGAGCGACGACGCGGCCGCGATAATAACCTTCCACTGTACCATCTTCGTTTGTCCAATAGGCTTGCACCCTCCTTGAGCTATCGAAGTCCGTGTCATCGTGTGGATCAAAATTCTTAATTAAACTAACAGGCACTATCGCACGTAGCTTGTCCCCATACTTAATGTACGCCAGCATGGCTGTTCGATCACTACAAACAGCATGGGATTTCAACTTATGCGCTGCAGGGGCTGGTGAGGGATGGTTAAGGGGGTACCCAATGGTTATATATGGTTACCGGACACTGCCTGACAAAGCTTTTCTAAAAATTGCCAGATTTGCTTGTTTTCTTTTTTATTTTTTCACTAAGACCCACAGAGCTACATGTGTTATGGAGGGGTGTTAGCAATGTCAGCGCCGCAGTACGCAGAGAAAGTATGTTTTGGAGCGCCACTGCTACAAAAAAGAAGAAAAATTCAACAATATTTCAACAATCAGACTGTTTGCAGCAAACAAAGTAATTAAGTTTTGTTATGAAAAGTAGAATGGTACATTCAGGCGTGTGTGTGCACATATAGAAATTTTTCCGTTGGTTTTGAATTTATGAATCCAGCAAGCCCTAACTCTCGACACTCGGCGAGTGCAGTGGCAGTAGAAAGACTCATAAGTTGAGCAGCAAGCCTTACTTTCATTGGCTGCATTTGCCATTCTGCATGTGCAGTGTGCAGCTTGTTTGTAAAGTGCAGGCCTTCCTTCTCCTGCAGTTTGTGAAGCTGCTCGATGTAGCTCCACACCACAATTTTTTCGTCCTTGTACAGGTAAGCCCCTTTCATCGCGAAGGCATTTGTGACAAGCTTCAGCATATTGCACGGGTCTAAAAAGCGGCAACAGGCTCCTTCGTAGCAGTTTTGTGAAACGTCATTCTTAGATGAGTAGCATTGTCTAGCTCGTGCACCATGGCGATGTTGGCCGGTGCACCATCACAAGTTAGTGACACGATCATCGCCCCAGCATCATGAGCACGGAGCAAGCTTTGTTTTGTGTCCCTAGGTTTGCACACTTCTCCCCCACAATGCCGTCTACAAAAATGTAGCCAAGGGGCAACTTCCACCTACCGTTGAGGCAACAGCCATGATAACAAAAGCAGGTTTCGGCTGTGGTAGGCAGTCACTGTCAGCACCAGTGCTGATGTCTACGAACCCTTCAAAGCTATGTTCCATTGCACTTGCTGCCGGATGGACATTTCATCCACCATGAGGCTGCAGATGGTTGGGTGGCCTTGAGTAGTGTTCGCTGCACATTTCATCTTCAGAGCATTAAAAGCTTCAGCGGAAAACCTGGCTGCCCATCTACACTCTCATACCACTTCCTCAGAGTTTGTGGGTGCGGCAGGCAGGTGTCGAAGCTCTTCCTAACGTAATTGTATTTCCGTGGGGAATAAAAGTTCAGTGTTAGAGCGAAGGCCCTCAGCTCCTGTGGGCACTGAATCGGCACACCTTACCCAGTGTACTTTGCTGTCTGCCTTTGGAGGAGCTGCTGGTTGGCCGCGCCAATTCTTCCTAACATAGCAGCCTGCTCTTTCAAAAAAATGTTTTGCCTAGTCAGCGCTGAAAGTACAGACCTGAGCTCAGCATTTTGCTTTTGGAGCCGTTGTCACGACTCTTGGAGCCTCTTGATCACTTTCTGAGACACCCGCTGCTCTAAGGTGAGCCGCGTTGCCCAGGCTCTCAAGTAGGCCTTTTCAGGTGTGTCTTACTGGGAGTTGAAACGAGCAGTTACCAAACTATCCCACTCATGCTACACACTTGACCACAAGCGTGCATAAAGCTCAGTCGGCTACGGTTTTATGCTTGTTGATATGTAATTCTGAGGAATCAAAACAATGAAACTCTCACGTGAACTCCATTACACCGATGTTTGTTCACAGCAAACTACTGGCTGTGTTTTTTGTAATACCTAGAGCACACAGATTATACATATAAGCCTAATTTATTGCCATCTACAGTGGTACACATATAAAGCACTGGTATCTAAAGCTAATACATTATTGTTATAAGATATATATATTTGTCTCACTGAAATGGAACAGAATTAGTCACTTTCTCTATATGTGCTTTTTTTAAGGCTAATGCTTACACACCATTGATTGCACATGGCATGATAAATACATGCTAATTATCACAGATTAGTAAGAATCATTATCAGAATCCAACCACACCACATCAATATGTACCTCACCATGCATTGTGAATAGCTTTTTTTGAAAATGCATGCTGGGGATGCACTGGTCACACACACCGACAGCTACCGTATTTTCTGGTGTATAGGTCGCGGTTTTTTTCTGAAATTTTCGTTGTTGCGTCTTATCCACCGGTGCGACTTATGTATGGAATAAATCCGGTTCATGGCGGCCGCGCGTGGCCAGCGCACGTTAAGAGACACAGCTCTATGGTCTAAATGAATCCGAAGCCCACTGCTACGGCATTTCTCATAGCCCGCATGTCGCTTCGGGACGTTAAACCCAGAAATTTGCAGCTTTTTCTAGTCAAAAACAATGATAACGGCCTGCGACAGCTCGCGCCACTTCCTGTCATGCGCAGTACCTACAGTTCAGAATAAATTCAAAAGTAACATCAAATAAGTTGGAAAAACAAAATGCAGATTTTAAATTATTACAGAGCGTTAATCTGGAAGAGGTAAACGTGCTGCTAATTTTTAAAATGACAGCTTCCTGATAAGTTTTGATTTTCGGGCCGCTTCCGTTCGCGTCACTTCCATCCGCCATGACATCTTTATTGCGCTGATTCACGACAGCACGCAAGAGACGCGCGATGTTTGGAGAGGTGGCCAAATGTGTCTCCGATTCTTGAGACTCCATTTCTACAAAAACAGCTGTAGCCGGGTTCATAAAGGCCTGAGTGATCCGGTCCGCGAGTGGTGACGATGTTGGCGAAGACGACATCAATGAGTCGCAGGACGAACAGCGATGCGCCGGCGCAACTCCCACTTGAATTTGCTGAATTATTTGTTAGCGAGTCGCAGGAAGAAGACTGATTGTTTTGCCTAAACACCGTCTGTGGGTACACGCCATCTGTGTGTATCAAACAATTTTTGAGAAGTTCTGTCTAGAATGTGGACGTTATATGCACATGTCTAGCCCTCCTTGCCGGGGGATGCGTGCATAGACAGCGGCCGGGGGATGCGTGCATAGACCGCAACCATGAACTTTCGCCACACTTTCTGATTCACTATGAGTTTACCTAATTAACAGGTGTGTCTTGTACACCGGTGCGATTTATATACGTTTTTTTTGCGGAAAAACGGTCATTTTGAGGGGGGTGCGACTTATAGACCGGAAAATACGGTATACATAAACACACACATGCAATGGTTTCTGTAGCCAAGTTCGCATTCAAGACAGCTTTACCATTGCCAACTGCAGTTTCCTTTTCCTCAGTGTTTTGTAGGAGGTTGGAGGGGTAGTGAGCTTGGCAAATCCTGTAAGAACTTTTCTCTGTGTTAACTACATACCGGTAAACACTTTTGTTGTACACCCATGAAAATTAATAAGAACGATTAAGCAAATATTCACTTCCAGGTGAAAGGTAGGGGGGGAAAGAACAGGCAAATATTGTTTTTTACTTCAATGATTAGATCTGAGGCTTCTTGCTTTTTCAATACAGAGATGATGCCTGTCCCACTCCGAACAAAACTCCCCTCACCCTTGAACACGCAGAGAGACGAAGAAATTAATGTTATAGTGTGAAGATATACATCTGTGAAATGTGTGAAGACACAGGAATAGGTGTAACATTTTGTGGCTGAAATGCTTTTATAATTTACAAGCCTCTTTCACAAGCGCCAGAATCAGAATGATCAAAACCACTTTATCCTTTGCATGCATAGCAAGAATGCTTTCCATGGTATACTTAAGGCACCGAGTGGTCCTCCGCATTTACTCAGAACAGAGAAGTCCAACAGGCCTTCCCAGATAATGCTGGCAACAGTGTGCCGTTGTCAGAAAGTAATTACGTGACTGTATCCCCTCCATGCAATGAGATTTGAGTGTACCCTTGACCACACTAATATTATGCAAGGTGTGGGCACTAATCAGCAACAGTGAATATGCTAAGACACTAATATCTTTCACTTCATCAAGTTCTGTACACAGCAAACATGCAGGAAAGCATTTTGATGTGGCCACAGCATGACACTGCAACAGAAATCAATGTTGCTTATGTAAATAGCCGTTGTAAAGAATTGTCTGTGACAGTGAATGCGGTTAAGGCGTTGTCTACAGCTGTGTGGTTATGCCATTCCAGCAACAGGATTGGAGGGGGCTGATGCTTGTCCAAACCTGAGAACTAGTGCTCTCTAGCAGTGGGAAGCCGTTACGCAGTACTATTAGAATTCTTCTCAGAACAAAGCTAGCTGCTCGTTTTGACATGCAAAATGCCGAGTCATGAAAATTACCAAAGGTATGAGGCCAGGGCTTGCTGCATGCGATGGTCCAGGAAGCACTGGTAGTGTCGACTTGCTCTTCTCCACTGATTCGCCAAGCAGTCGTTGCATTGACCAAGGAACCTGAAACATGTGAAGTGCGGAAACGTCCCACATAATAATTATGACAACAGCAATAATAATTTAAATGCATCTGCAGAGAGAACAGTGGACATGCATCTCAACCGTACCTGTTCAGTCTCACAAATTATTGTCACAAGCCCAATGCATTAGTGCCTCATTTGCATCGGTCAACAGGTGATGTTAACAGTCATGAAACCAAGAATACCAATCGATATGTGGCTGCTCCCATCTCTTTGTAATGCTAAGGAGGCAAATCTAGCCACTAGTGAACTTTGTTCCCCTAACAGCGAGGCTGCTTTCCTAGCACGCACATTGCCGAGTCATCAAAATTACCGCAGGTATTAGGCTGAGGCTTTTTGCATGCTCTGTCCAGGAAGCAGTGGTAGTGTCGGCACACTCTGTCCAGGAAGCACTGGTAGTGTTGACACGCTCTGCTCTGATGATTCACCAAGCGGTGACCCAGCATCCTAAAAATGAGTTAGATGAAGAGTCATATATAGGGCCCATGTGCATAATTAAAATCTGAGGGAAAAAGCATGTAACTACAGCTTGGCCCTTTTGTATATGCAGGCTGTCTGTGCCCAAGTCTGACATGTAATTAAGCTTAGGTATAGCGTGATAGTATCACTGTTAATGCATATATAGTAAATTTATAATTACCTTAAGCAGGTAGGATACAATACATACTACATAAGCGATATTTTTTTTACGATGCAATAGACCCTATGCAAAATGCGCCCCGTCATCTCATGCCGACTCCGGTAACTAGGTCTGCCATTTTGGTACGCTCGTTTGAAATCGAAACCAAGTAGCAAAGCGGCGCCAAACATAGAAGGCGTGCATTGACCGCTCTTGGTGGTCGATTACAATGCCAGAGCACTGCTGCGTGCCGCAATGCACGCAACGCGGAAATACCAGTCCAAATGGAGAAAACGTACGTGAAGTTCCACGCTCTTGAACGAGTTTTGTGACGCGAACTATGCCGGCGCGAGCAACGTTTGTGACACGCTGGGCATGGTGCGCTGGGAGCAAATATTTGTCGTTGGTTCGCTGAGTGCGGGATTTTGTATTCGCTGTGTGGATGAAAAATACAGCCGCGTTGAAGTTCTGTGGTCCTGCCTTGGTATTTTAAATGAAGCCTGAGCGTGCGCCACCTATTTATGTGACTGCCTGCGGTGCTTGAGCGGGGAAACAGTACCACACGTTGTCAAAATTAGGCTTTGTTTCTTCACTCCTCCATGTGGCTCAGCGCCCGCTTCATTTCATTGTTAAATGTTACTGCTTAGCCCCTACACGAGCCTTTATCTTACCTAGGGCTGTAAACAAACTTTTTGCCGCACTATGCCGTCACGGCGCGGTTGAAAATTTGCTCTGTGGCGGGCGCGCATGGTATGGGAGTATGTTGTTGGTTTCTCTTACGTTGCATTTAGCCGCGTGTCATTGCGGAAGTGGCGTACACTGTTTTATGATGATCTAAAGTTGGGTTTGTACGTGGGTTTGCGTACCTTGCTCTGCTCAGGCGGTAGTTGAAGACTGTTGCATGGGCGCATGTTCTTCCCTGGGAATGGACGCATGAAGTCAGGCCGGAGCTGGTAGGCTTCGTCTCCAGCGTAGACGTACGGGGAAACCTTGGTGCTGTTTGGGAGCCGGGATAGCCTTGGAATATCCATGGTCGAATTCCCCAGTTGGCGACATAACTCGGATGCCTTGAACACACCCCTGTCGTTGTGCCGGCCTGGTGCCCCAACATCAACCATGACGAATTGGTAGTTCACGTCCACCACGGCCATGAGTACTATAGAAAAATTTTTCTGAAAAGGAGGAAGAAAAAAAGACCGTTGCAACAACTCCAAGGTCACTGCTGCCACACTGTGTTGAAAGGAAGGATCAATGCACGACACTTCAGTTGGCTTCTTACTTCATAAACAACTGCAAAAAATGCAGTACCCTTCCTGGAACTCCCATTAAAGAGTTTCTCAAAACAAGCTTTTTTCACACTAAGCTGAGCTTCCGTGAAGGTGCAGACGTAAACAGGGCCAGAAGGCCCTCGTAAAACTGCAGGGATTGAGAAGGGGTGTGTGCGGTGCATAAAATAAAATGATGACGTACAATATTTTCCACATACGAAGACTAGACTGACATTGCTTCAGTGCCATGATTTTATGCCAAGAGTCATTCATTAGGCAATGCCTTCAGACAAAAAGAAAACAGGAAAAACACTGAAATGGTCTGCCCGCTTTGCTCTGACGTCTTTTAATACAGGTAATTTTTTTCCCTTCCTTCTAGTTTTTAGGGCCTCATTTTGTTTTTCCTCTATTGTCTTTTGTCTTAATGTTCCTTCGAAATAAAATGTGCCACTGTGTAAAAGCATTACTTTCTGCATTGGGGCTACCAATGGCAGATCTGGCAGGATATAAAATGGTTGAATAGACAAAGGATGTAGGACAGGATAGCCAGAACCAGCTAGAGAATGTAAAGGAGATATGTCTCTTTTCCTTGCACGTCGGCTCGATGCCCGTTGGTTGGCATTGTGCTACTGTCCTGCACACTGTGTATATCTGCCAAAACTTCAACTTTGTAATGTTTTGTTTGCCCAAACCACTTATCCTCGAGCACATATGGACTGACACTGTGTTCTATGCAATAAACTAAAGCCTAAAATCAAGACTGGAAAATATTTAATATAAACAATGGTACCTTACATACCTTGTAGTTGAAGTAGTTGCTGCCAGAGTGGGGTGGAGGTGTTATGTGCACATGCTTCCCATCAAGTGGTCCTAAGCAGTTGCGGAAATTCCAGCGCCTTTTAAATCCCAGCGCCATGCTTTCTCACTGTTCCTTGGATGGTACCTGAAGAAAAATGTACTTTTATAAAGCACAGTGACTTACCATGGATTATCCATCCACAGCTACTAATTGTAATTCATCATTAGGAGCATTTGGTTAGCACTCCACAAAAATTAATAGAAGGCCATTGCTATCCATAAAAAGAAATATTATACGGCCAATGCATACGCTGGTGATGAAATAGTGCGGAAACTTGGCGCCTCACTAAAACCCTGGAAATGAAACTTGGGCAGGCTCAAAGGGCCATGGAGCATAAGATAATAGCAGTAATGCTTAGAGAAAGAAAACGAGGTTCTTCTATAAGGGAACAAACTCGTGAAAAAGGTATTGTCACGGACCAAACTGTGCATGGAGCACCCCACATGCTACGCAGAAACTGCATCTGCAACAGCTGGGATGCGTGAAAGCTTCATTGTTGCTGCTTCACTGTGTTGACCTCAGGCACGGTGCTCTTCGAGCGAGTATTAGTGAGTGTGGTCGCCAATTTGTGTGGTCGCCACTTTTGCCATTCGATGCACTATCATCCCCAAACAAATGTCTTTACAAAGAGCGCAAAGATGACTCTTACTAACAATATCTTAATGTACATTGACTATTGTCACAAGAACTAGGATGAGATTTTGTCCTTGATCACATGCGTACAACATGGCACAGCACGAGACCACAGGCTACAGCCCATTCTTTTTGCTTTATGTACAGTGCGCGTCAGGCTTGCATAGGGCAAGCGAGCGCACGGCTTGGGAGCGTGCGGGTGACATCTGCTGGTAGCGGCTGGGTTAGAGATAGCTTGCTATTGTGCTTGCGCCGATCTCGGACAGGGTCAGGCCGTTCTTTGTTTCACATGTGCCGCTCGAATTTGCAGACGCCACCACTCTCGAGGGGCGATTGTCCTTCACAGTGGCAGCCGGGAGCGTTGAAAGGCCGGATAGACGCGCCGTTCGACGCGGTGCAATAACCCATCAGATGGTTACGCAATGCTAGAAAACGACCTCCGCTAATCTTCTGAATCTCATGTTTAGAAAACGAAAAGCACGCAACAAGAACGCACTGCAGCGGTTTCCGTCAAAACTTTTGTGTGATTAAGTAACGGCTGCACTGATAATGCATGGCGTCAAATTACGCGCTTACCCCGTGTCACCGCCTACGATTGGCACTTCAGAATAAAAGCGCCCCTTGTGGGACGCGGCGTCTCTAAGTTTGAGAGGCCTATGCTATAGGACGACCGACGCGAGCCTGTCCGAGATCCACGCACGCGCAATGGCAAGCTATCTCCAACCCAGCCACTATCAGCAGATGCCGCCAGCATGCTTGGAAGCGGTGCGCTTGCTTGCCCTAGACAAGCCTGACGCGCACTGTACATAGCTTCCTAAACACAATTTTGCCCTCCTTCACATATGACATATCGTACACCTACATACTGTGTGGATAGAGCATGTTCAGTAAGCAAGCGTAAATGTTCTAGGTAACGTGACAAGAAGCCCAGCATAACAAAATAATTTGGTGAAGTTTAAAACAAATATTTCTACCATGACTATACTGATGAATACCAGTTAAGCAGTGGTCATACTTACAGAAAGGTACAGCGGCTGCTGTTTGGCCCGCAGGACTCTGCACGTGTGGGGCACAATACTGGGAAATGTCTCTGGGCTTAACCGATATGCCAGGGCCACATACTTAAGAGCGCTGCCGGAGCAGAGGTACCTGCACAGAAATATATGTTCAAAATGCGCATTCTTTGTCACAAAAATGAAGCATATATGCCATGAAGAAATATTCATCCGACCTTACCTTATTGTAATGGCGAGCCTCCCTCCTGATGACACAGGCTCCCGGCAAAGGTACTCCTTCGTCAGCTCCACCCTGACAATGTCGCGCAGTTCGTCGAACTTTTTTTGTCCGGAGACATCCGATAGAATTTGAAAAACAAGGCGGGATCCTTCCTCATTGCCGGAAAGTGTAAATAAAATATCATGACATATTTTTCATGAAAGCAGCTCAAGATACTCAGCATATGAACTGTTCCCTAACCCAGCAGTTCACAAGTTAGAACAAAATAAATAGTTATCTTAGGCAAAGTAAAAGGCCGCTAGGGATTCATTATACCGAACACGCGTATGCAGTGTAACAATGCACACTCAAAGCGCACGATTGACAAACCTTACAAGTAACTATAATTTTCGCGCTCTGTTTGTTGGGAGAACGGTGCCAGCTTCACACGTCCAAACGCGTGCCTGAAGCTCTAAGTGTTCTTTATTCTATTTGTATATACAATTTAAAGATGCTGCAGTTTCTGTTTCTCTTTTTCTGGCTAGAAATGTTTTAAGCGCAGGAATTACGATACTCGATGTGTCATTCATTCGATGGTGCTACCCCTTGTTCAGAAGTCAGCGGCTGGCAGCGGTGCGCAGTTCAGTTAACAGTTTGTCAGCATGAGACAAATCAAGGCAGGCGGTACTATGCATAACATGAACTACTACAACGCAAACGAGAAATAAAACGCGGAAAAAGTACTTGTGATCGTCTTATTGCTGTGTAGTACTCACCTTCCAACTTCCTGTTACGCCACAGTGAATGTACCCAGTATCGATTCTTACGTTCTTGCTGCTTTTTCTTCAGCAGTAACAGTTTCTTTTTTAAGAGAAGAAGACGGCGGTGGCGGGTACTTGCCATTTCGAGTGTACCACGGTGAAGTTCAGCGCGCGAAACTGAAAGTGTAAGCGAAGCAGAACAAGAGCAAAGCAAAACCACCGTGCAGCTTCACCCATTGTTGTCATTTGGAAATGTTTGTGTGCTATAAAGCCAGTCACCAAAAAAAGCTTGTTCAATAAACAAAATAAATAAGCATTATTTCAGGTGTTTAAATCGTTTTATTACTTTCTAGTTAGGTTTTATTGAAGACAAATTATGGACAAGGTTGTATTTACGCTTATGTTGTTTTCGATTGTACATCTGGCAACCTTGATGCAAACAGCTCGCTTGTCGGTGGCGTTCTCTGCATCACTTGGCATCACGTTGCATGGAGGTTGGGGTGGACGAAAACCAAGCGGTGCGTCAAACCGCGGCGTCCTCCGCGCTAAGTTCGCCGAGAAATTTCGCTGGATGAAGGTCGGCCTTAAGAGAGTTCAGATGTGCGAACACTACTAAATGCACGAAGAATGTGACACACCGCAACAAAGCACCAAAATGAGCATTCAGGCAAAGCACTTGACTTTGTCAAAGCTTGAAGCTTGCGTTTTGCCTTCTGTTGCTTCTGTACACATATTTTCTCATTCTCAGTGTTGAAAAAGTTGTTCAGCAGTATGTTGGCTACACCACTCAAGATATGGCTCATTACCTGCTGCAGTGAATGGCCGAAGTCACAAATTTCTAGGTCCTTATCACCATCTATGACTGCCGACACGAGGGAAACAACAATTTCTTTTTGATTTGGCAGGGCGAGGAACTTAGAAGCAAGATCTTTGCTTCTCAGCTTGTCTAAAACTAAGTCTGTATGAAGTACAACATTCACAACCAATGGCTGTGGAAACTTTAGCCCACCTCTGGTCATGGTAGTTACAAGTGCATTCTCTGGAAGTTTAAGATCAACGTTCTCGAGGACAAGGTTTTGCTTGCATGACCCACACGAGCTTTTTCAGTGTAGCACGAGCACAATATCCGGCAACATACGTAATGGCCGGCAGCCTTGATTCTTTACGGTCAATGCCCTCGCTGGTCACTGAAATCTTAAACTGCTCAAGAAGTTTGAGCCAGCTTACTTTATAGATGGGCTGTGCAATGATATCAAGATCGGGTATGTCAAGCACCTTCTGGAGCCTCAGCTTATTCTCGGATTCGTGTATCTGTAACTGATATATGGTAGTTGGCACCAGATAACTGATGGTATTTTCCAAATTGGCTGTCTAGACAATCTGAAATTTGCCAAGCATTACATACCAATCCTTAGTTCTTCCAGACAGTACAGAGCACTTCGTGCAAAGCATAGCTTGTGTGAGTTAGTGCCAAGTGTGTTTCTGAAGGGAGACAGCCGTTGTCATGTTTAAGGCTAGCCCAGTAATGTAGCCATTGTGCCACTCTCTTTAAATATCAAGCTAAAGGCACGTAGCTGCTGTTATGGGGCTCTGTAACTTGTCCCGCAGACGGTCGCCCTTGGAATTTTCACATTTACTACGCACCACCAATCTAATACCATGGCAAAGCAGCCTAAATTGTGACATCACGAGCTCAAAGGCACAGTTCTCAGTGCTGAAGGGCAGAGCTCAGAGATTGCCTATTGTTGTTTTTTAGCCGATTTGTGGCTGTAATCTGATTGGGCGTGCTTTTGTGATGAGAACCTCATGGTGCTAAGAATGAATTCGTTTACCTTGTTATTTACTGGTAACAACTCTAACACAATGACAAAGTAACAAAATACTTCGAATCTTGTATTTGGACATCATGTTTGCACCTGGTAATCATATGTACGCACCAGCGGCCTTAGTATATTTTTGGTATGCGCAGTTTCGAAATCGAACCAGTACAGCAGAAATGAAGACAAGGAATTTCTTTTTTTGTGTGAATTTTGACTACTTCACATTCTTTCTTCTGTTTAATCACATTCGCTTCTAAACATGTGAATCAATTCACTTTGACACTTCGTTATGACACTTAGGCTTCCTTGAAAGGCTGACCAGATGGTCGAGAGAACCGTGCGGTAAGGAAACATTAAGTACTTACTCGCAACTTCCTTTATAAAACCCCATAGCGGCTTCCTGTTAATCTCACCCAAAGAAACAAGGAGAAAAGGCAACGGTAACTTATGGGCTTTTGAACTATAGTAAGTAAAGGTGGATTATCTGCGAACTTGTAGAAGAAAAAATTAAGGGAGTTCACACTATCATGTAAGATTTTGAGATAGTAAAGCTGTACGCAACCTTCTCGACCATTACAAGGGTTTTAGTCCACGATCGCAGCCGATTTGCTTCTTGGCTACTGCAACGACCTTTACTTGGCCCACCGATGTTTCTGGGCAGCATTCTATGCAGCCATGTGGTCTGTGTTGGCTATCTGTACTCGCTTCCGTTCTCGATGCCTAGCGCGACAAGCCTTGAAGCGAGCATCCTCCTGATCGGCTGTGCAGATGACCCATGGGCAACCGATCCCTGTGACTGAGCCACTGGACTTCTAAGACAGGCAATTATACTAATTTCTAGTGCATGCGAATGGCGAACACACAGCCCTATATCAGCTATTAGCAACACAGCGCGGAAAAAAGACCAAGGACGAGACGAAGACGACAAACAAGCGCTGACTTGCAACTAAAATTAATGAAAAGAAACGCACACATAAATATACATTCCATCACAAAGGTATGGCAGATACTGCAGCTGCAACGCAGCCACCTGCACAAAACAGATCAAAACCCGCTGACCAATACATCGAAACAAGTGACAAGGAAAAAATAAGACTACACAATCATCTAAAGGAAGGTCTCATTTTTTGACAGCAGAATGGACGGGGCACTTCTGCACTTATCTCCTTCACTTATTATCACCGCTGCCTCAATAATCTCTCGGTTAAGTGCACGACCACGACGGCTGACAACAAGACGCTCATCAAACAGTGGCGTGCAACCTGCCTTTTCACATGAACGATAATGCCGGCTAAGATTACCCTCCAAACTGCACCTAACATTATAATCATGCTCCTAACATTTCTTAACACTTGGCTGGCTCCCCCACCTTTGTCTTTTTTTGCGCTGTGTTGCTAATGGATTACGAACTAGCCGGAACCCTTACGCTTTTAGCCCTATATCGTTGGTGAAGCCATAACTAGTGAGTGACGTGAGCAGTGTGATTGCGATAGCAAAAGTGTTGCCATGATTACGGCGAACGCGAACCGTCAGCCCCTTCTCTTCTAACCTAGTGACTGACAATCTCAAAAGCTATCCTTTTCACTTCTGTCCTGGTATGGGTACCTGGCCACGCCAGCATGGACGGCAACGCAAGAGTAAACGCGCTTTCCCGAGATCTATCCCCGGGTCTGTCTATGCTCTGGCCAGTCTCGTACCATCCTCCGTCCATTCGACCCGTAAATTCACAATTCACTCTACTCTCCTATCGCCTAGACCGCCAAGCCTACCCTTTTCCAGACGCTCGTTTCACTCGTGCCCAAATCATTTTCTGGCAGGCTTATACTTACTCCTTCCCATCTCGCCACATTTTACATGGCATACGGAAGTGCGTCGGTCCCCATACTGGCCCATCTTGCGGTGCCCACCCCTCTATTTCTCAATCCTACTGGCACTGCCACCCTCGAACCTTCCCCTCTCCCTCTCCCCCATCAACTCATTGGAGACTTGGCCGGCTCCCCCACCTGGAAGAGACATAAGGTCCATCCAGGAGGCCCTCTATTTTCATGTCCAGAAGATTTCCGAACACATTCTAGACTACTATGAAGACAGTGACAGCTCAGCCTCCATCATTTAGCTGACCTGGACAGAGGTCGGTGACTGAGCAATAAATATTTTCTTTCTCTCTCTTGTGTTGGTGCTGAAGAAGATTGGGATTCAGACATGGTGGATCAGTATTACATGTTATCAGGAACTTGGGCTACAGACGTCCCTGGGCCAGCGTCTGCCATAGCTGGCCTTGTGCCATTAACATCCAAGCGCCATTATCAGTACTCTGCAGGGCCATCTTCCACAAACGTACTCCGGATAGGAAGGAGGTGCATCCTGTTGCATCATAATGCCTGTCCATCTTTTGTGATGACCAGCCATGACTGTGTAACCACTTTTTCCCGTCACTCGACCCCTCCTGCCCCAACGTCTATTCTCCCTTGGCCGCAACACGTCACCTCTTTGCAATGGATGCAGATGCCTTCCACAGTAGCCGTTCTGCTTGCATTTGACCGGCTGAAGAGAGACATCGGGTGCAATGTCCGGAAGTCGGGACCTATTGTGCCGACCCTTGAGCAGCTTGGTGAGCAACCGGCTGTCCACCAGCACCGCGACAGTGTCGCCATCTCGCTGGCCATCTACACACCACTGTCCCTCGCCCCTAGGAGCGCTCGCACGCAGCACCGTGTCTTCCTCGTCCGCCCCTTGTGGTGTGTCGCGTGTTGTAGCATCTTGAGCCCACCGACTTCGTCGCCTGAATCCCAGTGCCTCCTCCAGGGACGCAGTCACAGGTGGTGGACTGAGCGTGGCACACTGGAGCAGAACGTGCTCGGATGTCTCTTCCGTGCGTCCACACGTGGCACACATGGTCGTTTCCCCGGTAGAGAATTTTCTCCGCCACAGACACGTTCTCAGGGCCCCGAGCCGAGCCTCCGCGACCAGGCCACTGCCACGAGAGTTGTCATAGAAGACTTCCTTGCGAATGGTCGTCTTCTCCTTTGTGTACATCCGCAAGGTTGTCTTCTTCACAGCCGCCTCTATCCAATCAGCTGCTTCCCTTTGGCGGATATGGCTTGTTAGAGCTTTGCGGGAGAGTGGGGGTGGTCACCCATGAGGCACGGCGACGATAGGCCATATTTTGCTTTCAGTCGCCCCGCCCGCTTCACCCAACGGGTTCGGCGCTCGAAGTACACTATGTACTCCAACACCAAGCGTACCAGGTTGTCCTCCGGGAGAGAGTACGCTCGTTGCTCGTAGGCCAGTTTTGCCGTAGCCTCCCTGGCCCCGAACGAGGACCACCCTAGTTCTCCCTGGATACCCTCAATCGTGACCTCTCAATGTGCTCCCAATGCCATTCGTCCCGCATCTCGGTGTTGCCGCTCCAATGCCTCCCTGGTCCCTGCCGACACACACATCACCGCGTTGGCGTATGTAAGGCCCGGTACTACCACCATTTTCCAGAGGGCGCGGAGTACTTCGAAACGATTAAAGGACCAGAGTTCCTGGTGGATTATCATTCCCCTGCCACGCACGGCCTTCATCCTCAAGGTCCTCTCATAGCCTTCCAGGTAGTTAGGACCGGCCGTAAGGGTGACGTCCAGCTATTTAGCCTCGTTCTGGGTGGGGATGGGGCTGCCTTGGATCGTCATTTCCTTCTCCGGCGCGCGTGCCCCCCAGGTTACAATCGCGCATTTTCGCTGGTTGAAGGATAGACCTAACCTTGCGGCCTCCCCCCACAGATGTTCAGTAGTACCTGAAGGCCATCCGCAGTCCCCGCCAGTAGGACTACGTCATCGGCGTATATGACGCCTTGAATGCTTCACTCCACCAGCTCTCCATCCCTGCGGTATGACACGTCAAAACCTTCCCCGGCATTCTTCAATACTTCGTTGGTGCAGGCTGGGAGTCTCTTCTCACACACTGTCTCTCCATGTCCGTGATGTACAGCATGAAGAGGGTGGGAGAGAGCGGGCAACCTTGGCGGAGTCCTCTTGTGCTCGGCGTGGCAGGTGAAGTTGGCCCCTCCCACTCCACTGCCACTTCTAGATTTCCCAACAGGGCGTCAATAAGGCTTACGTCGGTTTCCGCCAGGCCGAGATTCCGTAGGCACTGCGCAAGAATCGGCCTGTCCACGCTGTCGTAAGCCTTCGATAGGTCCAGAAATGCCGCCAGCAAGGGTCTCCCTTCTTGAAGTGCCACCTCCAAACATTGTGTCAGCAGTCCCTCCTAAAACCATTTTGGAGACACCGCAGTATGCCCCCCGTTTCTGCCCAAAGCTGCAATCGGCATCCTAGGATCTGCGTGGTCATCCTGTATAACACCGGCATTATGATGATGTGCCTGTAGTTAGCAGGGTCCCGTTTGTCCCCTGCCCCTTTGTACAGCGGTTTCACCCTGCTGACACGCCAACTGGGGGGAATACTTCCGGGTTCCAGAATGGCCGACAGGGCCTCCGCCAACAGTCCAACATTTTGGTGCCCAGCAGTTGCAGCAGTCTACATGGTAAACCATCGAAGCCTCTCACCGTCCTGCTCTCCATTCACTTGATGGCCCACTGTAGTTCCTCCACCGTAATCGGCTGGGGCAAGTCCGCTGAACCCTGTGTCGGGCCTTCACTCCCTCTTGCCGGCATACTGGGGGGTAGTTCTGGCGTGACTTCCAGTCCCGCACAAGGTACTTGTCCATTCCGGACCCATTCCACCAGTAATGGGAGACAATCTTTATCCTCCACCTCCTGCTGCTCAGGGGATGGCCGCAGAGCTTGGACGGTATGCGTTCCCTCACGGGTCCTCTTCACCTTGTGCGAGAAGCGACGTGGAGCATCCCGTCCGGCTATTTGAATTTGTGCCATGAAGCTACGGCCTAAGTGGTGGATGTGGTCTCGCACCAGTTTTGCTGCCTCGGTTTTGCACTGGAGGTAGGCCTCCCAGGCCATTCGCACGACCTCGGGGTCGCCGTTCTTTACCATGCCTCTATGCATGCGGCTTGCTGCCTGGCGCCTCCGGATGGCGGACTGCACTTCCCTGCTCCATCAAGGTTTAGTGCCACTTGTTTATTTATTTATTTATTTATTAAAATACTCTCAAAGCCCGAAGGCGTTACAGAGAGGAGTGGTTACATTTCATACAATATTAGTTACAGCCGTTTTGAATGATGTAGGATGCGGAATGCTGGCGATGGAGGCGGGGAGGTGGTTCCAGTCATCGCAGGTCTTGGGAATGAGCGAGTGAAAGTAGGGGTTTGCGCGACACTGAGGAACCCCTACCTTGAACCTGTGATCGTTTCGGGCGGAGTTGTAGGATGGAGCAGAAATTAGAGCCTGTTTTAAAATGGGGTTAGTAAAGTAAATCTTATTAAAGAGGCACAATCGCGCAATTTTCCTTCTAGCAGCAAGGTCACTGAGTTTAAGAGAAGATTTAATTGACGTGATGCTAGCGGTTCGTGAGTAGTTTGTGACAATGAATCGAGCAGCCCGGTTCTGAAGGGCTTCCAAGGATGAAGACAACACCACCATATCAGGGTCCCAAATCGATGATGCATACTCTAATTTAGATCTAACAAGGGTTTTCTATAGCAAGAGTTTTAAAGACACTGGAGCAAGAGCAAAATTACGGCGCAAGAAGCCAAGCATGCGGTTAGCATTATTGGTAACATAATTAATATGTTCATTCCATTGCAGATTAGTGGTAATGTGGACGCCAAGGTACTTATAAGAAGAGACAGAAGATAACTGTACATTGTTAAGTTCGTACGGAAATAGCTCAGAAGGGTTATACTGCTTAACGCCAGAAGAAACTCTCATTATTTTACATTTGTTAACGTTAAGTTGCATCAGCCAATTTTTGCACCAAGAATTTTGCCAATTTTGCACTATATTAATGTCACGTTGGATAGAGACAAAATCTTCCAGGTTAGTTATTTCACGATAAATCACGCAATCATGAGTCAAAAGTCTAATTGTAGAAGAAATAATGTTAGGAAGGTCATTAATATAAATTAGGGAGAGTAAGGGACCTAACACAGAACCTTGCGGCACCCCAGATGTTACGTGTTGCAACGGTGAGTTACAATTGTTAGCACTTACATATTGTGTTCGATTAGACAAAAACATTCTATCCACTTGAGTAAGCTGCTTTCTAAGTTAAGAGCACTAAGTTTTAACAAAAGAAGTTCATGGGAAACTGAATCGAACGCTTTTTGAAAATCTAGAAAAATGCAATCGACAATGGCACCCCGGTCTGTTATGGAAAATAAATCACTAGTGAAAACTAAAAGTTGCGTTTCACATGAAAAATACTTTCTAAAACCATGCTGGCGGTTATCAAAAAAATTGTTGTCCTCGAGGAAAGTTATCAAATTGGAATGGATTACGTGCTCAAGCAGTTTGCA
The DNA here is from genome assembly GCA_013339765.2 of Haemaphysalis longicornis. NCBI lineage: Eukaryota > Metazoa > Arthropoda > Arachnida > Ixodida > Ixodidae > Haemaphysalis > Haemaphysalis longicornis. The sequence continues at coordinate 76,237 of JABSTR010001313.1, read as the reverse complement.
GGGGATACTTCCGAGTGTAATTGGCCTATAGTTGAAAGGGTTGGAGGCATCACCTGGTTTCGGCCTAGGCGAGCACTTTTTGAGCTCTGCCGCCATGTCTGAAATAACCTCATCATAGTGACCTCCACCTGGTAACCCTCCTCCGGGCAGTGCACAATAACTTGCAACTCACTGTCAGACCAATGCCTTGGAATTTCCCACCTTCGCCCGGGTTGTCGGTGTCGGGCGCCTCCAAAACAGAGGTGAAGTCTGTTGTGATCGCTGTCCAGCCCTCCCGCGCTGTCTTCGTCGATGTTCATTTCCCTCAACTCCTCTAGCAACCGCACGGAGACAAGACCAATGTCTTTAGTTGTTGCCAGATTGCGTGCCGTCCAGGTCACCCGTTCCATACACTTTTCGGAGAGGTTCGCAATGACCAGGTGCTTGCCTCGTGTCAGTTGTAGGAGTCTGCGTCCTTCGCTGTCGTTGTGCCCATCCAGCTTCTCCAAGTGGGCATTGAGTCACCCAATATGAAGACCTCATGGTCGCCTTCCAGCACTGTGATGTCTTCTTTTAGGCATTCGCAGAGCTCCGCATTCGTGCTCGCGGCTGAAGCCTTACTCATGTACACAATAGCTACTGCTACTGCTGTGCGCCCCACTTTTTCTGTCATCCACATCTGTTCTTTACAGTCCGGCCACACCCGAGCCCATTGACCGTCTGCCCTCCACAGCATCCCAACTCCACCGCCCCCTCATTAGCTCGCATTTCTGTTGAGTCCTTCCCATGCAACTCCGACTTCCCGCGGAGGTTGTTCTTCGTCACGGAGGTGGGTCTCCAATACACCGAACATGTCAAAACCTTCCTTTTAGAACTCACAAAGCAGTTCTCCCCATTTCTGTTCTCTTCGGCCCCCTTGCATGTTCAAAAAACCCACTTTAAAACCTCCCCGGCCACCAGCCATGGGTCGTCTCTTCCTACGTCTTCGCTTCTTCCTTTGGGGTGATCCAGGTAGGCGCATCTCATCCGATACCCCGTTCCGCCTAGGTCGTACGGCCCATCCGGTCGATTCAGCTGTTCGTTTGGGCTCCCTCGAGCTGACGGGCGTACTCGGCTTTATGGCAGTGCCCACGGGACCTTACCATTCGCACTGCCCAGCCTCGGCCAGCTCCTGATTAGCTGTTCCCTCATCCACTCCTGGAACAGAGCCTTCAGGCCTTTCATGTCGGCTAATCTTGGGGCACCATTCCACCCCTCACAGCGCATCTTCGCCACCTTGCCCAGCTGCTGGAGGCCTGGTTCCACGTACTTGCGCTCTCTCGCGTACGGCTCGTGACTGCGTTGTGGTGCCACGCTGTGACCGGCGACACACCGGTCGGGCACCAGAGTGCGTTCAAAGAACTGACAAAGAATTCCTACTACGGTTCTACACTGCTTTGTTTGGTTCTCGTTTAAACTATGGCAGTGTGGTGTATGGGTCGGCGACGAAAACAGCGTTGCGAATGCTTGACCCAGTGCTGCACTTGGGGCTACGGCTTGCGTCGGGTGCTTTTCGCACTAGCCCTGTCGAGAGTGTTTGTCGAGTGTAATAAGTGGAGTCTTCAGAATCAACGAACGTACATGGATTTGCTTTATGCTTTTAAGATTTCATCACTGAATAACCATCCTTTTTATCCTGTTCTTAACGATACACCAACGTCTCCGCTCTTTGTAAATCGCCCATCCGTTCCTCTGCCCTTTTCACTTATAGTGAGAGAGCGGGCCTCGGATCTGAGTGCTTCGTTTTTAGATGTGTACAGGTCATCCTTTTCAAACATTTTACCGCCTTGGCAACTTCGCCCTGGGTCATGCGACCTTTCTTTTATAAGACGACCAAAATCGGGTACTACGAGCTGCAATACTGCAGCACTTTCTGTCTTTGCAGTTTAAATACACATGTACAGAATTTTATAGTGACGCTTCTAAAACATCCACTGTGGTGTCGTGCGCTGCTCATGGTCCAAATTTCAGTGCAGCCAGAACTATGAGTGTGTACACAACAATTTTTTCAGCAGAAGCGTATGGAATTCTACTGATTGTACGACACATTCTTGAAAATCAAATTCTCAATTTCATCATCTATACAGATTCTTTGAGTGTTGTTCGCGCACTGTCATCGCTCAAGGCCCCAAAAACCACATAGTTAATCTTGTATTCAACACTATCATGTCCGTGTATGCACAAAAGCATGAGCTGGTCCTCTGCTGGGTCCCAGGACACTCAGGGATCGCTGGGAACGAGTTGGCAGACGAGAGGGCCGCTGCTGCTGCACTCAGGAACACTGTAGACATTGCGATACCCTACACAGACCTCAAGCCACACATAAGATAACACCTGCGCAGAACATGGCAAACACACTTGGATGAACAGACAGACAACAAACTACATGTAATAAAGCAACATTTGGGACGGTACACAGCTGACTCACACAACAGACACACGCAAGTCGCCTTGGGTAGGTTGCGGATAGGGCGCACCCATGCAACGCTCTCGTATCTGCTGACGGGATCTTCTAGACACCAGTGCAGCAGGTGCGGAGAGGCCCTATTCGTAGTGCACATACTAATCACATGCAAGGCACTTCACACAACACGACACAAACACTTCAGAGAACTCTACAGACAACATATCCCACTACATCCATTGCTGTTACTAGGTGACGATGCCATTGTTTCTGTGAAACGTGTATTTGAGTATTTGTCAGACGTTAAGTTTTTAAACCTCATCTCCTATCACGCATAATCAAATCTGGCCCTATACACCAGCCATCACCATTATCTTTAAGTGATTTTACTATGTTCGGTTTACACGTTTTTATACCTACCCTTGTGTGGTAATGACTTGTTTATATTGAATAACCTCTTCTCTGGCGCTCTTTGCCCTCGCTGGCCTTGCGCCATTAAACACTAACCATCATCATCATCATTATCTGACGATTCGTGTTGTATTTCGATATGCGAAGGCTGCAGCTAGGTTAATCAGCACTAGCATGGCTTTTCATTGCGATGGGCACTTGATACTGTAGCAGCCTGGTATGTCGGCTGCTGAAGGAGGCGAGAAAGCGGACGTAGAGCTGGTTTGCCGTTTCAAGACAACACTGTTTATTTTGAAAAGATGGGTACGCCGAGAGCTTCCCCCGACGAAGGAATGAAGGGGAACTCCCGCGTCCTTCAGAAGAAAGAGGAAAAAGGGCCCTCAAGCGAGCAGACGGCAACGGCGCCAGGACTAATGCCAGGAGTCGGCCTGACAACACGTTAAGCGTTCCCCCGAAAGGCAACCATTGAAGAGGGCGGGGGAATGACCGCCGTAGGAAGCAGGTGGCGGCGTTGCCAATACACGTCTTCCACACAAGGCGAAGTGTCGAGAAGCCGGCGGCAGACCGGAGAGAAAGGAAAAGTCCCCGTCGGCGGGATCCGCTTGTGTGGTATGCCGAGCGGGTTCCACTACAGAGGCTCCCCCCCTAGACTGCGGGAAAGGCAGCAGTTACCGGCTGAATGGTGAAAGGTCAGAGTCCACTGGTTATCATTGAAAGCGTGCTTGAGAGGTTGCATGAACAGAAACCTCAATATTTATTTATTTAAGGTTACCCTCAAGACCCGGGTAAGGCCTTACGGAGGGGAGTGGGCATAAAAGGTACAGATATACAAGAAAATAATAAGCATAGACGATAAACAAGAGTACAAGTCAAAATAAAGAAGCAATGACAAAACAGCAAAATCAAGAGAAAAGGCACAAAAAAAGCACAATAATGTAGCCTGTGTACAATAGTGACAGATAAGCATTTGAAAACCGATACCTAAGGGACATAAAATGGAAAAAAGACGCAACGAAACTGTTTATGATGCGATACACTGGCTGATCCTCGCACCCTGTGCCCATCACACTTGGTGCGCTGTCTGTGGTCGTTACTGCTTGCTCTAGCAGCAGCTGATATAGTGATGTCGGTGAACAGTTCGAAACAAAAAAAAAATGAGGACAACAAGGCACAACAGCGCCAAAGCAATTTTAGAATCAAGTATTATTACAAAAATAGGCAGTCAAAGCTGATCTAAACAACTTATTGTTACGGATTAATACAAGGGATTCGGGAAGGCGGTTCCAATTGTTGATTGCTTGGGGTCGAAAAGAGTCAGAACGGATTTGCTTGACAATGAATGGGTTCAATTTTAAGGCGATGATTTAAGCGACAAGATATGAAAGAGGGATTGGATAGGAGTAAGTGATGAAGCGTCTCATGATAAAAAATTTTGTGAAACAGCAGGCTTGGCGCGGTCGACGCTGACAACTTCTCATTTGCCCCGCATGTCGATTGTGATAATCTTGTTATTACGTCCCAAAATTTTGGAAGGGCCGTGGTACCGCGGAGTGAGGGGCGGCTTCGTTGCATGGTGTCGCACGAGCACATGTGTAGCTGAGACCATGTCGGGAAAAGTGAAAACCTTTCTGTTGCGGGCGATGGGAGGTGCTGTTGGCCTGAGTTGCGCAAGCCATGCGCGCAGCTTCTGGATGTGGTCGGAGGCTGGTGGGGTGGAAAGTGTCTGGTCGGAGAAGAATTCTCCCGGGAGGCGCACTGTTGAGTCGTGCACCATGCCCGCTGTGTGGGAGCCGTGGTCTTCTTTTACTGTTGAGCATAGACCCAGTGCTGGAGATTGAGTTTTGCTGTAAGTGCAGCTTTGAGTTCCCTGTGCAAGTGCTCAACCATTCCGTTGCTGGCGGGGTGGTAGGCGGTTGTATGCTGCAGCCTCGGGCCGAGGAGCATAGACAGCGTGGAAAAGAGGTTGCTCTGGAATTGCCGTCTCCGGTCAGTTGTTATGCAGGCGGGGCAGCCCAAGCGGGACACCCATGTCTGAATAAAAGCCTGTGCGACAGTCTCAGCTGATATTTCCGCAATTGGTATAGCTTCGGGCCATCGGCTGTATCAGTCGATGCATGCGAGCAGGTACCTGAAACCTTGGCAGTGCCATAGCGGTCACACCAGGTCGAGGCGAATGTGGTCAAATCACGACTCAAGAGTCCGAAATTCTTGTAGTGCAGCCCGAGTGTGGCGAGTCACCTTCACTTGCTGACACGTCTCAGATGTCCGAGCCCAACGTCGCACGTCTGCGTTGACGCCAGACCAAAGGAAGTGTTTGGGTGGCGCGGACACCTGGGTGGCTGATGGAGGGGAACGTGTTGAATACCACTCGGCGAAAATTCAGTGGGACGAAAGGTCGTGGGGTTGCCTGGGCGGTATCGCAGGTTATCGCGCCCTGGACGTAGGGAAGTGCAACCTCCGAAGGCACGAGTGAAGTTCCCCCACCTTTCAGTCTCGTCAACTCAGTGTCCTCCCGCTCTGCCATCTCCATCGCCTCGAAGTCCAGGACTTTTGTGCCAGAAGCGTTGACGCGAGACAAGGCGTCAGTTGCTTAGTTTTCAACCCCGGGAACATGGCAGATGTCTGTGGAAAACTCGGAGATGAATGAGAGATGACAAATTTATTGTTCTGAGTAGGAGGAACTGTTGTTGAATACGTAAGTGAGGGGCTTGTGGTGTGTCAAGATGTAGAACTCACGACCTTCGAGGAAGGTAGCGAAAATGCTTAATGGAACAATAGATTGCAAGCATCTCCCTTCCAAAAGTGCTGTACCGTACTTCTGCAGACTTCAGGCGTTTCGAAAAGAAGCCCAGTGGATTCCACTGTGCACCCTCCTGTTGCTGCAGCACTACTCCGACCGATGTGGAGGCGTCTACCATGAGGCGTGTACAGGCAAACCCAACTATAATGAACCTGGATAGAGCAAATTATGCTATATATCGAACGAAAATAAATCAGTTACGGAAATACACGCAAAACATTATCCTTATAGCGATCTTCACACCTGATATATCGAACTCGGCGTGCCTAGAATGACCGCCGAAATGCATGGTCTTGGAGCAGCGATTGAGATATTGATTGGCCACGACCACTGAGCAAAGGCCGCGACTGAGACATTGCACCTCGTATGGAGTGACACGACGCGCGGAACTCACGACGGAACCCGCCCAGTCAGTGAGTCTGGACCAAGACGGCAGCTCGTCAACCTTTCTGATGCTGTGCCGAAAGGAGTGTCCTTCGAAGATTTCCTGAGTGTCGACGACGACGACGTTTCTGTCACTGTAAGCCCCTCTGACGCAGGCACCGTCAGCAGCACCGTCGTAATGCTGATGAAAAGCACCGAGGAGGCAGAGGATGTCGCTAGTGAAAGCTACCTGACGCTTAATAAAGTGCTTTCGGCAGTCGATGTCCTCCGCCAATATTTCTTCGATATTGAAGGAGGCGGACTCGAACTGGTGCAAACAATGATTGTGTAAAGAATGATGTTCTAGTTGACGCTGCAAAACGAAAACAAAACACAGGTTTTTTTGGAAGTTGGCAGTTAAGGCGTAAAGTAGCTTTATTATTTGCAATAAATCGATTGTTTTGTGTACGGTAATAACATACCTTATTTTGTTCGTTTCTGCATGCGGGGAAGGCAAGGGGATTCCCGCGTATTGTGAACTCGTAACAATAAACTCGTTACAAGCGGGTTCGGCTATGTCGAACTATTGGATATATCGAACTAATCGTGGCGCATACTGCAGTTCGCTATAACTGGGTTTGACTGTAGGAGCGTCAGGCAGTGGATGAATTAGAAGGGTAGCCATGGCCAGCTCGTCCTTAGCTTTCTGGAAAGCGTTCTGGTGTTCGTCAGACCAACAAAATTCTGGTGCCTTTTGGTCGTCTCGGCGCAGCAGGTCGGTCAATGGCTAGAGTACTCGAGCACAAGACGGTATGAACCGCCGGTGGAAGTTTAAGAGCCAGAGGAACTCTCGCAGTTTTCGGAAACAAGTGGAGCAGGAAACTTCTTTACGGATTCCACCCTCAATTCCAATGGCACAATGCCTTCAGCAGTGATGTGGTGGCCGAGGAAGTTGAGAGCCTCGACACCATATGCACACTTTTGAGGTTTCAACACCAGACCGTGCTCATCCAGACGCTGAAAGAGCTGGCGGATGTGGTGTTCGTGCTCGTTAGGAGGTCTTCTGGCCACCCAAACATAATCCAGGTTGACAAACACGAAAGGAAAACCCCGGGTGACCTCATCCATGAACCTTTAAAAGGACTGCGCTGCATTTTTTAAGTCGTGGGGCGTACGGACAAACTCAGACAGGCCTAATGGAGTTCTTATGGCTGTTTTTAGTATGTCCTCCATTTCGATGGGGATTTGTTGGTATGCCGCTGCGAGGTCGATCTTGCTGTATATTTTTGTACCTGCCAGCTGCGCAATAAAATCGTGACCCAGGCGAAAATGTGAAACTGGTTTTTAGCTAGAATCAAACTGGTTCCACTTCAACTGGTTTATGGAACTTTACCCAGCTGAGCTGGCCCAGTGAACTTGTCCCAGTTGGGTATGGTTCCAGTTGAACTGGCCCCAGATGGGATGAAGTTGGTATGGTGCCAGCTGGAATAAGATAGGAATGGTCCCAGTTGGGATGAAGTATGTATGGTGCCAGCTGGAAATAAGATGGAAATTGTCCCGGTTGAACTAGTCCCAGCTTCATAATGATATAAAAAGCTGTGCTTACACCAAAAAACTGTGCACATGCCAGGAGTAAGAGAGAAATACAAAATTTTATTCATTGAGTGGTACTGGACATTAACCCTCAGGCTCCCCCAATTCTGCCTGTCCGCAACCACGCTCTCCATCTCCTCCGCCACTGCTGGTCGTGTCTCCACTTTGAGAGCTTATTTCTCGAGCTCTGCCTTCTTGCGAAGGGCCCTTGTCACATCCTGAATTTTCTCCGTCAAAATGCGAGGCAACAACACAAGCGTTCCGCTGACATCCAGTTTTCTGGTACGTCCCCAGTGCTCCACAGTGGCTGAAAACATAATTATTAATTTAAATGCAAAGCAATCTAAGGAATAGTTGCCATATTGTAAATGAATGATGCCAGTTGTTATGAAAAAACGTTTAGGTTATACTTTGTAACAACATCTTATTCTTTACGTATATTTTTTGCTAGGAATATTGCATTGCCAGTTTCATTGCTGATATAAAACTAAATTTTAAGCAACATTTTGGCAAGACTGCTGCCGTTGCAATTTGTTAACAGTCACACGTCCTGCAATTACAACCAGGGAAGGGACATTTTCAAGCAAGGCCACCTTTGCTTACCTGCCACTACATCCACTTTCAGGGGTGTGAGGGGATCCTTCGGGGCGCCACCCCCGACGATCTTTTCGCTGGTGGGAGGTGCCCACTGACGCTCTTCGTTGCCAGCACCACGCTCGTCCAAATAGCCTGGGCGGCGTCCTCGCATAATGAGGTTGCCGTTTTGTTTCCAAGAATTTTGGCGGACTGGACCGCACTGACCGTCACACCATTTGCCAAATGGAACTGCAGGGAAACAGATGCAAATGTCAAGAAATTCCAGTAGAGCTTTTCCGCCGGAAAAGCCAGCTGTATTTTTAGTGTAACTTGCACTATGAAGTGGTCTCAAGCAACTGCATTCACATGGAAGCAGTGCACTCTTTACAGTATATGCAATCATGCGGATACGCTGGGTAGGTTCAACTTTGGACTTAATGATGAGTAGAACTGCACACACTATGCCCCCCTCCAGCCTGGCAGGGTGCACTATGTACAATAGATCTAATGAGGTATGCTTTCTCCAGCTTCAAGTATTGCCGCGATGCCAGAAAAAAGAACCCAATTACGCGCTAAATTACCAAGAATTCTACTTGCAGATCCATCATCACAGTAGCTGAAATGTTGTTCTTCAAAAATATGAACATTCAATGTAATGTATTTCACCGTGCTTGTGTAAAGATATCCCATCGCTACCAAGTGGTCAAATGAACAGCTTGCAACCAACAGTCATTGCAACACCCCAAAACACTAATTTTCTATAAACTGGATCAGCAAGACGTGCAATAGTCACTGCAATACAAACTGCAGAATATGCTCATGAATTTGCAATAATATATGTCCGTACCAGGGGCTCCACTTGGCTGCTCTTTATTACCAGGACTTGCAAGCATGTTGGGCTCTGGTAACAACACCAATGTTTCACATATAGTACACAATTTGTGTATTTTAAAGGAGTAGGCTGGCATTTCCTGGGGCTTGAACACTATACCAGGCCACATGTCACATATAAAAAATTATGTCCAACAAGTAACATCACATATTATATGATCCCATTATATGCTTCGCTATTGTTTGAAGCTTGCAGCCTAGCTTCCTCTTGATGTAGCCTGGTTGGGAGTGCAGATACGAAGTTCGACTAAAAAATGATGAAGGGCAGATAAGAGACAAAATTAAAATAATTCAAAAAAGCTATGTCAACACTCACCGTCAAAAATCTTCGAGAGGCACTGTTGTAGCGAGGTCAGCTGCTCAAAGAGGGCTTTTTTTTCTTTCTCCAGTGTGAAAGCCCTCTCTTTCAAAATTTTGTTGTCCACCAGGACTTTCCGCAGTTCGCTCTTTGCACAAAGGGAATCAGTGTCACTGTCGGACTCGCTAGTTGTTTCATTTACGCTCTCTTCGCTTGTAAAATGTCAAAAAATAAGTGTTCATATGAGCAAAATAAATGATTTAGCAGATTTCAAATATAAATGTGGCCCATACCAGTCCTTTTGGTCGAGTTCGTGATGGACCCGCCCAGTTGTTTTCAAGGAAACCAAGTTTATTTAAGCGAACTTGTGTTCTCCTAACAACTCAAAGAATACACGGGCGGTGAAGCAGCAGTCAGCAAAGTGACGTACGCAAGCGAGCGTCGGCGATCGGAATATCGCGACGTCTGCTTTGCAGGCTTTTATCTTTCGGCGCGAGTGTTTCTCGAACCGTCGAATTATATCTAGAACATTGTAGATCAAAGATTATTCGAGGCTAGTGACGTTAGGGCAAAACGCTCTCTGTATCAGAACGAGATCACCCGTGCGGCATAAAAATAAAGAATAGAACACGTGCTCCGCTTGGGACACAGATAACACAGCCGGGCGCGGCCGGGCAGTAAAAGCAAAACATAAACAAACAAACCCAATGCCTAGTTCGCGGCATTACTCTTTTTCTAAGAGTGCATCCACCCGATGCTAAAATAAAACGACCGTCCCAACAAACAACAACAAAAAAAGTCTGCCATCTTGCCCAGTAGTGTTTAAGGTGAACCACGTGGATGACTTCGGGTCGCGTGCGTCGTCGTGATGTGCTGGAATCACCATCGGGGATCACTTCGTGGGTAAGTTGGCCAACATGTCGTAGAATGCGGTAGGGTCCGAAATACCATCGCAGAAGCTTCTCACTAAGTCCGCGTCGTTGGATGGAAGTCTAAACCCACACACGATCCCCTGGGCGGTACTCGACGTCTCGGCGTCAGAGGTTGTAGCGGCCGGCATCCACCGGCTGCTGGTCCGTTGTATGAACTCGACCGAGCTGGCGGGCCTCCTCCGCTTGCTGAAGGTATCCTTGGACGTTGGCGTTGAGGTCGTCGTCTTCTACGTGTGGAAGCATGGCGTCACGCGTCGTAGTCGGCTGTCTTCCGTAGACAAGCTCGAACGGTATCATCTGCGTAGTTTCTTGGGTAGCCGTGTTGTACACAAACGTGACATATGGGAGCACTTCGTTCCAGGTATAATGTTCAACGTCGACGTACACCCAAGCAGCACAAGCCTGTACGGCTTAAAATGAGCCTAAGAACTTCAGCCGGGTAATTTCTGCCTGGCCTTTCTCCAGTCAAATTGTAAAGCGCGCACTCAAAGGTGGGCCTCTGCCGCGTGTTTAAAGTTAACTGCTGTACACCCAATGGCCACTCTCCTTTTACCAATTCATTGCAGAGGGGTCCACAGCGGTCTCCGGCCGTACAGCTTTGCCGCAGATCAGCCATTAACTTTTGCCGGAGGCTGGCTGATGAACCTTTGCCCGACGCCGGCTGTTTAACTTTTGCAGGAGGTCAGCTGTTGACCTTATGCCAATGGCCGGCCGTTGAAATGTGTCTAATAAATGGCCCATAAGCTTTTGCCGAAGTACGGCCAGTCAGCTTTTCCTGGTGAGCGGCTCTTGAACATATTCTGGTGCCTGGCTTTTCAACTTTAGGTATATACTAGCCGTTCAACCATAGTAGACATTCTGCCATTTACATCCCGGCTGTCCAACCCCAGCAGCTTTCAGTTCGAATTGCGCACATGGGTTCCTAAAAACGGGACATGCTGTAAGTTCATACTGCATGCATAAGCATTTGTGCCCTTTTAAAGAGCACTGTTTGCCCTTTTCAGGGACAAATGTAGTGATTTACAAAGCCTGTGGTGATTAGGTTTTTTGACTTGATTTATTTTGCTCAGTTCATGCTGTACAGTGTCTTGCAGTTCGTTAATTTGCTCAGTTCATACTGTCCAGTGTCTTCCGCTTCGTGCGGCCGCCATCCCGGTCACTGGCGGAATATAGCCATTTCTTAATTATAGCTGCCACAGCGACCTTGTTTGCGTCGGGGTACCTGGGCTGTATTGACACTGAAAGAAAATTGAAAACAGACAAATAAGTAATATACTACACTGTAAAAATATCCGCAGGCTTAGCAATGCCCTTCCTGAAAAAAATTCAATTGATTGATTGATTATGAGGTTTAACGCGCCGAAACTACGCAGGTTATGAGGTGCGCCGTTGCGGAGGGCTCCGGATCAATTTTGACCACCTGGGGATCTTTCACGTGTGCCGAAATCTCAACACACGGGCGTCTTTGTTTTTCGCCTCCGTCAGAAAAACGGCCGCCGCGGCCGGGAATCGAAACCGCGACCTCGTGCTCAGCAGCGCAACGATTTAGCCACTGAGCCACCGCGGCGGGTTATTTGGTTAAAATGAATTTGAACTCACCCAACAATGACCCTGTGTGCATAATGTAATCATTGTGCTTACAGCATTTTGAGCAGTCACAGTATGCAGTCGACATAAAGAAATGAAGCATAAAGATGCCTCACTCCAGGTGCCCCCAACAGTGCAGCTTAGTAGCATAGACATGATCTTATTTCAGAGAAAGGGGTGTGTGAGCTTGAATGCAAAAAAAGGAAAGAAATTTATTCGACAGATTAACTTAGAACTCAAGTTCACAAATAACTTCGGGACCTTGCACGCACACCCAGCATAACCTTCCCACTTTTTTATTTATTTTGCTTGCCCCATTCAAAACAGCCAGCTGATTAACTGACCACTGACAAGGAACCCATGTAAATTCAGTGCATAGATAGCGCCAAAGGATGTCAGGAGTCTGTATTCACAGAAAAGAACAGTGCCTTCCTTTATCTGCAAGAGATTCAGCTTGACTAGCTCACATTCACTGGAAGCATGCAGGCTATGCTGCCAGAAGTGTCTGCTGAGAGCACCATCAATCCACTGGCGCGGCATCCAACATCCAATGCATAATGCTCAGTGACACGGTAATACAGAAGAGTCCATAGGTATACAGGGGGTATTCAGGCCGATATGCATGCGTATATGATATGCTGCTGTCAGTTATCGCTGGTGCAGCTACACAGACCCGACTTTGGCCCCAGCTCCAGCATTCCAATTACTTCTTGCGGCACTGGTACTGCACCTGCAAGACCTTGTGCTTACTCACATTACAAGCATTATGACATAACAGCTGTCCAGCCTCAAGCAGATGTTGAAGGACTCTTCACCCAGAAAACCTGGTTTGCACAGGCACTACATCGTGTGCAAAAAATATATAAAACAGGAATTCACTTTCTGCACATATAAAAAGCTACATTTAACATAATTCAAATGTCCTAAACACGCAGAGAATCCTACCGCTGAAAGGGCTACCTACTACTATTATTCCTGTGGTAATCCAAGAATAAACAACTCCCACAAGTTAGGTGGGTATAATTCCTGCTGTAAAGGCCCCACATCACTCAAACGCGTACTTATAGGCCCAGTTCTATTTCTGGGTTTCTATATCGGTCACATAAATGCAGTACGTACCTGTTATGGCTTTTCATCTTGCCAGACAGCCCCCGTCCTGAAGCTCCAGCCACTTTTAAATGAAAAGGTTGCAAAGAAAAGTCACTAAGCACAAACGTCGTTACCTGACAAAGTTAAAAGCTCACAGTACACTGCACATTCCGAGAAGTAAGAACACTGACTCAATGATTGTTTTATTATCAAGACAGCTATGTTAAAAGTCCTAACCACAGAATTTACGAAAGGTGCTTAAAACCAATGCTATGTAAGTGTAGATAGCGTTTACAGCAATGTGAAATATACTCCGTCTAGGTGCTCCTGAACTACAAACTGTTTGAAGAAAAGAAATAGTTTCCAAAGAAAGAGAACGCGAAAAAGGGTCAGGAAAGGTTTTCAGCCAGTAACAAGACGATAAAAAAAATATCAAAACACTTTTGTTGCCAAGTTAAGATTTTCAAACTATTTCCGGTTTCCATTTTTCTCAAGGGAAGTTTTACGTCCAATAAGTTGAGCAGTCGCACATTGTATTTTGCTTTGTTCAAAGTGGCACAGTTATCGAAATACAACAAAAGCGCGGTGAAACCGCACGGCCGCATATAGAAACAGACCTGTTGCAATAAAAACCGCATACGAAACAAAACACATCGATTCCTCACGATGTTATCAAGAGCACCGGCAATTATTTCAAGCTTCCTAAGGCCCTCCGCTGCGCCCACCACCTGTTCGTCAGCAACGCTAGACATATCGAGCAGCGCCAGCAAATTGCATTTAGCTTGCACGAACCACAGCGTGACACTGACGCGGAAACGAGAAATCAAGCCAATAACACGTTTCTGGCACCGAACCTTAGTCGCGCTAGAAAAGGTCCAGCAAAAAAGAACTTACCGAACTTCTTTGTCCGGGCACAGGAAAACGCCGCCGTTCTTCGATCGTTTGCCGCTGTATTTCAGCTTATCCTTAACCTCGCGTGTTTCCAAAGTGGCAAGCAGGCTTTATCCACAAAGGACGAACACATTTTACGACGGTATATCGCACAAAAAAACATGAATAACAACACGGACATCGCGCAACCACCGTCGACCTCGCCGCCAGCACTCGTTGATGAAAAAATTAAATCGGAAACGACCGCAGCGCCGAAACGGCCAAATACATGAGCAGAGTTACGACTTTATATTTTAATTCAGTGATCATACAACATTGCCAAATTTTTCAATCTTCAAAGAATCATTTATTCAAAATTGTCATTGCTTTCGGTGTTCACAAGTATTCCAGTTTAAATAGAATCCTGATCGGAAACGACTGCAGCGCAGAACACAAGAGCAGAGTTCACTCTTTGTGTTTTCTTGCTAAGTGATCACACAACATTGCCAGATTTGTCAATCTTTAAGCAATCATTCATGCAAAATTATTATTGTTTTTTGTGTTACAAGTATTTGAGTTTTAATAGACTCCTGATTGCAACTTTCCGGATCACTGCCTTCTTGCTCCCAGTCTTTTCCGATTGGCTGCCAATTTCGGCCAGAAGATCAGGCTATATTTTTGGCGCATGGCAGCGCCCCGAAAAAACCTTGAACGGGGATGATGATGGCAAGTAAAAGTCTTGAATAGGGCTGACGGCATGTTCCATTTCACCTGTCTTAGCTATTTATTTTGCCTCGGACTTGTCTTAGCTCCCGCTATCTCTGGCTCTGATTCCCCGCGCCGTACGCGGTCTCGTGGACTTGTCTCGGTCATAACCAGACAAATGAAAATTCACGTGTGCCTTACAATGCTGTCCAGCTCGGACAAAATTTGCCGTTCGGCCTGCTTCAGCGCAGGCTTGCACGGGAGTCCTGAATCATTCGGCTCGCGCGTTTGCAGATTGTGATGTTGCATTAATCATTTGAAGGTGTGATCTGAGATTTCAGGGTGCGTAATCATTACCGAGGGAAATCTTTGTCGCAGGTGTCGCTCGCCTTACGCTTTTTCAACCTCTTGGTTGGTAAATGTATAACTTCTCGTAAAAGGTACAGCGTTTATGTGAGTCTTTACTGTACTCGCACAGGACTATTCACTAGCATTTATTTTTTTGTCGGGTGTTTTGTTCGTAAATTCTGCGAGGAAAACTGGGAGGGAGGAATATCTTTATGATACGGAGAAGTCAGCCTGGAAACAAGATGGCTTGAGGAATGAAAATGACGACAAGGAATGAATACACCAGCACAGAAAAATGCACACATACACTATAAGTACTCTAGAAACGCAAATCTGAAAGACGCACAAACGCGCACACAGTGCAAACGTTCACAGAATTTCCTAAAAAAGCGGTCACGGAGAAAGGCAAGGCCTTCGCAGCCCTTGTCGCAGACGCAGTCGAGGGCTGTGAGCCTATGCTAACGCTGAGTTTCAGCACACAGTGCAGGTTCAATGTCCTAACGAACACTACAAGAGTGACAGAGAGGTGATACTCGTCTCGTCTTATGCATGCAGGTAGTCGTTGGCGAAAGCGATGTTGAGGCTTCCTCACGTTTCCGTAGGTCATGCTGGAGTAACTGGAACTGGCTCATGCAGCATTCGGGAAGCCCAGGCGGGGTCATTTCTGTAGTAGTCGGTTGGCAGTTGTAGCTGCAGCGGCGGCTAGCTGTGGCTTTTTGTGTGTGCGTGACAGCTTACTCACCCCGTAATTGCGGATATTAGGTAATAGACCCCCAAATGAACGAGTTCCTCTAAACAATTGCCTTTGGTTAAAGCTAATTTTGTATAAACGAAGTTATATGCTGTCAATCAAAAGTATTAGAAATTAAACATAAAGAGCTAGCTCTTCTGAAACGTTGAAACTGCATTGCTGACGCCGTCATACAACTATACTTCTGATGGAGGCCAAAAACGAAAACGCCCGTGTGTTCGAGATTTCGGCGCACGTTGAAGATCCCCAGGTGACCGAAATTAATCCGGAGCCCTCCACTACAGCGCGCCTCGTCGCTTGCGTATCTATAGTGTCAGCGCGTTAAGCCACATAATAATAAATCAACCAATCACAGAAATTTACGTACCAGTTTATTTTTTTTCAGGGCTATAACAAAATACACCCAAATTATGCACCGTTCTTACTGGTCACGTCTGAGTAGTTGTAAAGATAAGATTGGGATCACTTCGCCTTCCACAGAAACAATGAGGAAACTAACATTTAGGATGCCCACGTGGTCTAATTAATGAATCGTTGCCTTCATATTTAGACTGCTATCATGGCTTCGGCTGGGGAAATCCTCGTTTTCTTGACGCGTGAAAAAAAAACGTTATCTCTAACCTGAATTTCGGCAATTTTTTTAGTGGGAGGTCTTATCGGTACATGGATCTGCTGTCATGTTTAGCGTCCGCCGAGCGGCACATTTGTTTGCACATAGCTGCTGGCCTTTTCTCAGTCCAGGAAGCCACGAGCTTTCGCCGCTGTTCGGGCCCATGTTAGGGCATTTCTTGACTGCTACTTAGGTGCTAAAGCCTAGAGCTCTTTCAATAGCACATACGATTTTTGCTTCTTTCCATCAACACAGACGGCGAATAAAAAGGGTTGCTTGATGGCACGACATGGGCCAGTTGCATGTAATTACTGCTATCGCGATGAATGCTCCAAAATACAGATTTTATAGAATACATATTTCCGCATAGTAGTATTAGGTCGCTTGTACGAGCAAAGAAACTTGCTGACAAACGTTCTGCGTACAGTTATTTTGACGTCCCAAGGAAAAAAGAATGCCAAGAGACCGCCAAAAGGTTTTACTCTAGGTAATATGCGTTGTGCGCCCGGAGCATTGATCCTTAACCTCCTCGGCGTCGCGGTTCGTCACAAAGCTTACGTTTTTAACTTGTATCAAAAATTGCAATACCAATGAGGTCAGCGTCTGTACCAATGCAGTCAGTGTCTATGCAGGCTCGCAAAGCACGAGTTGTTTTACGCGCACTTCTTCTTTAGCCCAAAAAAGTGACATTTATTTTTGGTTTCAGGTCTACAGAATGGCCTAAAACGTATAATGGACAAATGAAACGCGAACACGAAAATATGAACCGGAACACACAAATAGCGCGATTTCTTTCCATGCAAGTGAAATAATCGCGCCGCTATATACCAGTAACAAAGATTGAAAATGTGTCTTTCCAAATATACCACTAGCGAGCCATTATTTTGCATTCACTATCCATATTCTTTCCTCTAGAGCGTTCCGTTTAATATTTTCGTGTTTGCATTCATTCGTCCATGAGTGTACATGTATATACAGCACACTGTGTTCGGTGGCTAAGCGCTAGCCCACGCTTGACCTTCGGAATTCCGGTGATTGGGCAGGGGCGGTGCTAGACCTGTGACAGATATCAGCCGTTCACCTTTCGAAGAGCAGGAGCGTGAAGATTCATAAGCGGACCAGGTAACGTACGTTTCCAAAGCAACTTCTGAACAACGGCTGCTGACGAAACACGAGTACTCTAGAACCGGATAACAGCCATTCATCACGTGATCCCCGGCAAGCGGAAACAAAGCGGTCGCCCGGTGGCCGAGCACAAGCTGATCATCTTTTGTAAACCCGCTTTCAAGCAACAAGCGAGTACTCGGCGGCGGGAAACCTGCCGCCTGTCTTTTGATTGAACGTTGACGGAGCAAGTGCCGTTCATTGGCGGTGGTTGTTGAACCGCCAGGTAACTTGTGCGAAACTTTCGCCCAGATGAAATAGTGTGTACGGTTAACGAGCGGCAGCTGACCAACTTTTGAACATTGGCTGCGAAACTTTCGCCCAGATGAAATAGTGTGTACGGTTAAGGAGCGACAGCTGACCAACTTTTGAACATTGGCTGCCTAAAACGTGCAGAGAGGATGGTGGCTTATTAAAACAGTTTATCTTAAAAGAGCCATGAAGAGAAAACAAAAGTTTGTTTTATTCGAAAGATTAGGTGTTTCATAGTACCCCAAGCGCTTTCCCAGAAGCAAATGATGCTTTATTCACTGAGAAATAAGGCAATTTAAGCCAAAATTTTAAATCTCCCGCTAAAATTGAACATTCCGTGACGTGTACAATGGCGTCATAGAGCCGCTCCATGAAACAGATACTTAGTATGTCGACTCCATATAGCACCCACACGCGGGAGTCGATCGAGACGGCGGCCATTTTAAAAATACTAGTAAAACCTAGTGCACCCGCAGCCGTAGTCATGGAATCGCCTGATCCGGAGAACAACACTCTCGCCGAAGAGCTCGGGCTTGCATTTAACAACCTCACACCACAAACACGCTCAATGCTTCTAAGTGCACGAGCGGCAAGAGTTGTGGGATACGCGGTGGACGGGAAAGCGACAATTCCGCGATAGCCACAACAGACGAACGCCCAGGCGTCGCCACCGCTGCCTCGTCAGCCCCGTCGCGACGGACGAATATAGACTGGTACGTATGTGCCGTATTTTGATTACGGTTAATAATAGTTCAATTTCAGTAGCAGTATCACTTATGCCAGTTGGCCGGTGTCGTGTATGGAAAGCCGTTCGCGCGAGCTCTCTGCTTCGACCAGAAAGATACGAGCGTCAATGCGCGGTGTTTACGCCATTTTTTCCCCAAGGTCAGAGCGATTTGACGAAGTCGGCGACGAGCGCCAGCATGTCCCAGGAGTGAGCTAACGTAAGGGTCCCTGCCGTAATCACTTCCTCGGAAATGAAGCGAGCACACTCGTACTTCCTTTAGCTCTCTTTCTCCTCCGTTTGCAAAGTTCACAAAACGTAGCCACTTGCTTCGCCTAGGTTCGTCGTTGGGCAGTACATGAAAGGAGATCTCCTCACCGGCGGGGATGTCGCACTCCCTCGATGATTTGCCCGTACTACATGGGCATTTCAAAACGCAGCAACGAAATTTCATTGTAAAGTACTCGAACAAACTGAAGTTTTCAGTGGTTGTAAACTGGAAACGAGCTCGTAACGACAGCTGCAAGCCAACACCATTCGAAACTTACGCGACGACTGGCACTATCTCGTCGCTTCTTGCTGTTCCTTACTGCCCTCGTTTCTATTTTTACCTTTGCTGGTTGGCGATATGACGGCCAACCTCCTGTGAAGGGATTACGATACGAAGCAAGGTCGCGGCTGTGCGTGCTGGAACGGTTCGTTGGCCCCGAAGAGCCTCGAACCCGAAAATTCGTCTGCGCGACGGCGAGATGTCGAGCTCGGCCGGCGCTAGTTTCGTACGCATTGGCGCACACGCTTGCGAGTTCGTTCGGACCTTCAACCGTTTACTCCACCGTTCTTTGTCATAAAAAGAATGTGCAGTATGTTTCACGGGCATTTAGCTCGCTATGCAAACTGTAAGCCCTGCCTAACATGCGTTCGCTTTTGCCGGCCTCCGCCAATCGCAGAGCATTCCTAAGTGACATCACAGGTTCTGTTGCGGAAAATGAGCTGGTGGGTCGCATGGTCATTTCCTTTTTTCCTAATTATGTAGCTTATTTGAGCGAAGTTTGCGTTATAAGTGGTGTCGTTATGGTTCTAACGAGGCAATCTTTCGAATGAACCAAACTTGTGTTTTCTCTTCATGGCTCCTTTAAGTTGAACGCTTGCCAATTCGTTGCCGATGGCCGAGCACTCCGGAGAACAGCCGTAGGTTGGCCAGTCAAGAATCGGACTGGCTGTGCTGCCTGGGCATGGATAGCATATCCGCAATCGTCTTGTTCAAACGTTCCGTTAGTCCGTTCGTTTGGGGGTGGAGCGCCGTCGTTCTTTGGTGATCCCTGTTGCTGTAGAGTAGGATTCATTGCATCAGCTTCGCAGTAAAGGCCGTTCCGCGGTCCGTGATTAGGACTTCAGGGGTGCCGTGTTCCAGCACAACTTGGTTTATGAAGAACTACGTGACTATGCAGAACTATGAAGAAATATCGAACAAACATCGCCCGTGCACTACCTCGTCGAGCCGGTGACACCCACCTCAGACCTTCGTCGTCGAGGTCGTGAAATTGTGCACATCAACTGTTTGAAGCTGTTACGGTCCCCTTGTCATTTCAACCCCTTAAGTCACCAGGATGGCTCCTCTTTTCTCCGGGGGGTGACTGTACTGGAGATAGTAGTCCCTGACAAGACGACATCCCATGTCGTTGGTGTGCGCCAATGTGCAGCGGACGGGGTATGCGCCGGGAGAAAGACTATTATGCGCCGGGAGACGGACTATTATGCGCTGGACGATGATGGTAGGCACAAGGTAGCAAGCCAGGCATCTTAGCTGGGCTGACATCGCCAGTTTTAATTAAAGACCGTTCTCTCTCTCTAGGCACAAGGTGCTGGGCGCGAGAAGAAGCAGCACGATCAGTATCGCGTGGTTCGGGACGAGAGCGTGCTCTAAGAGAACGTGCTGAGACATCGGCCTTCGCTGCCTTGCTCGTCTTTGGTCTCTGTCTCTTTTCAAACGTCTTGCTGGCCTCCGGCTATAAACCCCCTTGTAATGCATATGCATACCACACAATCATAGGGACTGATTTTCACATTGTTGGTGTCAAAAGTATTGCTTTAGTTTAAGTGCATGCAGATAGGTTCCACGTTTAAATATAACACAAAGGAAGTTTTTTTGCAGCTAAAGTTAGTGACTGTTTTTCAGTTCTATGTAATGCAATGTTACCAAGTTCTCAATGCTGTATTCTGTGCTATGAATTCTTCCCTCTCATGGTAAGCTAAACATAAGACATTCAGGTTGCTGTAAGCGCCCTTCAGTTTTTTTACCAACGAAGTGATGCTGAGGATGTGCATTAGACAACTGCAATCAAAAACTATGATTGGGCTTATAAGTGTTGGGTTTGCATAATAGGTATATAGGCCAATCAATAGGCGTCTTAGATTATTGTGTATGCTCCTTGAAAATACCTATATTGAAAAAAAAAGACGGCATAGCAAAGTATACATGACTCTTTGCTACCACAGCACCAGCATGTAATTGTTTAAAGATGAAGATGGTTATCTTCCACGACAATCCTTCAGATATTTTGAGTGTACTCACATAAGTGTTCATCGACGCGGAGAACACAATAGGCCATACCTGCATTTTTTCTAGTTTATTACACCCCCAAATTTTAAGCGGGCGCCAGTCAGAGCAGTCTACATGAAAGATTTAATCAACGAGGCCAGGTGCATACAATGAGTAATTCTACTTGAGAAAATAGACGAACAGTAGTGTCCCCTGGTATGAGCAACTAACGGGGTGCTTTAATGTAGTAGGGGTTTAGTTTTTCATCATAGGCTTCAACTGCTTGATAAGCGCCATTAGTTTAAAGCACATCAAGCACCTGTGGAACTCTTCGCCCTGAAGTCTTACAGTTTGAAGAAGCCCTAACGTCTGCCCAAAAGCATGTGGATATGAAATGTCAAGAACAAAGAATATCACAAGGCACTGTATCAGGGCATGTTACAGAGAGCATCCTGGAGTGACGGGAACAGTTTTCTCATTGTAGGCAATTTCAATCTGTCCATCCTAGATTAAGATGTAAAGGCCTGGTGTGGGGCTTCCAACTTCATGGTTCCCCTAAATAAAAAGTAGGGCTTGGTTTAATGTGCAGTAAGTTTGTTTGGACTTGTTTGTCATTTGGTAAAGCATGTCACGTTTTGTGGCACGTCTCGACCAGCTCAGCAGAATGGACACGGGAGAATCGTTGGCATGTTTACCACAGCACACTTTTATTATGCACAACTACAACCCCTAAGCAAAATAAACAACACAGCAAACAAAGAACTCAACCAAAGAAATTCATTAATACTAATGGGTTACAAAAACCCAGAACAGCCGGCAAACCAAACCAAAAGTCACTACAATGAAGTCCCTAATAAAGCAACCCGTCCTAGTTCCAGTCTATACAACGTCCATGTTAACAATCCTAGCACCAATGGACATATAATACGAAGTCCCTAGCGGATGGGCCTACCGCTGTCTCCAGCGCTGATGTGTCGTACCCGTAGCGTGGCCATGACACACTGGTAGTCGTAGTTGTCCGCTGCAGCGGTGTTGGTGGTGGTGGTACTGATGTAGTTGTGCGTGGTAGTCACGCGGTGGACCACTTTTCAGCTACCCCTCATGGTAGCCCTCATAGCAGGAGGCAACCCCTTGTATCGGGGCCGCTGGAAGCCGGTAGCATTAGGGAGCTCCGGGAACGTCGCCGCAGGGGGACCGCCAAGGCGTTAGTTGACGGTGCATGCTCGTTGTACGTAGGCGCCCGACCGTAGCTGCTGGGGCCACCAAAGCACAGGTTGGTGGTACGACGCGGAATTAGGAGCCGATGCCACGTCAGTCCACTCCGGCCCAGGCTGACGTGGCTCTGGTCGATGGGGTGGCCTCGTACCCCCGGCTTGTTCCTCGGACACGTGCCAGCTGACCTTCCTGCTGTGGCGTTCTTCTTGTCTCTCTCTCTCCCGGCCTGTGCCCCGGGATTAAATAGCCTTTGCCCGGCCGTCGCGGCACTCTTGCATTTGCTGTGCCCGTGTCTGCCGCACGGGTCACCACCACATTGGTTATTTCTCCACGTGCCTACATCGCGTCACCTCGACATTCGTCCGCACCTCGACATTCGTGCCTCCATCGCGTCACCTTGGTAAGGTCAAAGGAGAAAGCACCCCTGTCTCCCTGCTTTCCAATGTATCATATGGCATTTTTCAAACCCCCCCCCAAACGTGATCGGCCCCAGAAAAGGGGCCGCACCGAAGCTTCATTCCCACCCTTGCCAACAATTGCATCCCAAAAGCCAGATAACTATCCGCGCTTCTTGATTCTTGAATCTCTTGACAAGTCAAATCCTATCTCCTCCCAGTCAGTGTTCCTTATCACCAAATTCCTTGACGGCATCTTGGGCAAGTCTTTCCAAGCAAAGAAACTGAGAACCGGCGAAGTTATGGTCGAGGTGAACACTCACCAGCAAGCCACAAGCCTCCTTACCCAGAATCGCATGGCAGATCTGGACATCAGAGTCACACCCCACCGTAGCCTCAATAGCTCTCAGGGTGTGATTTCTGAGCCAGATCTGATAAAGGAGACGGAAGCCGATCTGCTCGAAGGTCTCAAAGGCGAGGGCGTGACGGCAGTGAGGCGCATCACCATGCGGCGAGATGATGAACAGATCATGACAAAGCATATTATCTTGACATTTGACCGTTCCACACTCCCCGAATCCATCAAAGCAGGTTTCATTCATTGTTCTGTCGGGCCGTACATCCCGAACCCGCGGCGCTGATTCAAGTGCCAACGGTTCGGGCATGGCACTACCACCTGCCGTGGTCAACTAACATGCGCCAAGTGTGCACAACATGATCATGCATCAGACAACTGCCCATCGCAAACCCTCATCTGTGCTAACTGCCAGGGACCCCACGGGGCCTACTCTAGAACATGCGAGAAATTCAAGCAGGAGAAGGAAATCATCAGGGTGAAAGTCACTGAGAACCTTACCTTCCCAGAGGCGCGAAAGAGGTTCGCCTCTTTCCCCCTGGGGATGCACGCCGACGCAGCTCGCCGGGGGGCGGAGCGGCGTCTGGTTTCGGCGGGGACCCAGTACCGCGAGTCAGACTTGGTCCCGCCCCCGCCCCCCCTGGGTTGCCTCTGGCAGCCCAACCCGCCTCCGTACCACTCGCTGAGCCAGCAGCGGTTGTGGTGGCAACCTCTTCCGTCGGGACCGGTGCCGCTCCCGTCCCTGCCTCCCCATCGTCCAGTGCGTTGGCGGGTGCCATGGACACCACGAGCCCCGCACCGGCTCCCACCGCCACTGCACCGCCCGTGCCACTTCTGGTGCCTCCGACACCACCGGCAGTGGCGGGTCAAACGAAGGGCCCCCGAAGGGGGGCCAAGTCTGGGGGGCCCGGTTCGACTGGCACACCCAGGACATCGGATGACGAGATGGACGTCGGGCCGTTCTTGCCTGCGGTGCACTGCAAGGAACGCGTCCCGACGCCAAAGCCTCCCGACAAGCCAAAAAAGGCGAGAGTCACAGCCCCGAAAGACGACACATAAACAAACACACACACTCCAGTAGCTCTCACACTAAATAATGGGAAGAGAAAACATAATTCAATGGAACTGTAGAGGCCTTCTTAAAAATCTTGACGATGTATACGAAATACTGCATGCTAATCAGCCAAGTGCAATGTGTGTTCAGGAAACACATTTGAATTCCAAGCACACAAATTTCTTGAATAGCTAATGGTCTTCAGAAAGGACAGGGATGGCTGCACACACTCTTCTGGTAGTGTGGCCATAATTGCCCGGAAATTCTTAGCCTGCCACCCTGTCACTCTGAACACTATCCTTGAGGCTGTAGCAATACGCTTAATAATATTTAATAGGTTGATAACAGTATGCTTCATATACATTCCTCCTAATGTTACACTTTTGAGCTCTGACTTCGAGGCGCTGGTTGACCAGCTGCCCGAACCATACATCTTAACAGGCGACCTTAATGCTGACAATTCTTTATGGGGCTCTTCTCGTACAGATGCCCGGGTTCGCCTGATAGAGAGGTTTTTAACATCATCTGGAGCATGCCTTTTCAACCATAAACAGCCTACATACCATAACATAGGACACAACACATACTAATCTCTTGACTTGGCTATTGGCTCCGCAGTTCTCTTGCCTCTTCTCGAGTGGGGTGTGGGAACTGACCCATATGGCAGTGACCACTTCCCCACTTCACTGACATATATAGGTAAAGGCCCAAGCAGTTCATCTTCCCATAATAGGTTCAATGAGGCTCGAGCTAACTGGAACACATTTACAGAGACATCAAAACTACACCACACATCCATAGGACACCTGCACGTTGAAGAAGCTACCCAACTCCTCACGGCGCACATCCTCGACGCCGCCGAAAAGTCCATTCCCCACGCCTCTGGTGCCCCGCGCAACCAGCATAGGCCGTGGTGGAATGAGGACTGTAAGCGGGCGCGAGAGGCCCAGAACGTGGCGTGAGGTGTACTTCGTCGGTACCCCACGTCGGGAAACCTCCTCTTGTTCAAACGGGCCAAGGCGCTAGGAAAACGTGTGCGCCGTGAGTCAAAAAAAGATAGCTGGCGCTCATTCATAACATCTATAAACTCGTACACAGACACACGTAAGGTATGGACACGTATACGCAAACTCAAAGGACAACAGACACACAGCCTTCCCCTGGTCAGTACAACAGGGGACACACTGGAAGGCCAGGCTGACACACTCGCACAACACTTCCAACACGTGTCCAGTTCAGCACACTACACGAACACTTTCCTGAAGTATAAAGCCTCTTGTGAAAAGAAGTCCCTACACGACAACAAATCACAGACTTCTTACAACTCCCTGTTTTCACTACATGAGCCGAGGGCTGCTCTGAGCACGTGTAAACCCTCAGCTCCAGGCCCAGACAACATTACATACACAATGATACAACACCTACACGCAGACACACTTGAAGCACTTCTACATCTATATAATAAAATATGGCTTTCGGGGCACATTCCACACTCTTGGAGGGAGGCCATTGTAGTGGCTTTCTTGAAGGAGGGAAAGGACCCGTCGTCCCCCTCAAGTTACCGTCCAATAGCCCTGACGAGCTGGCTGTGCAAGCTCTTCGAGAAGATGATCAATCGCAGGCTCGTGGACTTCCTCGGGTGCAAAGGTCTTCTCGAGAGCTGCCAGGCAGGCTTTAGGGTGGTGCGATCGACAAACGATCAACTGGTTGCACTTGACTCATACATCAAGGATGCCTTTGTGCATAAGCAGTACTGCTTAACTGTCTTTTTCGACCTCGAGAAGGCCTACGACACCGCTTGGCGTTATGGTATCCTTAGTGACCTGAGGTCATTCGGTGCTTCGGGTAATATGTTGAACACCCTTGTTAGTTATTTGTCGGAGAGAACGTTCAGAGTAACAGTTGGTTGTGCACTTTCAAAGGTTCACGTCCAAGAAAATGGCGTTCCGCAAGGTGGCGTGTTGAGTTGCACTTTCTTTATCGTAAAGATGAACTCTCTTGGAAAGGCACTGCCACCAACAATCTCTTATTCTATGTATGTAGACGACGTGCAAATATCTTTTAAATCATGTAATATGTCAATATGCGAACGTCAAGTTCAGCTTGGTGTCAAGAAGCTTGCCGGCTGGGCAGACAAGAATGGGTTTAAATTGAATCCTGCAAAAAGCTCCTGCGTTGTGTTCTCCAGGAAGCGCGGGGTCCATCCGGACCCAGACATTACTCTTAATGGGGTGTCGCTTCCTGTGAACAAGGAGCACAAGTTCTTAGGTGTTGTGTTGGACCAGAAACTCACATTCATTCCACACATGAAGAAACTTAAACATAAATGTCTGAAAACAATTAATACACTTACGGTTCCCTCCCATGAATCGTATGGTTCCGACAAAGAACTCCTACTACGGCTCTATACTGCTTTGGTTGGGTCTCGTTTAGACTATGGCAGTGTGGTATATGGGTCGGCGACTGAAACAGCGTTGCGAATGCTTGACCCAGTGCTACACTTGGGGCTGCGGCTTGCGTCGGGTACTTTTCGCACTAGCCCTGTCGAGAGTCTGTATGCCGAGTGTAATAAGTGGAGCCTTGAGAACCAATGGACGTACATGGACTTACTTTATGCTTTTAAAATTTCATTGCTGAATAACCATCCTTTTTATCCTGTCTTTAACGACACACCGACATCTGTGCTTTTTGTAAATCGCCCATCCGTTCCTCTGCCCTTTTCACTTAGAGTGAGAGAGCGAGCCTCGGATCTGAGCCCTTTGTTTTTAGATGTGTACAGATCATACTTTTCAGACATTTTATCTCCTTGGAAAGTTCGTCTTGTGTCCTCCGACCGTTCTTTTATGAAACTTGACAAAAATCGGGTACCGCGAGCTGCAATACTGCAGCACTTTCTGTCTCTGCAGTTTAAATACCCACTTGCAGAATTTTACAGTGACGCGTCTAAAACCTCGAGTATGGTCTCCTGCACTGCTCATGGTCCGAATTTTAGTGCAGCCAGAACCATGAGCGCCCAAACAACAATTTTTTCAGCAGAAGGATATGGAATTTTACTGATTGTACGACACATACTTGAAAATCAAATTCCGAAGTCTATCATCTACACAGATTCCTTGAGTGTTGTTCGCGCACTGTCATCGCATACACCCCCCAAAAACCACATAGTTAATCTTGTATTTAACACTATCATGTCTGTGTATGCACAGAAGCATCAGCTGCTCCTCTGCTGGGTCCCAGGACACGCTAGGATCGCTGGGAACGAGTTGGCAGACGAGACGGCCGCTGCTGCTGCACTCAGGAACACTGTAGACATTACAACGATACCCTACACAGACCTCAAGCCACACATAAGACAACACCTGCGCAGAACATGGCAAACACACTGGGGAGAACAGACAGACAACAAACTACATGTAATAAAACCACACTTGGGACGGTACACAGCTGACTCACACAACGGACACACAGAAGTCGCCTTGGGTAGGCTGCGGATAGGACACACCCATGCGACGCACTCGTATCTGCTGACGGGATCTTCGAGACCCCAGTGCAGCAGGTGAGGAGAGGCCCTATCCATAGTGCACATACTAATCACATGCAAGGCACTTCACACAACACGACACAAACACTTCAGAGAACTCTACAGACAACATATTCCCCTACATCCATCTCTGTTTCTGGGTGACGATGCCATGTTTTCCGTTAAACGTGTGTGAGTACTTGTCAGATGTGAATTTTTTAAACCTCATTTCCTATCACGCATAATCAAATCTGGCCCTATACACCAGCCATCACCATTGCCGTTAATTGATTTTATTGTTGTTTTGGCTTTAGTAGCCACTATTTTATTTTAGATACTTTTGTTTGGCGCTCTTTGCCCCAGCTGGCCTTGCGCCAAAAAACTCTAACCATCATCATCAAAACAACACCTGCGCAGAACATGGCAAACACACTGGGATGAACAGACAGACAACAAACTACATGTAATGACCCTTTGCAAAAAGGCGGACAACACTGAGAATTCAGCGGTGGTAACACTGGTGGTGAACGCGACGACGCCATTAGAAAGGAAGCAGGTCGTAGCAACGCCGTTGCGGTTGCATGTTTTCGCCCACGGCTTCACGTGTCTGTTGCCCCACGACGCGTATGCAATTACGTGGACGGTGGACGGTAGCTACTCCATAGAAACTCTGTGCTCGCAGCCTTTTCGCTTCCTTTCTAATGGCGGCGCAGCGGGTGCACAGTGTTGCCAGAGTGGCTTGCTGCTTTTCCGCCAACGATTTGGCCGTTTTGCAAAGGGTCCATAAAGCCACACTTGGGACGGTACACAGCTGACTCACACAACAGACACACGGAAGTCGCCTTGGCTAGGTTGCGATAGGGCACACCTATGCGACGCACTCGTATCTGCTGACGGGATCTTCTAGACCCCAGTGCTGCAGGTGCGGAGAGGCCCTATCCGTGGTGCACATACTAATCACATGCAAGGCACTTCACACAACACGACACAAACACTTCAGAGAACTCTACAGACAACATATCCCACTACATCCATCGCTGTTTATAGGTGACGATGCCATAGTTTCCGTGAAACGTGTGTTTGAGTATTTATCAGACGTAAATTTTTAAACCTCATTTCCTATCACGCATAATCAAATCTGGCCCTATACACCAGCCATCACCATTGCCGTTAAATGATTTTATTGTTGTTCTGGCTTTAGTAGCCACTATTTTTTTAAGAGTTTTGTTTGGCGCTCTTTGCCCTAGCTGGCCTTGCGCCAAAAAACTCCAACCATCATCATCATCATGTTCCTGCGGGAGTTTATGATTTGACGCCATGGGTTAGGTGTCGGAGCAGTTCTAGCTTTCGAGACGTCGAAATCCATGTGGCTGTCTGCGCTGTTTCCATTCACAAGGTCTTGTGCCGGTGACAATGTGTTGTGTTGGTTTTGCGTCGGTAACGGTGTGTTGTCACGCGCCATAGCGCAGCTTCGGGGTGGCGAAGGGGGCATGGTACATGGCAAGTGCGCGTGCGGCTGCGGCAGCTCAGGGAGGCCACCGCTCGGACTATGCCTGTAATGTAGGCCTAGCGGCGGCCCCGGCATGGTAGGTAAGTTAGATGGTCCTGAAGGGGGGCCCGATGATCGTAGGTGGCAAGCGATCATGTCCAGTGATGCCAGAGGTACTCACAGAGATGATTAGGGCACCAACTTGGTCTGGCAGGCGTAAAGATTGCTATTGAAGCGGCAAAAACGGGAGTCGAAACGGGGCACAACCACTCGTGTCGGCCCCCTGGCGGTGATCTCCCTACTCGGAAAGGCAAACGTGATCTTTGCCCCTTTTTCTATTTAGCAACGAAATCTGGAACAACATTTCTGTCGTTGGGAAGGAGAGGAGCTTTTATGCGTAGCTGCCTGCCCCTCTCAGCAAGAAGGTCATGCAGGGCCCTTGTTTCTCGGGCAATCGTTTTGGCAGGCGGCTCATCGGACGGGTTGTCGTGCACAACCTTCTGCACGGTGCCTACAAAACAACACCAGATGCCCCGTAGTTGAACTGCTAGTGCTGGATTCGAAAATGAACATCGATCAAACTGTTACAGTTTCGGAAGCATTCCGAACATTTTGTGGTGCTCACAAGACGCATCGCTTACTAGGTCACTGTCTTCATTAAATAATCCACGACCGTCGGCTTCAACTTCGCTGTCTGTGGTGTCCGAGCACTCACTGGCAGTGGTGTCCGAATAGTCGCTGGCAGTGGCATCCGAAGACTCGTTACCAGCCAAGATGCTGTCGCTGTCGTCAGAACCGATGAAGAGCGGTTGATCATATTCACTTTCATCCTCCGAGTTGCACTCGGTATGTGTGTTGACTGGGCTCGCACCATCGTTTGGTTCACTGACGGTCGTTACAAAATCGGCCCCAGCGGCCGCTGTGCTGCTGGCGAGCAGCGTCTCGCCTTGCGAGCACGGCTGCGCAAACACGTCGCTGGAAGCTTCACCAGTCTCTGCTGCATTGCTTCTCTGGCGATGTTTTGTGCGAGAAGGAACTTCGCATGTTTTGTCGGAAAGGTACTTATTGTACTTCCTCTTTTTCGGCCCCATGACAATTCGCAAATACGCACGCTCCACAAAGAAACCGAGGAAATTCGAGGTGTCTTCGATTTGGCTGCACTCATGAACTCATCCAGGCAGTGCAGCTCTCGCCTGTTCGGTATTCGAGTGGAGCGCCCGGCGCCTGCACTTTCCTCTTTGATTTCTCGACGGTGCAGAGAGTGCGGGATTAGCTACCGTGCAATCACCCAATATTTCCTAGGTTACTGTTACTGAAGCTAACACTGAATATTACCGCAAGAGAAAATGGTAGCTGGTCCTATCGCGCACAGCTGGTTTATGGTTAAGTTCCTGGCTGGCCCCAGCTGAGAGTAGCTCGTTTTTCCTGGGAATTTAACCATACCACTGGGACCACTACCGTTTTCTCTTGGGACATGTCAACCAACAAATATCTTAGAGTTGCCGCCAGTAATTTTACCTTAAGTGTAATGTAAAAACCGCGTATTTTTGAGCTGTGTATGCATGCATTGCACTCCAAAAGTTCTCTTAAGTAGTAGTTGATGCTTTAAAAGAAAGTGGGCTGCCCATAATTTTGAAGTCTTTCGAAATTTAATACTGTTGCTGTGAGAACAAAACAATGCTTTTACATAGAAAAACAATGCACTTTCTCTTTCTTATTTCTTTTTTTTTTGCAAATGGGGTAGACCATTTACATAGCCTTGCAGTTTGAACGCTGCAGTACCTCTTATGCTGCCTCTTACAGAAAGCCTCTTGAAGTTACTTAGTGCACACCTGCTGATGGGACAACCTTCCCAACGTCAAAGTATTTATTTTTTAAGCACTTTGCAAAGGGTGAAAATAAACCTGTGAAGCATTTTTACTGCAGCAGCTGCAACGCGTATGTTGGCTTTGTCGATGAAACGCTAAGTTTAGTGCAGCAGCTACAGCGTAATTCTTGAAGTAAAAAAGCTGCAAAAGGGAGCTTCTTTTTTTTTCACTAGACCTCGCATCACAGATCCGTGACTTGCTGACGTCAACCAAGATTTCACGGGGTCAAAATCACAATGTGTATGATGTCACAGACATCACAAACAGTGTAGGTAACAGGAAGCTGCCTCTTGGACCCGACGACATCGCACTCACTTTTAATACGGATGGTGTCCCCCTTTTTAACAGCAGTGGGTTGGGCATCTGGCCGATTCTCGCTGTTGTTAATGAGCTGCTTCTGGCAGGGCTTCGGTTTGGTTCAGGGAAGCCTGATATGAATGTCTTTCTACTGCTTTTTGTAAGCACAATGAATGCCCTTTCATCAACTGGGCTTGATTGGGTAGATCAGCATGGGAACAAAAAAACCACCAAAGTTTTTCCTGGGCCCTGCACAGTAGACACTGTGGCATGGCGTGAAGTGATGCACATGAGTCAGTTCAATGGCAAGCATGGGTGTGCCTGGTGTGAGCTGCCGGGCAATATTACCAGCAACGGTAATGGTCACTGTCGAGGCTTACCTTCCCCCTCCATCCGCCCCAAAGCTTCACACGCACGAGTCATTCGGCTACCCATGCCCGCAAAGCCAGGGCAGAAAACAAGAAGTCAAGCTGTGGTGTGAGTGGCACAAGTGTGCTCTTGATGCTTGCCTACTTCAACTTCTGCTCTGGCTTTGTCATGGACTACATGCAGGGGGTTCGTGAAAGTCACAACTCTTTTGTGGCTTAAGTCAAAAAGGTGTAAGGAATTTTACTTTAACAGACACCCCGCAGAAATGAACAAGAGAATCCTAAGCATGACCCCTCTTTGGCAAATGTCAAGGCTGCCTCGATAATTTAAGGACGTCGCACTCTGGAAGTCAGCTGAGTGGCGTGACTGGATGCTGTTCTATTCACCTATTTTGCTGGCCGACACTAATCCTGTCCGGCTCTATCCTAACTGGATGACATTTGTGAACATAATGCATTATTTGCTAGGCCCATCTGTTTCTTTTGAAACATTGCATGAGATCAAAGGTGAGATGCTGCAATTCCTCAAGGAGTGCAATGAACTCTATGGAATCGAAAATATGACGTACAATTCCCATTTACTACTACATCTCATGGACACTGTTTGGAAGTGGGGTCCTTTGTGGGCATACTTCATGTATCCCTTTGAATCTATGAATGGTACACTGGGAAGGTATGTGTGTGGGTCACAGTACCCGGAAAGGCAATTCATTAGAAGTTCACCCTTGTGCAGTCTTTCCAGTTACTGGTCCAGTGTAATGAAGGAGAAGCCGAAACTCTGTGGCTTTCCACCTGTCCTTCTCTTTCAGCGACCTTGGCTTGCGCACAAACTCATCCAGCAAGTGCTTCTGCAACGAGCAGTGGTGCTCTGAGATGTTGTCACGTACAGCCCCCCCAATCCCACCTGCAGCTAGCCAGAGATTTACAAGCTTCCTGGTCACGCCAAGGTACACCAGGTGCATCGGATCAACAGGTGCGCAGCGCACAAGGTCGATCGGCAATTCAGTCAGAACAGACGTCCCTTTTGTGGTGTTCCATGTCTGTCTGAGCGCGCAAAGACTTGTCAGTCCAGGGATGGCCGGATGAAGTGCACCTTGTCACCACGATCAGCCTCTGCTGTACACTTGGGGCAACCATTGTAGCTTGCATGCCCTTTGACGCTAAACGCAAAAGCACGGGCTGGAGCATCGCATATGATGTGCCGTAGTTCAATGCGTACTGCCTTACCAGTGACGGGCAAACCGTTGTTAATGACATCTTTCAACTCCTCGACAAAAGGCTTCAAATAGTCATTCGCTGAGTCTGGTTTCGAAGTCCTAACAAATGCCCCTACAGCAAACGGATTTCGTAAACGAACTGTCATCACAGCCATGAACAAGGCACTGAATCGGCAAAAGGACTGCATTAGTGCTCTTGGACAACTGAAGACCATCAATGTTAAAGCTAACTGCGATCGGTTCGGGGCACTGCTGCGAGTTCAAAATGACCCGCTCCAATCCTTCTTTGAGGCCGTAGTGGCAATAAGATCCAGGCTTCAATAACTCAATGCCCCTCTCTTTGCTGCCATACGTGGAGTCTTTAAAAGGCTATGAGCATCTTCTGGTAGTTCAACAAAACACTCGTGCGCCTTTAAGAGTACTAAAAGTAACGAGAGAGACTTGTGGGTGATGTTATGAGTTACAGCTCATTCTGCTAGGCTGCTGGCAAAGCTAGTGGGTTGGCTGTCTGAATCGCCAACATCACCAGCACGTCTGAAATCACCGTGACTCATCATCAGGACTCCACTGAAATCTAGTCATCTGTCCAGTCATCAGTGATTGGGCCGATTCCTTGAAGCTCGTGCTCGGCAAAACTTTGGGAGTCATGTGGCCTCCCCCAACCACCGAGATTAGCACTAGGACCCGATTCGCCAAGAGGGCTTCCATGAACACAACCTTCAATGGTCACTGGCTGTTAATGTGATAAAAACGGTAGAGCTGCTCTCGCTCAAGGAGGGCTGTGAGCTGTCAGACCTTCGGGGGGTGGCTGATTAATTCAGAATCTTGTTGACTGTAGCCTACAGTGGCAAGAAGGTCGCGAACTTCGCGGAGTGGCTTTTTGTGAACATGAACCTTCGGCATGTTTTGAAATCTACCGCAAACGTGTGCGGCACCGCTGACATGTCAGATAAATTGCTCAAAAATTATAGAAATTGCAGAATGAGAACACTGATGGGCATTTCAGACACGAGAACAACCAACTGCCCACTTCTAATTTATGCCACGCACACACTCGTCCTCAAAACGCCATGCAATGACATAGAACACGCAGATGTAGAAAGGCTACATTTAGACAAAAATACAAGGCGGCTAAGGACACCAGTAAGGCAGCATCTGTGCTCCTCCGACCGCTCTACACCTGACAATGAATTAATTAAAAAGTATGTTTATGTCAGAACGCGAATTTTTGCACATACTGGTCTTTCGAGCTGAAAACCTGTGGCGTCTACGAAGCTAAGTCGAACGTAAGCGCATGATTGCTGTCATATGACGGGATGCCGCCTTCAGATAACGCAAACCAATTACACAGAAAAGTGCGCTGTGAGAAAATTGAAAAACGTATTTCAAAAATAACGGCACAACTGACACTGACTAAAAGGCACGGCTGTGGACTTCAAAATGCCAAGAAATGTGCACATTCGTTTCTTATCACCTCGCCTAAGCCAGAAACAGATCAACAAAGGACTATTACCAGACGACACAACATATCCTACTAAGCACATTATTTCTTGAACGGCAGTCCTTTCCAGGGCTCACGGGTGGCGGTGTCCATCCCACAAAGCACGAAAAACAGATAATGAAAGCCATAAGTTTCCTTGTATGTTGTCCGAACTTTCTCAGCCCTCACGGCCCACGGGACTGTATTATAGAGATAATATGACTGTATAGTTTAGAAGTCTCGTGACTCCAGTACAACTACAACAAACAAAAAAAGCAAAGCAATTTTGCCAACTGGTTACAACAAAATGTGAAACTTGTTAGCTTTATATTATTACGCATTTTTGTTTCGACAAATTGTTAAATAATAAATTTTTGCCTTTCTAGACACAATTTTCCTTATTGTATTGAATATATCATAACACCAAGCTGCGTAGCAACCGTAGTTGCATAGCAACAATGGCTAGTACCAGCTTGAACTAAAATTAAAGTAAGGCTTGTGCCCCGCGCGGGGCACGAGATCTAGCCCCCTGGCGGTGGCTCCTGCCCTGCAGAAGTGACGTCAAGCTAAACTAGTTAGATGACTTCTTGTGACGTCACTAAACGTTTTTGTTGCACAATCCAGGCAGCACAAGCACGTGCTGCATCTTTGCCCAAACAACTTTGGGCAGTCCTTTTGTACCCGGCCTATCTTCGGTGAAAATGTTCGCCCCCTTACCCCAGAATGGTCCTTGGCCACGTAAGGCTCGATCTTGGCCATCATCCACTAGCCAATCTCCGAAAGTGTGCTTTGACCTCTGCCGTTTATGTTGGCCAGGCGTTGCAGATCATGTTTGGCCAGCGATTGGCCGTGCATGCTTGGCCCCCGATTGGCCATAGACAATTGGCCGTTGATTGGCCACATACGTTGGGCCGTTGATTGACTACATACATTTGGCCGTTAATAGGCCATTTTCTGCAGGCCGCAGATGGCCCATTCTACGATGGCCACCCATTGCCCGAACACAGCCTTGGGCCATTCACCTTGGTGGCCATTCACCTAGTCGGTAATAGCTTAGAGGTGTTACAAAGATGACTACACAAGTAACTTTGATTGATGTCTTTATTTATGCATAAAATACTTCACGTTCTCTTTCTGCTGTCTTTCTGTGCGGCCTCCGTCCTCGTCACTTGAAGTGTAGAGCCACTTCTTCGTGATACTTGCCACTGAGACCTTGTCAGCCGCCGCAAACTTCGGCTGCAGAGAAGCTGAAAAAAATAATAAATGACAAAACAAGTATACATTTTGTAGAATGAAGTCCCTGATACAACAGTTGCAATGCAGTGTATACCCACTCAGCTTTGTTTGACACTAGGAGTCTGCTCGGTACCTGCTGTACCCACTGTAGCTTTGGTAAAAACCACAAGGACTAGATGAAAAGGGCAGCCATCAAAAATAACACCGCAATTCCTGCGGTTTTCCTAAAGGTACACAATGTTCATCAATCTAGGTTTCACCTCAATAAAACGAGATTACACTTATATATTTGAAACAAGGTTCCTCCATGCAAATAGACAAAGCATTCCGCTGCAAACCGTAACCATCAGAAATATATTGTGGAGTTGGTAACACCAATGCACTACGGAAGTTCATTTTCTTAATTTGGCTGAGCGCTTTAAGCACCAAGCGGCTCTGACTTATAAGGCCCACTTTAGTGGAAGAACTGCAACAGATTAATTTACAACACTCATCATTTTCTATTATTTACCAAAACCTCCACAAACGGGCTTGTTTACCTTAATTATAAAAACTGCCATACCCACTGGATGTAAGAGAAATGAATGTAAAGCAATCAGTACTTGTTTGAGTTCAATGTTTGCAGTAAAGTACAAACTGCTGAAAAACTGGCCATGTTTGGGTTCATTACACCTGAGGGCCCTTTGTATGAACGGTATAAATGTTATATGAGCATGAATGTTTTCTATGAAATGAGGGCAGGTTACGTATGCAAACAGTTTGGTCTATATACTTCGTGTTGCTGAATGCCAGCAGTCACGCAATATGGGCCAGCACTAAACACAGTTATCAGTGTTAAGTGCATGTTAGCATTCAAGTGATGTGAATAAATGGGACCAGAGGCCTCACTATAATCTGTCTTGCTTCTGGACGGTGGCTAAGGTCTTCCGCCACCAATCACACAAACATGATTTTGTGATGTCTGAAAACGTCACCACGAAGTGGCGGAAGAATTGCTTCTATTGTTTTCCTCGATATCTAGACCAGTGGTTCTCAAAGGGGGGTCCGCTCACCCCAGTGGGCCTGTGAGAGCATTTGGCAGAACTGCAATGCCTCCTTCAAAACGCCATTCTCTTCTTTATTTTGCCAGAACTTGCTGGCAACGCAAACAGGTGGCTTAGCCATATGACATGTATGTTTAGCTTCTACGCGCAGCATGTATTCTAACATCTGCTTTTTGCGCAACGTACCAGCCATGAAACAGACAAAAAGAGACAGAGAAAAGGCAGCATATCGGTGTTGAAGAGGGTATTCCAGAGAAAATTATTTACATTATGACATGCGTCGTCACAAAATTCAGACACAAAAGGCTGGCATGGAATAATTAAGAGGGCCACGTAAGTTGTAAGTGCAAATTGTTTGACATTATGACACCGATCAACATACATTTCATCGTCGGGTACCCGATTACTTTCGCTATCCCAAAAAGGGTCCTCGGTGCACTCATGGCTGACAACCACTGATCTAGATGATTTGTTTGAACTTTGCAATAAAATTGGTATTCTTATTGAGGTAAAACAGTCTTGTTAAAAAAGGAAACGTGCTTCATGGTCCATTTTTCTGTAGCTCAACCACCCATGAGTGACAATATTCATGTGCTTCGGAGAATACACATAGATGTAGCTAACTTTTTTACATGCAGCGAAGTTTAACACCCACTCATAAAATTAAAAGGGGGTAACAGGTTACTGAAAAAAATGGGTGAGGGTGGGTTGCTGCTTTTTCACCATAAATTCCTTCCACTACCTATAGCAACACACATCTGCAGAGGCTAGCACAATGGAAGCTAGCTCTGAGAGACTGGTTGACCGCACTTGGTCTATCAGAAACTGGCGATTACAAACAAGATATTGCAATAACTGCCTGTGGGCTATGTGCTTTGCCACTAGCACAGATTTGATTGTTTTGTGCATCAGATCTCATTGACCTTAAAATAACTAGTTGCATTTCCTAGATGAGACATAATATAGCCACGTCCTTTGTTTAACAGCTAGGGACTGAGGTTGAAAATATTGAAAAAAATGTTACAAAGGTATAGAATAGCTCACAATACAACAATTACATGAAAAGTAAGTGACAGTACCTGTTCTTAAAATCACTTGAACCGAATGTGTTGAAGCAGAGGGGCCAGGGAGGGACCCTGTCTTGACAAATTTGTTGACATTAGAGTTCGTTGATGATGGCCACAAGCACTTCTTGTCGTTATGAAGCAGCGAGTTCGTTGGTACAACAGCGACGGTGTCACTGTCCACAAACCTTACTACTGCATACATGACCTATCAAAGGAGACGCTGGTCTTCAAAATGAAAGTCGCCAAAAAGTCTGTGGGTAGTATATACATTTGCATTTTAAAACTCCTTAAAAAGTTCGGTACTTCATTTTAACGAGAATATCAACAGTTGTTAAAGTAGCCTTTAGCAGGACCACAATATTTACTACTAAGTAGGAATTATATCTGTGGTATATTTGCACTCTTAGCCTTCCTAAAAAACAAACATGTAACCCAAGCCAATATTTATTGTGCAGATCACAAAGTTCTCCACACAATGGTACAAAAAAAATAAGTCCAAGTTGGTGCAACGCGAGCCATAACTGGCTAGTTCCTAGGATGCCTGCACCTGTAGACGATTCAGGTCGCTTCTACAGCAGTGCCCCCTTTAACATGTAACATATTTGGGCACTTGGCAAGATGCTTGACATACTATATTGGCACAGACGGCGGAAACAGTCTATGAACTAGAGGGAAGAGTGCAAACTCTGTTTCGGAGTCCCTAAGGGGCACCAAAACGCGCTTGGTTTTCACCTCTGAAAGCTTCCATGACAACAGTGGATCGTCAGACTCCTTAACAATGCAAATCCCAAGATTAGATGACGCACACGGTTTGGTGTAGAGGTCACCGATGACTGTAAGCTTTCTGCCAACTAGGAGTTTGTTCCCACGCCCATCGTGCGCAAAGTTAGCTGCTAAGACAGCAACTGAATCAGACACGATGCAGGCATTATTACCAGTTGATGTTCTCAAGATGAACCGAGGGAACCTGGCAATTTGAAACTGCGGCCCGCACAATCCCACTGCCAGAATGCCACTGCTGTGCATTTTTACTACTTAATTTTCTTCGAACAATGCTTAAGCTTGTATAATGTGCCAGCACTCTCCCATTCCTTTATGCGATTTACTACCTGCTCCAAGGGCTTTCTCGCGTGCTTCATCAATTTCTTAAGTTGGTGCAGAAACATTTCAGCTGGGAAAGCACTGAAACTATCAAGTGGCCCAAAGTTGAGAACATCATCTGCCAAGTGCACTAAGCAGTGAACATTGTAGGAGACGTAGTCCCTCTTGAAGAAGAAGCTAAATGACCGAACAAAGCAGATGAGAAGCTCCTTAGCATAGCTATTGTACTCCTGACATGTAACATCGCTTGCAAGGAGAGAAATTGCAACGTGCAAGAGGAGGAAATGGATGTACTGGTCTGTTGACAGGATGTCTTTCAAGACAACTGGACCAAAATACAGAAGAACGCTCCGCAGTTTTGTAGCCTTCCAACGATCAATATGTTTAAGAGACCGTGCCTTTCGCGCAAATTCCTCGCTTTTCATGTCTGCCAGTCTCACCAGGCATTCTGAAATCTTGTCAACGAGACTCTGATGCAGGCGACAGTTTTGAGGGCCCCTCATCCAAAGCAGAATAACTTTTTTTGTGACTCCAATGCAAACTAGATGCATGTAGTCTAGAGAGCACTGGGAAACAAGACCGATTGGCAAGGTAGAAAGAGGAGTATCCTCTTTGTGGTGCTCCGGATGTGTTTTTTGAGCAAAACCATCGTCCGTTCGCAGCGGAGCATTTCTTTCAAGAAACACTTGTCGTTGAAGGATGCGCTTCCCCTTCTGCGTGCACTTTCTGCATCCATAGAAACCACTATGCCATTTTATGCCTAGAATTTGTGCACGTGCAGGAGCGTCACATATAAATCCTTGGACACTTATGGAAAAGCGAGTACCATCAATGAAGATGCCTTCTGCTATAAGCTCAAGCAACTCGTTTACCAATGGACCCAGGAAGTCAGTAAGGACTTCAGGTTTCTCATATCCGTGGTAGCAGGCAACCAAAAACACCCCACTGCCAGGAATATCTTGAGTCTTGGCCAAAATTGGCCACAACTGGCTATTTGAGCTCTTGCAGAGCTGAAGCCTGTCTACATAAAACAAAAGTGAGATGCTTTTCGACTGCAATGACAAATCAGAAACCTTTGCCAAAAGGCCCTTTACACCAACAGCTATGCCAAAGTAGCTGTAAGTAGAACCACCTCCTACTACCTCTACCTGCGCTAGACGTGGTGTCCTAAGCAAAGTACGTGCATCAGATGGTAAATCTGAAAAACATGCGTGCTGGTTTAGAATCTTCAAAAGAGAGGTCAGTGAGGTGTGAGTAACGTTCTGCTCGCATGCCCATTTCCTTAAGTGAACAGCTACCTGCTCCGAATTGGTCACTGAAATAGAATGTGAGCATTCGGCTTTACTTCCATTCCCTTCACTGTCACTTTGGCTTGAGGTTTCATGTCCTAGTGCGCTAACCTCAGTAGAAGTATGTACCCTACTAGCCAACTCTGGCACTTCAACAGCTTCAGGATCACTCCGACCAGTTTCAAAATCGTGGCCTGGTGAATGACGAAAAGTTCGTATTACGGCACTCGTTGATGCCTGTGTATCCGGTGTTTCCCGGCCCGACTCATCCACTGAGAACGTAGAAAAAGCTCGTGTGCTCGTGTGGTAGAATGGCAGCATTGAGGCGACGGCTCCTTTGACTCCGCGATAGCGCGTCTATCTGTTTCTTTTTTTCTTTCCATGAATGAAAGCTCACAAATGAGGAATTCTTAATCCCAACTCACTTTCAGACGTCACAGACACACCACGCATTCGTCGAAACGGTTGCTGCCAGTGCGCGAAACAACGTTCGCGGGACCAGCGCGGCTACCTCCCGCAACAATCCGCTCTTTCCAGCCCCTACAGGTGGCGCTGCGGAAAACGGCAATGGCGGACGAGACGGTGATCGGGCCCCCTTAGCAACATGCGTGCCGGCATCAGTAGCGGCCTCAAAGCCCCTAGTTCCGCTTGAAACAACTACTTTCTCAAAAAATAAACGCAGGTATACGTTGCTAACTGCGAGACAACATTGGATTCGTTTGAGGGTGCCTGCTGCGGTGTAAAAAGCGCTGCGTGTGAGGCAATCCGCTCTGCATGGCTCAGGCTGCACTGCAGTGGTTTGAAAACAATCTCGTCTCATTGGACTAACAAACTGCTACACAATGTGCAACGCCAAGTTTTGGGACAATATTACAGTGTGCGTCATTCAGTGTACGTTTTACTTTAGGCGTGTTCATGTTTTCCCCGTGTGCATACTACGCAGAAGCTCGTGCACCACGCGTGGGCGATATGTGCGTATTGCGATGTTTTGCTTAGGTGTAGTAAAAAAGTTCTGACTTTGGGCTGTAAAACCGCGAAAACTACCTAGGCCGTATGAAGTGATATACAAACGAACGTGTTAGCATTAGATGAAAAAATATGTCTACGTATTTACCCGTGCATGTAGCATACACTGGCGTGTGATATTGAAGTGTGCATGAAAATATAGACAGTACTTTATAGGTGCGCTTTTGGCTTGTGATAATAACTTAAGAGAAATCTCCTGGCTCAAATTACGTTATGTTGTTTTGACTGCCGGTAAGATTTTAAGTTCGTCGATGCTTATTACCAAAACAAAATCGGGGGCTACCAAATGCATTCAAGAGCTCGCATTTGAACTGCCAGACCCAGGTACAATATTGTCATTGCCAAAACATCTTGCTTGAACATAACTGTTTATATATTCTCTCATTAATCAATAAACACATCCCCAAATTTGCTTCTCACCTTCGCGTGCAAAAAGTTTTCATTTGTTTCCTTATTGAAAATAAAAGCAAGAGGATTAGACAGCCTCTGCTACTTATATGTTTTACATATGTTATATGTCTGCTGCTTATATGTTTGCTTATATGTTTGAAAGCAGTGGAATTGAGCCAATTTAACAACACATAAGCGGAGATCGGTTGACACATTCCGAACCCGCGCCGCTGCTTTAAAGGTGTTGTGCCACCAAATTTTAAGTCTGTAAAAAGCCTGCTGTAGGCTTCCTCTGCATGCAACGACCCTCAACACGAAGTGCTGGGTACAGCAAGCGCTTAATATATATTTTAATTCGCTTCTAAAAATTACCTAAATGCTCTTCTGGAAATCGGGACCCATCGCTAGCGCCACTAACCATGACGTCAGTGAATTGCCAGCACAGCAAAGTTTGTGACGTCATACAACGTTAGCGACTCGAGCGACGTCAACGTGAACTCCAGTTACCACAGTTTGTTTGGTCGCTTGGTCGTATCGACACACTATACCGATACGACGGCGACGACGACGCGACGCCGACGAGTCGCCAAAACATCGGCCAACTGCCGAATTGCCAGACCGCGTTGTCACACCACGCCAACAGCGACACAAACACGTCGGCCGATGGAAAGTCGCCGTAGTGTGACTGACTCGCCGACCGAAGACGCCAACAAAACCGGTCGCCCGACTGGTCGCACGACGCGTCGTCAATCGACCGAGAAGCGAAAATTGTGCCCCGACAACATTCGCGCCGCCATGAACATGGCTCTATTTTGTTAGTTTCTGGAGGGTAATAAACACAGTACGTTCCATGAAGCCCATACAACTCAACACTAGCGCTAATGCGATCCGTATTTTGGCGTTCGACGCTTCGGCCGTGCTCTTCGGCGACGCCGCTACCCCGGAATGCGTGTGCGATCGGCTCGCCTGCAGAAAATATAAGGTCAGTTTCGTGCAGAAGAACAGTTACGTAGGGTAAATTGGGTAATAAGAGATCAGTATCGACAAAGGTTTTTAACGTAAAACGTAAAACCAAAGTACGGCAAGCACTATCCCTTCAGTGCGAAATCGCAGTTGCAGCCGGGCACACTTATTTTTGCGAGCGCTTTCGCAGAAGAGCAGAGTTGATGGCGATAAGCTGTCGCGGGGAGGTCTTGTTTGTTTATTGTTTATTGTTTATTTCGGCAACAAAGGAAGTTGCCCTGGGGCTATGGCAAAAGGCAA
The DNA here is from genome assembly GCA_013339765.2 of Haemaphysalis longicornis. Taxonomy (NCBI): domain Eukaryota; kingdom Metazoa; phylum Arthropoda; class Arachnida; order Ixodida; family Ixodidae; genus Haemaphysalis; species Haemaphysalis longicornis. The sequence continues at coordinate 33,639 of JABSTR010001313.1, read as the reverse complement.
TATTTAAAGTCGCCTGACTAGGCCCCTAGCCCCAGGCAGCACAACCACACAAACAGCAGTTTGGTACAACCACACAAACAGCAGTTTGGTACAAAATGAAAATGGCTTAGAAATTGTAATTCATACCTTATACAATTCTATGTTCAACTAAACAACAATATCAGGCTAACCATACACAGTTGGTATTTATTTCTGAAATCTGTAGTCAAAATTTGTAAGCATAAATATGCGTAATAAAATAACTCTTGTTACACACCAAGAAAAAATAGTTTTTTTTACAGAGATTACAACACAAAAGCCTTATTACAAAAAACACACACACAAAAAAATACGCACACAATAACAGAGCTACAAAAGAGGAGACGGAATGTGACAAGTGTGTGGCGCCCCCCATCCGTGATATTTGTTGGCCGCTAAGTTCAGTGGCCCCTCCAGGCTCGGTGGGCAACATTGTGTGTGGCCGGGCAATAAAATTCCCCCGCATTTCCCCGAGGGGGAGAATGTGAAAGTGCGAATGCACGGTTGTCGGCCCGCTTGCGGCGCTTGCGCTCGGCCCCCGCAGCCCACCGCCTCGCCGCCTTCTCTTCCATCTCTTCCATCGGGTTTGTAGTATCACGTGTACACCACGCAGTTATCAAGCTGCTATAACGCCGCTGAGTCGCCAACGCACGCCGCTGACGGCGTAGTTTGAATGCGTTAAAGATATAAGGCGCGTTACTAACACTGATATCAGCGTCGCGTCCGTGGCTTAGTCTGTAGAGCGTCGCGCTGCGGCCTGCAAAGTCCTCGGATCGAAACCTGGCGCCGGATGCTGTTTTTTAAGTGCGAATGCACTTTATAAGCGACCCCAAACCTTCCACCGCCGGCGGCGGCGGCGTCCGCAGTCCTCCTCTCTATATAAAAAAAACAGCATCCGGCGCCAGGTTTCGATTTCGATCCGAGGACTTTGCGGCCGCAGCGCGACGCTCTACCGACTAAGCCACGGACGCGACGCTGATATCAGTGTTAGTAACGCGCCTTATATCTTTAACGCATTCAAACTACGTCGTCAGCGGCGTGCGTTGGCGACTCAGCGGCGTTATAGCGGCTTGATAACTGCGTGGTGTACACGTGATACTACAAACCCGATGGAAGAGATGGAAGAGAAGGCGGCGAGGCGGTGGGCTGCGGGGGCCGAGCGCAAGCGCCGCAAGCGGGCCGACAACCGTGCATTCGCACTTTCACATTCTCTCCCTCGGGGAATGCGGGGGAAATTTTTATATAGAGAGGAGGACTGCGGACGCCGCCGCCGCCGCCGGCGGTGGAAGGTTTGGGGTCGCTTATAAAGTGCATTCGCACTTAAAACACCGCCGAGCACGGCTGCTCGGGGGTCAGTCACCGTCACCACCAACACGCTGCATGTCGTCTCTCGGCTGGAGGGTACCCCTACCCTCCCAGGTTCACGAACGCGGGTCTAAATCGTGACACTGGCGACGAGGATGGGTTACGTCGCCACTGAAGCCACTCGTCGCCACTGACACTGGCGACGAGGGAAGAAGCCCGCGGAGCGGCCGAAGCCACCGTGAACGCCGCCACCGAGAACGCCGAGACACCGCCCCCTCAAGCCAGCCGCCATTACGCCATGCCGCTGTACGGGAGGCTCGAGCCGTTCGAGGGTGAAGGGTCCGCCTGGCCGGTCTACGAGGAACAAGTCGGCGTGTTTTTCCGGGCTAACGACACACCCGAGGCAAAACAGCGCGACATCTTCCTGGCCAGCTGCGGGACCCGCGTCTTCGCTCTCCTGCTCGACCTGCTCAAGCCGGCCACGCCGCACGAGAAGTCGCTGGGTGAGCTGCTCGCGACGCTACGCTCGCACTACAGCCCGGCTCCGTCGACGCTAATGGAGCGTTTTCGCTTCAATAACCGGAGCCGCCGAGACGGAGAGACGCTCGGGCAGTTCGTCGCAGCGCTACGAGGGTTGGCGAGCGGCTGCGCCTTCGGGGAGCAGCTCGACTCGCTGCTCCGGGACCGTTTCGTCATAGAGATAATATACTGACTCTAGAGGGAAAGCGCGCCGCTGAGCCAATGCATTGGAACCGTACGACACATAGTGGCAGACATGATACAACGATTTGAAGGTTACCAGCTGAGCTTTTGCTTACTAAAAACGGCGAAAGCGATGGGTTGTAATCTGGCAACGTGCTACTGTGGCGTTTCCGCGTCCGGCTAGCGAAGCATGCCGGGATTAATTGTAACATGGCCATGGCGGACCGCTGGTAGTTCACTCTACCACTGGCGAGGCGGAATTTTGTGTAAGCGGCGTCGACAGCATTGGGTAGTTTATCTCCTTAGGTAGGTAACCGACGTGTTTCCGGTTTAGCGTGTGACTTATATGCACTGAGACTATTTGAGCACGATGTGGCAACGCTCGCACAACACTTGCGCGCAAGCTCGAATGCGACTGATCGCATGCGTGAGACGCCAAGGGCTCAGCTGATCCGTACTGGGGCGCACAGAAAAACGAATCTCCGTCATGATCTCCATGCAGTTTTGCGCTGTGCCGCTTTATTTGCCAGTCGGTGACATTTTGCGAGTCGCTCAATGCTTTTCAAATGGAGTGAACTGTGGCTTTAGCTGGATGTGAAACCTTTATTGACACACACACACACAAAAAAAACGTTATCGCATGGGCCAACGCTGATATTGCCGGTGAGTCGCGGCCCTTTGAAGCACAGGAACGAAAGAGCGCGGTCGTTCGCAGGCCAACGGAGTGGCAGAATGCATGCCAAGGGAGTATGCGAAACACAGTCAGCGGCGTGTCCCATTTCCCTTTCTGTCTGTATTCGTCAAGTTCTAGCTGCTTTCCACTACTTCAAAGGGAAAGCTTGCGGGACTGAATGGGCAGTATTGAATGGGCAGTAATTTGCCGCACAGAGCGCGCGAGGAGAGAACATTGACATATTGTGACTGATTAAAAAAGAAACCGCATTTCGTTACCTATGTTTTCGTTCTACCTTCACGAACGTTTTGCGCGAAAGTTCGAAGCACGGAGAGCTGTATGACGTTCCATGAATAAAACAACTGGAACCGAACGTTTATAAAAGCTCCTTTTATTTCTCTTCCAACGGAAATCGCTGGCTGCCACTCCGTAGCCTGTAGTGAACTTGCGGTAGTCAAGGTCAGATCGGAATCACTGTTCCGGCGTCAGTTCAGGGGCAATAGATAAGGTGCTTAACGTGAAGAAACGAATGACAGCCTCGCAAGCGCCCGGGGAGGCACTTGCTCAGCGCGAGCATCCGAGTTAAACCAGTTGTACACGTTTTGCACGCACGCAGATCTGAGCTGGCTACTGCACACACACACGGCGCAAGTCTGGCGCAAGGGTCTCGCCACTCCCTAGCACACTTAAGGAAAATCGAAACCAAAACTGAACTACGCACTTACTCTTTGTTCACAAATTAGAGTTTAATTACACTAAAAGGTTTTTAAAGAGCTAGTTTTAGTTATGAGGCAATTATGTGTAACAATTCTGCTTCAGTTCTTTGTTTTAGTTAAATAATTACGGAACAACTTTTTAGAGGGCTGAATACCATTGATCTGGCAACCATGGGAATTGTATCATGTCAGCGCCCACGATTCGTACGGTCTCGGAGCTAGCTTTACCCCCCTGCGTTTCGTCTGCGGCATCAACGACCCCGCCATGCAGACGCGACTCCTGGAGCTTCCCGAGCCCTCGCTGGACGACGCCGTGAAGGCAGCGCTGGCGATGGAGGCTGCGGCCAAGGACTCGGGCGAGCTAGCGCGTGCAGCCGGCTCACCGTCGGCGGAGGCGGCGGTGAACAAGATGGCGGCACGGCATGGCAGGTGCAGTCGTTGCGGTGGTGACCACCCCCCCCTCCCAGTGCCAGTTCGCGCAAGCGGAGTGCTTTGCGTGCGGAAGAACTGGGCACATTGCTCGGGCGTGCCGAGGGGGGACGACGGCGGACGGACGGAAGCAGCAGCCGGCGTCGAGCACATGTTCCTGCGCTAGCCCACGGCCGAGGGAGTCGGCGCAAGGGTAGGCGGCGGGGGCGTGCGGCAGCAGCTTCGGGTGCAGCGGCTAGGCTTCACGTCGTGGCCGAAGACCCGCAGATTTTCGACATGTGGCACGCGGCCAGAGTGCAGCCGCCGGTGCCACCATACTGGCTGACCGTCGAAGTCTGCGGGCGCCCCATCTCCATGGAGCTGGAAACAGGGGCCAGTGTGTCGGTCATGGCCGGGAAAGCATTCAAGCGCACCTTCCCTGGCGTGGCCGTCGAGGCGTCGGGCGTCATGCTGCGCAGTTACTCCGGACAGCTCGCCCAAGTCGAGGGTCAAGCCGAGGTCAGCGTCCGCCTTGGCGACAGGGAGGCCACCCTTCCCCTGTATCTGACCAAGGGGCCGTCACCGACGCTGCTGTGCCGGAACTGGATCCTGGCGTTGGGCGTGAGGCTGCTGGAGTACCAGGAAGCAGTGCATGCAGTGGCAGACGTCCCCGGCCTCCTGACCAAGTTCGAGGCCCTGTTCCAGCCCGAGGTGGGGACATTCACCGGCACGGCGGCAAGCATTCAGGTGCCAGAGGGAGCACTGCCCCGTCCAGCCCGACTGCATGGACGGTGTCATCGAGCAGCTGCTGCACCGGCGAGAGGCCGGCACCAACAGCGGCGGGGTGCTGGGCACCAACGGCCGCCTGCTGCACCTGGTGGTGCTGGGTGCCAGGGCCAGCGCCCAGCAGGTGGCGCAGGCTATGCCGCAGGTGCTCCCGCAGGGTTTCCGGCTCGACGACAAGGCCCAGTACGCGCTGGATTTCAGGATCATCGACGGCGACGTGGGCCTGCCGCACAACTCGTTCCGCACGGAGCGCCTGCCCCACAGCTGCCTGTGCGTGTACGCCAGCCAGCCGGGGCTGGAGTACAGCCGCGAGAGCCTCGAGAAGACCCTGCTGGCCAACCTGGAGCAGGAGGACCGGCTGCCCTTCCACGGCCTGCCCTTGGTCATGGTGTTTGCGGGCCAGGGGGACTGCCTGCGCGAGGAGGGCATCAACCGGGCCAAGAGCCTGCAGTGCCTCTTCGTGGACGACGGCGGCGGCCTGGACCCCGTGCGGCTGGAGCAGGCGCTGTGCGCGCTGGTGGAGAGCATCGAGCGACGGGCGGGCCGGCTTCACATCTACCAGGCGCTGCCCGCGGTCGCGGGGGCCCCGGCCGGACCTGCGGCTGATGCTGTGCATGCTGTGCGGGTACCCGTACGCGCCCGAGTAGGTGCTGGCGCCCCTGCTGGCACAGCCGGGCTGCCTGGCCACGGGCCCGCTGCACTGCCTCAGCCTGGGCTCCTTCAAGGGGAGCCAGCTTCACCGACCGCTGCCAGCACAGCACCAGGAGCTGGTGCTACTCGTGCCACTGTGACGCCACGCGCAAGTCCTTCGACACCGGGAAGGCTGACAGCTGGTGCAAGAGTAACACAGGTGGCACCCAATGCTGCCACACCTGCATCGACACCTGTGCCCAGGCGGAGTGCGAGACTACGGAGACCGCCAGACCGTTACTCGCCGGGGGGACAAGTGTTGTTTTGTGTTTGTGTAGGACAAAGAAACTTGGGGGTGAGGGGTGTGACAAGTGTGTGGCGCCCCCCATCCCTGATATTTGTTGGCCGCTAAGTTCAGTGGCCCCTCCAGGCTCGGTGGGCAACATTGTGTGTGGCCGGGCAATAAACACCGCCGAGCACGGCTGCTCGGGGGTCAGTCACCGTCACCACCAACACGCTGCATGTCGTCTCTTGGCTGGAGGGTACCCCTACCCTCCCAGGTTCACGAACGCGGGTCTAAATCATGACATGGAAGAACATGACATTATTGCTCGAGTAGAAGCCGTTTAACTTTTTTCCGGAAGGCTAGCAGAGAAGAACCTTGGGCTTCGCGGAACCTTGCTGCGCAAACGCTATTTAAAAAAAATGGAGTTTACAAGCCAGGAATTCTGTAAAGTAGCTAGTAAACACCGACGTACGACTCCAAGGATGGGCCTCCATCTAGTACACCGGCTATATCGCGGTGTGAAATCGTCAGTTCGATGGCTCAGTGGTCTCGCGCATTCCGCTCGCCCGGTCAACGTTGCGGGTTCGATTAGCGGTGGGGGCAACTTTTTTTTGAGCGTTTTTTTAGCATTTTTATGGTTTGCATATCCATGGTTTTCATTTGTCTGCATCCGAGGATGCACGCAAAGAATCCGCGTCGGAGCTGTCGCGGCTTGACGTGACGAGTCGGCGTGTTTACTTCCGTGGTGAAGCACGTATGTGGGGGAGCAGACGCCGCAGTAAAGTCGCAACGTACCGCAGCGCCGCCGTGGCAGAGCCTCCTCGCAACACTGTGACGTCACTGCTTGAATCGGCGCCCAGAAACCGAAACCGAATCCTGTTCACATGAATCGTGCGATAATAACTTTTTTACTCAGAATATGTGCATGTGAGAGCATGTATCATGCTTTCTAACGAATTATAAAGCGTTTGCAACAAAGAATGCACAAGTAACAAATTTGGTGGCACAACACCTTTAAGTGCCAGCGGTTCGGGCACGGAACCAACTCCTGCCGTGGTCGTCTGACCTTCGCAAAGTGCGCTCAGCATGATCATCCATCTGATAATTGCCCATCGTCAACCCTCACCTGCGCCAACTGCCAGGGACCCCATGCTGCCTACTCTCTGAACGTGAGAGAAGTTTAAGCAGGAGAAGGCGATCTATAATGTGAAGGTAACTGAGAACATCACCTTCCCAGAGGCGCGAAAGAGGTTCGCCTCTTTCCCCCTGGGGAGGTACGCCGACGCGGCTCGCCGGGGGGCGGAGCGGCGTCTGGTGTCCACAGGGACGCAGTTCAGCGTGTCTAACCTGGTCCCTCCTGCGCCCCCCCCCCCTGGGTTGCCTCTGGCAGCCGAACCCGCCACCACGCCGCTTGCTGAGGCAGCAGCGGTTGTGGTGGCAACGACTTCTGCCGGGACCGGTGCCGCTCCCGCCCCTGCCTCCCCGACCTCCAGTGCGTTGGAGGGTGCCGACCGGATGGACACCGGGGGCCCCGCATCGGCTCCCACCACCACCGCACCTCCCGTGCCACCTTTGGTGTCCCGGACGCCCTCGGCGGTGGCGGCTCAAACGAAGGGCTCCCGAAAGGGGGCCAAGTCCGAGGGGCCTAGTCCGCCGGGCACCCTTCTGGCATCCGATGAGGAGACTGGATGTCGCGCCGTTCCTGCCTGCAACGCAGCGCAAGGAACGGCCTCCGATGTCCAAGCCGACAGAAAGGCCTAGAAATCTTAGAATAACAGCCCCGAAAGACGACACATGAACAAAAAAACACACACACACACTCCAGTTATTCTTAAATTTAAATAATGAGAAATGAAAACATCACCCAATGGAACTGTAGAGGCCTCCTTAAAAATCTTGACGATGTGTATGAGATGCTGCATGCCAATCAGCCAAGTATCATGTGTCTCCAGGAAACCCACCTCAATTCTAAACCAACAAATTTCTTGAATAGGTACATGGTATTCAGAAAGTACAGGGTTGGCTGCACACTCTTCAGGAGGTGTGGCAATTGTCGCCCAAATACCCTGTCACTCTGAACACTGTCCTTGAGGCTGTAGCAATCCGTACGATAATATTTAATAGGTTGATAACGGTATGCTCCATTTACATCTCTCCTGATCATGCACTTTCGAGATCTGACTTCGAGGCACTGGTCGGCCAGCTGCCCGAACCATACATACTAACAGGCGACCTTAATGCGCACAACTCTATTTGGGGCTCCTCTAGAATGGATGCCCGAGGTCGCCTGATAGAGATATTCCTCACATCTTCAGGAGCATGCCTTTTCAACAAAAAACAGCCGACATACTATAACTTAAGACACAATACATACTCGCATCTTGACTTGGCTATTGGCTCGGCAATTCTCTTTCCATGTCTTGAGTGGGGCGTGGGCACGGACCCATATGGTAGTGACCACTACCCCACTTCCCTAAAGTACATAGGTAAAGGCCCATGCAGTCCATCTTCCCAGAACAGGTTTAATGAATCAAAAGCAAACTGGAGTACATTCACAGGAACATCTAAACTACACCACACAACCATAAAACACCTACACGTGGAGGAAGCAGCTCAACTCGTCACGGCACACATACTCGACGCCGCCGAAAAGTCCATGCCCCAGGCCTCCAGTGCGTCCCGCAACCCAAGGAGGCCCTGGTGGAACGAGGACTGTAGGCGGGCGCGAGAGGCCCAGAACAAGGCGTGGGGTGTCCTTCGCCGGTACCCCACGCCAGATAATCTCATTTCCTTTAAACGGGCAAAGGCTCTTGGGAAGCATGTGCGTCGTGAGGCAAAACGAGAGAGTTGGCGCGCCTTCCTCACTTCCATCAACTCATACACCGCCACTCACAAAGTCTGGACACGGATACGCAAGCTAAAAGGACAACAGACACACAGCCTGCGCCTGGTTAGCACAACCAGGGGCACACTCGAAGACCAGGCCAACACGCTTGCACAACACTTTGAACACGTGTCCAGCTCAGCACACTACACAAACACTTTCATGAAACACAAAACATCTGCAGAAAAAAAGCCCTTACACTACAAAGACAAATCAAAAACTTCTTACAACTCTGAATTCACTCTCTATGAGTTGAGGGCTGCCGTGAGCACGTGCAAACCGTCAGCTCCAGGCGCAGTTAAGATTACATACACTATGATACAACACCTACACCCAGACACTCTTGAAACACTCCTACACCTCTACAACAGGGTATGGCTATGGTAGCGTTGTCTATGGGTCAGCCACTAAAACATCACTCAAAATGCTGGACCCAGTGCTCCATCTCGGGCTCAGCCTGGCGTGTGGCACCTTCCGCACTAGCCCGGTCGAAAGCCACTATGTGGAGTGCTACAAATGAAACCTACAACGTCAGCGAGCATACACAGACCTCCTTTATGCTTTTAAAATTTCATCCATGCCTCACCATCCTTTTAAATCAGTTTTTCATGATACCTCCGTGACTGAGCTCCTTTTAAATCGACCATCGTTCTCTGCGCCCTTCTCTTACAGAGAGAGAGGAAGCGTCAGAGCTTGCTGTCTCCTTTTTAGATACCATCCAAAGTTCTGTAACAGATTTCATAGCACCATGGCATCTCCGCCCTGTCTCATGCGACACATCATTCACACATGTAGATAAAAACCGAGCTCCCACATGTGCAATTCTGCAGCACTTGTATTTGCAGCAGAAGTGCCAATGTTCTGAATTTTATATGGACGCCTCTAAAACTTCCACCTCGGTGTTTTGCATGGCACATGGGCCCGGCCTCAGTGTCACTAGAACTCTTAACACTAATACAAGTATCTTTACGGCAGAGGCTTACAGTGTACTTCTGGTTGTTAATCATATCCTTCAAAGCCACGTCCCACAATCCATTATATATACAGATTCTCTCAGTGTTGTGCGGGCGTTGTCGTCAACAAAGTATTCAAAAAATCACGTTATAACTTTAATAGTCAAGGGTATTATGTCTGTGTATGTCCACAAATTTGAACTAGTGCTTTGCTGGGTCCCTGGCCACTATGGTATAGCCGTGAACGAAGCAGCGGATCGAATGGCTGCTGCTGCTACACTCTCGAATGCAGTAGACATAACCACATTACCCTACACCGACGTGAAACCACACATCAGACAACAACTTCGCAAAACATGACAAACACACTGGAGTGAACAGACAGGCAACAAGTTACACGTAATAAAACCACACTTGGGACCATACACCACCGACACAAGCAATAGATACACTGAAGTCGCCTTGGCCAGATTACGGATAGGGCACACTCATGCAACGCACTCGCACCTTCTCACTGCATCTCCAAGACCTCTGTGCAGCACGTGCGGAGAGGCCCTATCCGTAGTGCACATACTAATCACATGCAAGGCACTTCACACAACACGACACAAACACTTCAGAGAACTCTACAGACAACATATCCCACTACATCCATCGCTGTTTCTAGGTGACGAAGCCAGAAACGTGTGTTTGAGTATTTGTCAGACGTTAAGTTTTTAAACCTCATTTCCTATCACGCATAATCAAATCTGGCCCTATACACCAGCCATCACCATTATCTGTATTTGATTTTACTATGTTCGGTTGACACGTTTTTTTTTGGTAACCACTTCACGTCATTAAATAAACTTTCCTCTGGCGCTCTTTGCCATTAGTCGGCCTTGCGCCATAAAAAAACCCAACCATCATCAACACTCCTCCCCCCCCCTTTGCGCCGGTGCAACCGGAGCGGCGGCTTCTGCATGCTTTACGCGTGGCATTCCCGCAGGACTTGGCGGTGGACGCACAACTCTACTCCCCAGGGAACTATGATACCGTCAGGGGCAAAGAAAGTGATGGGGAAAAATCACGCCCACCTCCCCTCGCGGGAACCCTGGTGTGATGCAACGGATCTAGGTGGTTCCATTGGTGTTTCCGTTAGGTTGATTCTCTAAAGGAACCGTCGCATCAAGCAATCGTCGAGTACTGCGAGCGAGTGCAAACGGAGCACGGACGACCGTCGACTGAGACGGCATTCGCTATCGGAGAGAGGAGAGGAGGAGAGTGGAGGAGAGACGCACCTGTGCCGACGCCACCACCGCCGCCGCTGCCGCTGAGAGGAGAGGAGAAGAGTGGAGGAGAGACGCACCTGTGCCGCCGCCGCCGAGAGGAGAGGAAAAGAGTGGAGGAGAGATGCACCTGTGCCGCCGCCGCCGGCGTTAGGCGACAGCTTTCACCATCGGAGAGAGGAGAGGAGGAAAGTGGAGGAGGACCGAGACGCCGCCGCCGGACAGAGGCAGGAGTGACATAGCCCCGAGCAAGAGATGCGTTGCATCTAAAAACACTGTGACGTACACGCCCTTATCTTGTTTGTAATTTACTAGTTGAAAGGTTCACCACCAGGAGAGAAATTGGCTCTAGGCGATTGGACCCGACCAATAGGAGGCACCCTTCCCTTCTGGTCCAGTCTTTCAGCGTGCACGGTCTGGCTTTCTCCGCTGCCCTTTTCAGCCATGCCGAAACGGAAGACGCCCAGAAGTGCGTTGATCCGACAGTGGACACTTAACTCACGACGGAGGCGGAGAGACCGTGTTTTGCCAACCATGCGGAACAAAGGTGAGCAGACGAGTTTTTACGTGGCGTGAGTGTTTCATGTGTTATTCGAAACCACGGCCCCTCGATCAAGTGCGCTTGATCCAGGGGCCGTGGTCGAACTCGAAACTATGCAAAGTTGTCCATTGCGCCGCCTTGGTTACCGCCTCGGCGTCATGGCCGCGATTCGCTGTTATTGCTTTTTGTTTATACTGCCCCTTCTTCTGAGAAAAGAAAGGAGGCACCTGTGTATTTTGAATACGGCAGACTGTGTTCCTTTCGGTGCCTGCATTTTTTCAAACGTTGGTTATTTTGATTGCTATCCCAGGCAGCACAGAAAACGTGGCCAGCCTTCGGCTTATTTTTGGCCGATGCTTGGCCTGTTTGGCCATTGGCAAAGTTTGGGCTGCCAGAGAACTTATGTTCTTTGGCATGCATTTGGTCACGGACTACCTGTCGTCTGTTTGGCCAGCTGAGGTCGTAACACCAAAGGCAAGCGCCTGGCCACGGAGAACCTCTTCTTTCTTTGGTCACCATACGTCCGATGACGAATGACGAGCTTCCGGGCACTGATTTTTCGTTTCCTTTTTGGCCAGCTTAGGTCGGAAGACGAACGGCAAGCGTCTGGTCACGGACACCTCGTTGTCTGTTTGGCCATCCAAAATCCGCAGACGAACGGCAAGCGTCTGCCCACGGAGTGCACGTTGTCTCCTTGGCCTACAAACATCTGATGACGAACAAAAAGCGTCTGGTCACGGAGTAATTTTTTCTCTTTCGGCCAGCGGAAGTCGGAACACGAGCGGCAAGCGCATGGCCACGAATTTCACCTTTTCTGTTTGGCCACCAAAGGTCCGAAGACTAACCACAAGCATCTGGCCGCGGATTAGTCGTTTTCACTGTGGCCAACCATGTAGAAAAGATCTCCGGACAAAGAATTCCACACATGGTCGACGCGGAGGGGTGGCGGTAGGCGGGGAATACAATGGTGCGGGGGAACAAGCCGTTTATTGTCCGCGTGGACTCGATCGATGGCATGCAGTATATATATAGCTTCACGAGCGCCTGGCGGTGGCACTGACCTCTGCCACGAACCTCACTTTTTGTGAGTCAGCTAACGAAAGCAAAAAGATCTCTCCTTTAGTTAATAAGCTCTTACAAAAAAGCAGGCCCGGCTACAGACATCAGATGGGTTTTAACTGAAATTTTAGGGTTTGTGGTATGCTAACTTAAACTTTCAACATTGTTTTGCGCGCTGAAGATCACCTAAACAACAAGGCAAACCTAAATGCTACATTTACATCATACCAGGATATTAAGCGAGCGCCGCAAAGGCGACGTAAGGGCATGCTTCTTGTCGCAAAAACGAACAAAAACGGCCGCTGTTGCAATGAATCTAACTAGCAACCATGCTGTGTTCGGAAGCACCACGCCACTCTGGTGACTTTGGGCGAGATACCAATGAATAAAACCAAAAACAGGCAATGAGCGTGTAGACAAGTCATTTAATCTTCATTCATCGGTCCCACTAATAAAGCTTTCGCCTTAGAAGTAGAAAGCATAAAGCAGAAGAGTGAGACCACTATTTCCAAGTCAATCTTCACGTTCGAACATTCCATATCAAGCCTTTCGTACGGCTGACACCAATGCAGATCAAACGTCCGTTGACCGATGCGCTGTGTTAATGTGTAAATTTGCTATGTGATATGAAATATTTTTTTGGGGTGCTGTGGGTGAACTGGCGTCACGTCGCGAGTTCCTGCTTCGACGTAGTATATAATAGACGTGGTCATCCACCTCACAATTCTCAAGTGGAGAAGTGGCCCAGCAGGGTTACCCTAACTAGAGTGAACTAGAATAAGGGAGTGTCCCGAGCGGCGGCGCTGAGCCACTCCGGTTGGCGTCGACACCGCGAGATGGCGCGAGTGCGCCCTTTCGCAGCTGGACTGGCGCAGTGAGACTACGCGTCTGGCCTTGCTCTGTCCTGTTCTCGCGTTTTCTTTCGGCTTTCAAAGGCATTCAGAAGCTAAGCAAGATTCTAAACGGCCAAACGTGATTTTTGCTTTACTTACTGCTGCTCTAGGTCGAGCACAAGAACTGTGGCCTCGATGTGGTCAGCCTTTTTGGTTGCAGGCACCTTTGTTCCGCTATCCGCGATTTTGATTCACCCCGAGCTTTATATCTGGCGCGGCGCTTCTGAATGTCAATGAACTGTCACTTGTGTTCTCCGCAACACGCCGAATATTGCCTGACGAACGATAATTACTTTCGCGAACTGGCAGGTGTTCAGCATGGACTGTTAGTCCCTGCACAGGGCAGAGCATCGCGGTTCTAACAACGCGTCATTGCTCGTATAGCAGCATTTAAAAGGGACAATTTTTTAGCCGGGGTGTTGGAGTCAACTCTGATGTATTATTCAGTGCATGTGCGCAAATTAGCGCGTTGACCCCCGCCCCCTCAATCTTCTAAAAGGAAGTTTAGACCCACCGCATAGCACAAAAACGAAACTAACTGCTGCTTGCTTGCCAATATGGTATGGAGTCTTTACTATTTTTCAGAGATCAGAGGTGCTATCATGGCGAAATAAAAATTATTTTGTAGTTATTTCTTGTTATAATTACTATATAAAAGAACAGTAACTAATGTTAACTCTTACATGCAATGCTACATGTTAAGCAAAGTTGTGTAGAGCTAATGGCCCAGCTTCACCTTTTTCAAACCCGATTGCAATTTTTATAGTATACATACAGTAAACGAGATAGAACAGATTACCTTTCAGTCAGCCGTCACAGTTTATTTCGCAATTTGGTCCATTACTACGGGCATTGACCTAGTTTAGGATACTTTGCAGATTGCCGTCTTTTTGCATTGCTTCTGGTGATGCTTTTGATGTAGAAGTGATTGCGGGTCGTGAGGTAAAACGCACCTCTGCCGCAACAGCCTTACAGATCGATCACTGCACCCAAGTTCACACCGCTGCTTAGCCTTTACCACACTCAAAATGTCAAGGATGCTATCAAAATAAAGCTCAAGAAGACTGAAGCATTCAGTGAACGCGTTCTCCATGCTTAGCACAAACCTGTGCAGTACGGTCTGTGCACAAAGTGAAGGTCGCACACTGCAGCCGACGGTTCTGTGAGGGGCTTATCCTAATAGTGACAAATACGTTTCCCCATCCAGTCAGGATGCATCTGTTATTTCCCACACAATTCGACGCACAATGAAATTCTGTACTCAACCAGGCACTCTATGGCACATAATATGGGAGTGCGTCAAGAACCCAGACCTCCCACCTCCTTTTCCTTCCCCTACTCCTGAGCAGTGGGAGATGCTGCTGTCCAGCTCTCTCCCTCAAGATCAACTTCTGCTGGTTGAGAGGGCCAGTCGAGCCGGGACGGCACATGGTACCTGAAATGAGGAACCACCCCACCTAAAACATCAATAAAAAAAAGTTTTGTCTCTCTCCTGCCGGCGCAAATTGCGCTTCCACTTTTTTCGAACCTCTTCGTCTCTTGAGGCGGCGAACAAAGACGCCTTTGGAGAGCCCTGAGAGCCGGTGTGACAGCCTGGGCAAAACAGTGCGCATCAGTCCTTCTTTTCGCCATCTTCCTCACATGCTGGTCCTTGACGAAATGCACTCTCTCACTGTTTTGAAAAACACGTCAGAACCTCCGCACCGATTCCACCGAACGCACGTGCACCCACCGCCTTCCAAGTTCTACGTTTCGTCCGGTCTGAGGGCTGCGGCGACAGCGCGGGCGCGGCTGACCGGCTGCGAGATCGTGCAACAGCGCCCCTAGCCACCCTAGCGGCGGTCGACGGCGCGCTGCACGCCGAAACACGGCCGGACTGGAGGAGCGTCAGGCGCTCACTTTCATACGGCCTGCGCTTCGGGTATAGTTCCTACTTTTCATCGCTACAAGTTCGTGGCGCTGCGGACCAACCCTCGCTAGTTGACCTACAGCACGGGCGGGGTAGAGGAGCGGCGAGCGCGCATTTGCCGCTGCCCCAGCCCTGCCGTGGCTACAGGTGATATCTGTCCGTGTTCATTTACATGGGCGTTTTTAAAATAGGCGATTCCTTCCCCTCTTCTGAATTTTCAGTCTAATAGGGTCAAACTGCCTAACATTATCATCCGAAAGCGCCGGATCAAACATTTGAAAGAACAATTTTAACGCGGGGCACATGACGAAAAATATGCGAGGTCTTCATATCTTATCAGCGACTGTATTATATGAAAATGGTGAGACAGGCAATAAACATGGCACTTTCCGAGCCTGAAATATCAATTCTTATTTTTCATTTCGGATGATGTCTTGGTTTGCACACGCACAGGGCACGACCGGCGGCCCGAATGATTTCCCCGTCGAGGGAGATAAGGTTATCGCTTAGCTAAAAGGGATTCTGCTGTTAAAAATATTAGAGGAAGAAGAGGTAGCTTGGCAGCTGCCTCCTGCAATCACCATCATTATACCATCCCATCCGCCATTAAAACGAATCACCCACGTCCCGCGGTCCTCGCCTCGGTTCTTCAACAAATGGTGCCGTGACCAGCATGGGAAGATCTACACAGTTGAAGAACGGAGTGTGCGGACCGCCATCAACGATGACGTGAGGTACAACGGCCACGATGGGCTGGACTGTGATCACTGACCACGGACAGCAGGCGTACATTGACTACCGTAGGATCAACTGAGGGCTTGCCAAGCGACTAACGATCAGGCGCCCTCACCACCGCTACCGACTTAACGGACGCCTGCCGGGACCAACGAAAGGAACGGCTTAGGTTTCTCGCCTACCATGACTCTTCTCGGCGACCTACCGATTTTTAACGACGCCAAGCATCGACATGGAGGCCCTTCGCGAACGAAGAAGCCTAATCCGCAACGCCACCACCACACTGATCAAACGACATAAAAATCACGGATGAATGACGACATACCATCAATGGGTGAGCTAATTTCCCTCAGAAAAGCCTAATGAAAAAACATGAAATCCTAAAGGAAACTGGACGTGAATTGAAGAGTATGTCGAACTGGATGATTTAGAAAAAGAATATGAAGCCGCCTTTGAATTCGAAGATCATCATCCTGTTGACCAAATTTAGAATGGACCGGTTGTTCCCGGAATTGGAAAAGTATTCTACAGATGACAGTTGTTGCAATAGCCCTAAAAAAGCAGGATGATGTCGTAAACATTAACGAACCGACTTTCCGAAAACAGTCACCTCCTAAACAAAACAGTGATTTTACGACGCCTCTGAAAGAACCTCATCATGAACCGGAACACAGTCAAGAAGTTCTTTCCTTCAAAAAAGAGATTAATCATAGAATAAGGAAATGGAGTCACCTGATTCTGTTGCTCTCTCAGACGACTGCAACCCCAACGATGAAATTTCCCGATTACCGACAACAAAAAGGAAGAAGAACCCGATCACCGAGGAACTCTGTACAGGAACCTGCAGAGCCGTCTTGTGTGCAAGGTTCTAGCTGCAAAGAAAGAAGATCAAGGCGCACGGGAAGGACCTAATGAAGGACCAGCCAAACCACAGGTTAACGCAAAAGCACAGCAGAGTTATCGACACCACAAAAGAAACTCTGGCTTACCCATGGAGACGCCTAATAGATGCCATCACAGCAGCACGGCTTCAGAGGGCATTTCGCTTACCAAGGTAGAAAGTACAAAGATCTGAAACCCCTACGTCCAAACGAAGGCCGCGGCAGACGACATAACCGAAATGCCCTACGATGTGCTGGCGAAAATTCTCCAAACGCGGCTTCACCAAAGCACGTGACGGAAAGGCCGACTGATCGGTAAACGAAAAGGAAAAGAGAAGCATCACGAAGAAGAATCGTACACATGGAAAGAGTCAGGCAGCGCGTCAATTCCTCGAAACGACAAAAACGATCCTACGCTCATGCCACATGAAGCACGCACGAACACTGCCCAGCTCATCCAGGAAAGACGACGTCAAGACACGCCGCTGCCTTGCCCCACTCCACAAACGCAGTGTGCCACAGAATCGAAACATAGGTGGAAGCAGAAGATTGAACCTCAGTGGGCCGCTGCACGGGCCTGACGTCCTTTCGATTTACACGGACCGGTTTTAAAAATTTGGGGCGATTCCTTTTTTAAATTTTCAGTCTAAGAGGGGTCAAACCCTAACATTGATCCCGAAAAGTGCCGTTCCTTTAAAAAATTTAATCGCGGGGCCAGGAAAAAATGGAGGTTTAAAAATTATTTAGAGGTGAGACAGGTAACTTGGCACTTTCCGACCTAAAAATTTCAATCTTTTTTTCTTTTATGATGTCTTGGCACCGCCAGGGAAACGACCATCACCCAATGTTCCCCGGGGTCGGGATAAGGTTTCCCTTCAAAAATCTGCTATTCACGCTCCGGTCGGGCTGAGCGGACCGCCGGCAGCGAAGCGCATTGTGAAAAAAAACATACAGCTAAAGCTCTTGATCATGCAACTGAAGGGCACAACGAGTCTTCTTTTTGGCGAGATATAGCAGCGAAGGTATTCATTTGTACCGGTGATATTCCGCGGCAGATCCAAAATACGCGCGGCAAGCGTCGTCGGCTCACTCGGCCAGAGGCGATGCGTCGACTATAGAAAGGAGCGTTGGAAGGGTAGAGGGTTGGTTCGAAGCGCCCTCACTCTGTCAAGAATCTGCTGTATGGGTTCCTTCTTGGGTGCGCAGGCCGTATGAAAGTGCGCGCTCGCCGCTCCTCCAGTCCGGCCGTGGCCGAAAGCAACGCCGTCTCCGCCCGCTCGGGTCCACTCCCCTATTCTAGTTCACTCTACCCTAACCACATGGACGCGAAATCACGCGCCGCGCGACGCCGGCGTCGTACGGCGTCAACGCGCGGGCCGGCAGGAGGGGGCGAGTAACCGCATGAGGCCGGCGAAGTCGCGCTCCAGTCGCTGCGTCGGCGGGCGTTGTTCGACACGTATGCCATCCTGTTGAAGTCGTTTATGAGCAGTCGATTCTTGAACTGCAATTATCGAGACTTTAGCTTTAGCAAAAAAAAAACATCACTTGGCGTCATTATTTATTGCTAAGTGATGTGGGCGGCCAAATATTGAAATGCTGCGAAATGTATCTCAAGCCATCACGGTCAAATCAGAACAAAATAAGACAGGATGATAAACGAAGACGCACCTCGTACAACTGCTTTACTTGCTACTTGATTTAACCTTCATGTTGTGTACCGACTGCACGTTCATGAATATCAAATTGTAAGCAAAACAAATTTCAGCGCTGCCTTGATACTGAGGTTACCGTCGAACGCCGTTTGTACGTTGAAAGGCAAGGGATTATGGCACCCTGTCTGTACCCGGTAAAAAAAAACTGAACAAACCCTCGCCGAAAAAATAAAAAATAAGTTTTTGCTGGGAATCGAACCACGGACTTTCACATTTGAAGTCCGGCTCTCAACCGCTCGACCATGTGAGGAGACGGAGAGGGTTGGGTCATCGCCTCCTTTACAGGAGGCGATGGTTGGGTGTACCAGCTAAGGCCGCCCACGAATAGTGTCGGGTGTGTTTTTTTTTGCTTGTATTTGAGAGATTTGAGTAGTGGTAACGCTTGTTTCCTGCGCACCGATCTTGGAGCGAGGACAATATTGCTATTACTACAAGCGACGTAACCACAGCTCCCTTATTTGAGTCAAGAAAAGCTATCGCACATCCCCGTTCACCCCTGCGCAAGCCACGGTAGCCACGAATGGAATGGAATGCGCTGAATTCTGGCGTTGATAACGCTTGCTCGTCACGCACCTATCTTGCAGACAAGCCTTTTCATGCTATCACTACAAGAGATGTAGCCAGAGCTCCTAATCAAGTGACAAAAAGCTGCCGCAAATCCCTGATCTCCCCGATGAAATCCGAACAAGCCACAAACGAATTACCGCTTTCGAACAGAAATAGAGCTTGCAATTTGTCTCAAGGCAACCGATTACCGCAAGTTAAAATGAAATTGATTTTTTTTCTGTTGAAAGGAATGACCACCAACCACGAGAAGGACAGGAAAACCGGCCGCTGCCGCCCGCGTTTCGATGCATGCTCGCGCAGCGTCAACGCCGATATCTGGCGAGCGTAGACAATCGGCGCTGCTCGTGGGTCGGCTCGCGTCGCCATTCATTTTTGCCGACGTCGACGCGTGAAAACACGGAAAATACGCTGCATGTGGTTAGGCCCCGCATTCGCACCGCGCTTAAGTGCGCCGGGACAGGAGTGATGTTTTGGATCGATCGTTCCGGCTCTTGTTAAATGACAGCTTCAATTACGAGGAACAACCTAAGAAAAGTGTCTTTTAACGACATACTATACCTCAACCTCATCTCATTAAACAAAGGTTGTGTCTAGCGTTCCGTCGACGAAACGAGAATGCTAATGTTCCAGCCAGGCGGAACTGCTGTCACTGAAGTTCTGTCCAGAGGAAACGCAACTCGCTGTGGCGGGAGCAGCCAAATTTCTTGATTTTTATCCAAACGGCCAAACCGCTTCCGCTCACTGACTAGCCAGGATCAGTGAATTACCAATCCTATTACTAATTACAGATGACTAATGCTATAGCTTTGTCTGGACAGAACTCCAAGCTGCTGCCCCATGTCGGCTTCACAAAACTGAGTGTGAGCAGTCTGCCTTGATGCATGCTTACCTAACCGGCCAAACCGCTTTTGCTCGCTGACTAGCCAGAGACACTGTTAATTACTAATCACTATTAATAATTACAGATTATCGAACGTGTCTCTAGCGATGGATATATGTCAACCTTGGCAATAGGTAGCGGCAGCGTTTAAGTCGGTTGAGTAAAAAATCAAGACCGACTGGTCTCTCTGCGTTAGTTGTAAAGCAGGCATGAAGTAACAGCTGTTACAAAATACTAGCCACATAAAAAAAAAAGAGCTGTAGCAGATTCGAACCCGCCAAAATAAGGCTGGGTAGCGGGGGGCGTAACCTCTACACCAAATCAACGATGAAACTGTGACGTTGATCAGCCGGTTTTCATTCCGTCTGGAGCAGAACTATATTTCTTACGTCAGTTTTGTTTAGACGGAATCTTTAGCTTTCATTATTGTTTTGTCAGAACAGAATGCTAGACACTGCCTTAAAAAATCAATTTTCAACAGGACAGTGTCTAACACGTGATGGGTGTACGATATCCAATGTTGCAGTTATCATACCCGGCTCCTTGAGAGCGTCAGAAATGTGCCATTCTGTTCTCATGTGGTAGCATCTACTAGAACCACCAAATACGAGACACTACGAACCACTTTTTTCATGAGCGGATCGCCATCTTCCTCCTTGCTACAATCTGTAGCATTTCAGATGACGCGGCATAGTCCTCGATACACTATCCACACGGAGAGGAGGAATATGTGTGGGCACAGTTCGGGATCATTTGTGTAAAACCTGGAATACTTCATCCTGTGCTAATGGAAGCAACTGCAGGTGTCTCCAGGTCCCTTTGGCAACAAACAGCTACGGCCGAATTTTCTTGTGCAATCAGCTGGCAATATGCCTGGAAGTCCTGGAGAAGCTGGGAGTGCCCATTAGATGGCGTTTCTTGATATTTTTCCATGTCCACCCAGGGTGCATTTATTCCCCATGACAACCTTTTTTTTTCATTTGAATGAAAAAGAAAAATTATCATTAATAAAATAGGTGATTAGCTGAATCTACGGACAGTGTGTCATCACGCATCACTCAACATAAACAATTTTCCTCGCGTGAAAAAACACCTCTCCAATGCTTTTTTGGAAGGTTGTGGCAATTACTTGTGGCAACATTCCAGCCCACTGAAGGGAATTTGTCATTTTTTTATTCTACGAACGAACGTAATTTAAGCAGATTGTAGACCATTTATTGAACGCCGTTTTGTGAAATATCACTTCAAAGAAGCCGTTTCATTGAATACCGGTTCTTCCAAAGCCGTCTGGTCCCATGGTTGTTTCATCGAGGACGTTTCATTGAATTTCAGTTGAACCGAGTGCCGAAGCCTTAGGGGGAGCATGGTCAGAAATAAACGAGTTTTTTGTTTCCCCAGAAGCCCCTATTCTCAGGATGACTGCTTTTAAGATTACATTTTTTATTCGAGCATGCATTTGTCTCAAAATTGCTTTCAGCTGATCAGACTGCAAATACTTCATCGAAAACTCTGCACTGGAACCTTCCTGGCCCCCAAACCTCCACCTCAACAGAATGCAAACTGACCAGTTACTTCATAAATTTTTTTAAAAACTAGTTGGCTTGCAGAAGTTTGACGAACTCAATGAAGAGTTCTCATTACCTGACTCAGAGCTTGTATGCTTGTTAGAGAAGAATTACATTGTGAGAAAGCCACGCCATCTGCCTGGTGGACTGCTGATCCACACACCACCTCGATCTCCACCTATACCTTCTGGCCCAGTCAGCCTTTAATGGAACAAGGGCTGCAACAAGAAAATAAATCTCAACAGTCACAAATAAATAAATAGGCCCAAAATGAACTTCAGCAGGCAACTTTCAACAGTTGTCGGCACCACAAGTTCCGGACTTATACAGTAGCGGACCGATTTTTTGGACCTGGACGGGAACAAAAAATAGTCTGAATAAAAGAGCAAAAGAGCAATCTGAAAAACCCGCGAGCCATTACTCCTATAGTACAACTGGTGGTTTCTTGGGAAATTCCTAAATATCCTGCAAGTCTGAGTTTTTAGTCCGAAAAAAACAGTCGGCTATAGTAAAAACAGGCCGCCTGCAGCAGAAGTGAAAAGCTAGAGACGGCAGGCTGGAAGCTGGAAAGCTAGCAGCGGCCCAAGCAAGAGGCCCCGTTTTGAAAGCAATTGGCAACTAACCAAAGAGCGAACTGGGCTCTTGTGGCAACTCTTACGCCATTGTACAATGCAGGTACATACACAGCCTAAATTTCTTTCTCGAAAAATAAACGTCTTTTTGATTTTTGCTAGTCAGATGAGGAATTTTCAGTGCACACCAAGAATGTATGCCTTCTCGCTATTCGCATTGTTAAACGCTTCGTAGAAATCATGTCTCTGAAAACCGAAAAATAATAGTAATCTAAACAAATCTTCTGAAAAGCTAACACAAAAGGCAGCATGACCCACTATTGCAATTTCTTCTGTTGTGTCACAAAAATGGGCTAGTGACGAAGGCTTGTGTTAAATAATTGTAGTTTGTCTACACAGCCCTACAAGTAGAAAGCCGTTCACACTTCATGTATCCCCTGTTGAAGGAAAGGGCTTGAAATTTTTCTCCAGCGATACTAATCGCTCTCAGAGCTTCCAAACATCATTTGATGAATGGGCGACATTACTCCAACGAAACAGCATTTGATGAATCAGCTCAAGTGAAATGGGCAAGCTTTTGGTTATTGGCATCCGACCAAACGATGTTCAAATGAATTGTTGCACACCAATTTAAGCATTACAGACTAAGCTCGTCCAAAAATTGCTCTCTGTGTGTTGTGCATGGATTATAAACGAGTGAGCAATGTAAACTCTAGTTGCATACACAACAGTAAGTTTTTTTTGGTTCTTTTTATTTGTAAACAGGTTTTTTCACTATATGCCCCCAATATTTTGCCCAGTCATTGCAAAATGAGCCCCAATGTCACGGCAAACAACTGGTAGCAAGCACATAAGCATACAGAGTGAACACAAAAATAAACCCACTATGCAGCACTAAAAGAAGGTTAAGCAGTTGGCTACTGATAATGACAACTATGGCTATCATTCTCTGGCACAGTTTATTTTGTTCACAGTTCAATGTTCATTTCAAGTGACGCAGCAATGTTTACATGTAACGCTTAATGTAAGCTCCCCATTCAATATTTTCAAGAACGCACTTAACAAACCAGACCAGTTTGGTACTGTTTTGACCGCATGCATATACCCTAGCCCAGGTTTTTTTGCCATCTCTTCGTGTGCATATTGCACGGATACTACATGGAGTAGCTATGCAGTGTAGTGGCTCCCAGATTCTGGATCAAAAAAAGTTTTTGCAGAAGTCCTGCAAGAGCTCAGCAACTACACAAAAACACGGCTACTGCAGCTAAGCTGATCTAGGAGCCAATTTGGCAGCTACATTAATGACCAACTAGGTAAGTATTCTTATTTATGTGCTCAAATGAAAAGCAGGTCACACAACGTAAGCTATGGTAGGGAAGTGTGTGGCTTGATGTGATACCATTCTATTTTCTTCAGATTTTCATCACAAGAACCCTTTTCTCCAAAAATAGTCCATTTTTTGGCTACTATGCTGCCTTTTTTGCTTCAGGCTATGAGATGGGCCGATGTGTTTTGCTGAGTACTTTCTACCGTAACAAAAACAAGCCAGGTGCAAATACAGTAAAAAACAAAACAAAGCCAGGCAAATGTCTGTTACAGTATGGTGGTGCCATGTAAGAGGATTGACGGTAAACAAGGCTTTGTAGTCCTCTCACAACCTAGTGCCACATTCGGATATGCTTGAAGACCTGTTTTGTGACATCATCGCAGACGACCTCAAGAAACCCATGATTTGGTGGGAGAATCAAAATTTTAACATACATTGAATAATTCTTAGCGACTAAAGCATCGTTTGCTGCCAAAAAAAGTGCTGGGGGAACTATAAACACTAAATCTGTCGAATAAACCAAACTTGTACTTGGTCACAGACATCGTGCACAGCAGTCACAACAAATTACTCACAAAAGTCTTGAAAAGTCAAACATACAAAAACTTTTTTAACACCCGCACTGTAAAACTTGACCGGTATTGGTGTAACATTCGTCTCACATCACACCAACAGTACAAGTTTATAGCAAGGCAAACATGCTGGTGGGCACGTTGTAGTGACACAGGTATTTTCCAAAAGAAGTAGACGTTATGTGTAGCAGTGTCTTTTGCGTTGCTCACTGGTCTTGTGAATGCAGGATGGGCAAGCAAGCATACGCGCCATTGCTTGGGTACAAGAAACACTTGGCCTTGACGTCCTCAAGCCGGAAAGCGTAATGACGGGAAGAGAGGTTGTCCACCATCATTACGTCGAGCAAGGTGGACCTGCAGGGGTGCGTGTAGAGATCCCCCACAGTGCGGAAAAGTCTCGCAACAATGCTTACTTCTCCGTCGCAGCTCAAGATGTTGCTTATGACGCCTACTTGGTTGTTTTTCAAAAGAATGCAGTTGTTCCCTTCACTTACTTTCAAGATTCGCCCAAGGCAAACAACCTCATTGAACTGCCTGGCGTTTACAAAAGCTGATGGAATGGGGCCATTTGTATGTTCCCGACTGACGACTCCATCAGCGTCTTCTAGTTCCCATTTCGAGCTGGCCACTTTTTCCTTCAGCCGTTTATAGATCTGAGCCAAAGGCTTGTACCCTGAGCGGACTTTCCTTTTGAGGCATCCCAGATAGTTTTCAAACGGAAAGCATGAAAAAGAATCCAGTGGTCCGAAGGTTCGCACCTCCTGTGCCAAGTGAATTAGTCCGTGTACGTTATACACATAGACAGTATTCCCATACAGAGTATTTGCCCCTGCATGCGCAACAAAGTACGTCAAGAGTTCTTCGGCGTAATTCACCAACTCTGGTGAGCAATCTTTTGAGCACAGGATACGGATAGCAACATGTAGCGTCATGAAGTGCTGGTAGGGTGCTTCCTTCAAAATTCCTTTCAGCACTACAGGGCAGACGTAAAGGAGGAAGTGCCTTGCTTCTGTCGCTTTCCATCTTTCACGGTCGCTCAAGCCTCGAAGCTTCCTGCTGAAGTCACAGGGGGTACATTGGCGCACCAGAGCAATTCTGGCATTTATGGCTTTCAAATGTTCGGCTGAGCACCGCACTGAGAACGGACCGTGAGCCCAGTATTTTGTAAACTTTCTCACAACACCATGCAGGACGAGATGCATATAATCAATGGGAAACTGTGTCACCATCCCGATTCCAAGCCGACAAAAGGGAGATGTTCCTGTGTGATGCTCTTCCTGACACTGAGCTGCAAATGAAGCATCAGTTCTAAGAGCAGCTTTTGTGTCCGGGAAAGTCATCCGTCCTGAATGAAAACCTAGCTGAGTACACTTGTCGCACCCGTAGTACGCCTGGTGGCCTTTCGAGCTCTTTGCAAAAGTTCTTGCGGTGTAGTCACACACCACGGCTCGTACGGCGACATGCCACTTCTTCCCAAGGCATTCAATGCCTTCCTTCTGGGTATTACACAGTTCCTGATGAACTCCTCAACACATTCATCAATGATAGTGGGCTTCTTCGCAAAGCTGAAAATGCCGATTGGGAATGGGCCACGGTCGTTTGTTTCCGACACCATTACCAGTATTGGCCACACCTGATAGGCCGTGTTGTTAAAAAGAGGCAAGCCGTCGAGATTTATCGTCAGGTGGAGAGTTTCTGTATCAGGTATGCGCAGCCCTGACGATAGGCACTTCTCCAGTCCAGGCTTCAGTCCAAAATGCACATACTCGGATTGAGACAGCTGCCGAATTGGGCATCCTCTCGGTGTCGCGAGGAGCGTTCTGGCGTCTTTGGGCAGATATGGCACTTGCTTCTGAAGGATTGGAAGCAAATCGTTGAGGGCGGCGTGTGCAATATTGTGCTTTCCTGCCCAATCGCAAATCTGGCCAGCGAAGCTGCAGCTATCGCTTTCATCAGAAACATCACTGTCGCTTTGATCAGAGCTTTCTTCCTCAGATGGTAACTCCTCATCAGTGTCGGGTAGACCCTCAGTGCATGGAAACTCACTGTAATGGTCGCACAAAACGGGTTCCGGCGATAGACAGTCGGCAGCAGACGGCCCAGGTTGCGGTGAACCTTGGTCATTGTTGCTTGCATGCGTGACGACTGATCTGTACACTAAAGGGGACGCTTGAATTATATTCAGTTGAGTCTTGGCGTATGCTTTTGCGCGACGCAACTCCCGGCGTCTTTGGTTCCTAATGTCAGCAGCTCGCAGCATTATGGTGGTCAACACAATCACTGGCTTCGAGAGATGAAGCGCAGCTGGAGTGCAGAGTTTGACCTAATTAAAGAACATTCCGACAAACCGGTTTGGTTGTATGCTGCTCCGATGTTATCCACCATGAAGAAAAGAATACTCAGGATTACCAGGATTACTGTGACAGCGTACCAGAGTGCTTCTCATGGAGGATCCATGGCGCTTCTCTCCATGGTGCTTCTCATTACGTACGGATGTGGATGCGCCTTGGTTTGGATTGGATACGGCCAATACGGCTGCCTGCCAGCGCCGCTTCCCGTGCTACATCGTCTGCTTCTCTTCGATTTGGCCTGCACTTTCTGCATTTTCCGCATGACCACTACGGCGGGGTTATTTTCCTTTCCAATTTCTGGGGTATTTATGTTAAGGTATTTTTGTTTCCAGCGCTTGGGGGTGGTAGCCACCGGCACTCGGACTACTCGGGGTGAAGGGGACCTTCTTTTTAATCCCCGGGCCGTGACTCGAGTGTCTACGACGTGTCGAGAGTGGTCGACCAGCGTTGAACCCGAGGTGAGAGGGGAAGAAAGTGGAGGGAAAATCCCCGCCGGTAGCGTAGTGGTCATCGCACCAGACACGTATTCTGGAGGTCGTGGGTTCGGATCCCACCCGCGGGCATTTTTTTCTCCACTTTCCTTCTGTCTTTCCGAATTCTTTATCTGTTTCAATGACCTACCACATTCTCCCCTTTGCTTTCCGAAAGTTTCTTGACTGCCATCCCTTATTTCTGGGATTGATCATCGAAGAGGCCCATCTGTACGTGGAGGTCCCATTATCGAGGCATATATGACTTAATATATGCTGCCAGACCGCCATTCTTGGCAGTAGCCTCGGGCGAAATAAAAAGAAAAAAACGGACGCCCCTAAGCTTGGTGCTTGAGGAGCGAGCAGCTGCCTCCTAGGGCTGCACGTTTTTATTTCCTCTATTCGCGTAGTTCTCAGTGAGTTCGTATGTTCACACAAAAAGGCTTTCAAAGGAAAGGGGCAAAAATGTTTGAGGCTGACCACGTTCCGAGCACTTAATTTCCAGTGAGGGAGCAATGCAAATGAAAAAAGTGAAGAGGAAGAGGAGGAGGATAAACTTTATTAACAGCATCGTAATGTGGTGTGGGGCCCTCAGACCAGGACTCCATTGGAGATCCCTGCCGCCACGGCCCTTTCCACCAGCCGAAGCTGGGAATCGAGACCGGAGCTGGACAGCTCCTTCTCCCACTGCTCACGGGAAGGGTGCGCTATTCTTGGAATTTTGCAGTTTGCGGAACACTCCCATACCATATGGTACAGGGTGCCGGGGGCAGCGCAAAATTTGCACAGCGGGAAGTACTGCGTGGGATGGAGTAAGTGGAGTTTTGACGGATGAGGAAACGTATTTGTTTGGGGGAGCCGGAGGCAGTGCTCCTGCCCTTTGGTTAGAGATTCATGACCGGGGGGATAGATCATTCTTTGGCACTTATAGTACCCCGTTATGTCTTGATATGTAACCAAAGGACACGCAGTCTCTAACCTACACCCTCGTGTCGCCTGGCGGGATAGATCTCGGGCGATGTCGTGGGCGGTCGTGTTGCCCTGGAGGGTTGAGTGGGCTGGCGTCCAAACAATCTTCACTTTTCTTTCTGGTGGCTTTTGCAGAAGGATGTCCAGAGCCGTCTTGGAAATTCTTCCACGAAGGAAGTTAAGAAAAACGGGCGCTGATCGGCCACAGCAGATTAGTCACGCTAGCGCCACTAAATAAAGGCTTTAGCGTCACTAAATAAAGCGTAGCTTATTTAGCACGTGTGTCACTAAATAAAGCGTAGCTTAAATAAAGGGTAGCTTATTTAGTGACGCTAATCACGTGAGCGTGCGCTTGCTACCATGACATTCATGTGAAAGGCCCTGGGGACAGGAGGGTGCGGGAAGGACTACAGGAATAGGATATTTCGAGCACGGTGTCCTCGAAAGCCAAATATTCTTGTGGGCGCACCTTACTGCCAGTTTAGGTTCGCTGCGGCGGTCGCTGGGAGGACCGGTACTTGAAAAAGGTCCATTATTCTCGGCGGCCGCGAAGAGGCAACAAAGCAGTGCTAGGCGAGGTGGCGCTGGCTATTACTCCAATCCAAGAAGACTTCATCATCATCATCAGTAAGTATTTACTGCATCTAATGCCTAGTGTGTCTCGCACGCTCCTTCTCACCGTAGTCCTTGCGCGCGTCTTGTTCAACCGAGCTCTGGCTATCCGCAAACACGTGTGCTTAGGACGACGTTTTTTTTTGTTGGTGGTTGACCATTACCTGCTCAACTAGTCATCGTCTTGCCGATATGACTAAACCGTAAGTAAAAGAGCTTCTGTTGCTCTTTTGTTGATGCATGCAGCATAGTGCTAGGTGACAAAGAGGGCCGACAAAGAGTGGGTAACTGTGTCTGGGACATTTGAAACATTCCAATGCAGCACTTAACTCGCTACTCATTTCAAGCGCAGTCTTTTTGGCACGCAGACACTTCGGTGCGCCATAAGTAGGCCTTTCTGTTTCTCTCCCTTTCGGCCCACTCTCCCAACAAAAGCGAGACAGCTATCCCGAAAGATTTATTGTTACTTTACTGAAAGATGTTACTGAAAGATTTATTGTTACAGCGATACCAAGGTATCGCTGCAAATTGTCGGATCTTTCATGCGAACAAGAACTTGCCTGTAGGTTGTTGTACAGCAATAAAGTAGCATTCAGAGAAAGACCAGATACGCGGGTGCGCGCGCTCGAATGAGGTACCGCAGAGTTTGTATTGCGCCAGATCAGCCGTCAGTAGATGCGCCTCGCCCAATGGCAAGTCAGGACGCGATCGTGTTTTCCGATTGTTCCATTAATGGCTCAGTTTGTGTTCTGTGTTCTTCACAATTACAAGTAATGATTGACGCCACGTTTCCCACGAATGGTCCTATTCCAACCATGGGCGAAGGAACTCCAATTTTAACCTAACCTTACCAAATTTTATACACCTGCACACTGATTTCGTTATTTCAATTCGACAGGTTCCACGTAGTGGAGTTCCAAGACGACTGGTCAACATATGTAGTGCCAGAATGGTGGCTGGACCGCTCTGCACACGGAACATTTGTGTTTTGGCCACCAATGAAGACACACAAGCAGGTGCTGCAAGCGGTGGAGCGGAAGCTGCCTGCTAGCCTTGATTGGTCAAGGCACCCAGCAAGAATCCTGCATTCTTACAGTAAGCACCTTTTTTACTTGTGTTGACAGAAAGAGGCATTTGCACGGGACATGTTGAGAGGTCGTTGCTTCCAATTCGTGATTGAGATACACTTAACTTGGCTCTCACAAAACAGTGTTACAAACAAGCACAATGTTTGCAAACGTTGTTTGGGTTCTATAATCGGAGCACCACCTCCATTCCATACCACGAAATTAAGTAGCATGAAACAATTTTGGGGGGACTCTTGCAGATTTCCCGCACAAAAAATTGTTTCAGACTTTCTACATGGTAATTTTTTGTGTCCGGGAAAGTCATCCGTACTGAATGAAAACCTAGCTGTGTACACTTGTCGCACCCGTACTACGCCTGGTGGCCTTTTGAGCTCTTTGCAAAAGTTCTTGCGGGGTAGTCACACACCACGGCTCGTACGGCGACATGCCACTTCTTCCCAAGGCATTCAATGCCTTCCTTCTGGGTATTACACAGTTCCTGAATGAACTCCTCAACCCATTCATCAATGATAGTGGGCTTCATCGCAAAGCTGAAAATGCCGACTGGGAATGGGCCACGGTCGTTTGTTTCCGACACCATTACCCGTATTGGCCACACCTGATAGGCCGTGTTGTTAAAAAGAGGCAAGCCTTCGAGATTTACCGTCAGGTTGAGAGTTTCTGTATCAGGTATGCGCAGCCCTGACGATATGCACTTCTCCAGTCCAGGCTTCAGTCCAAAATGCACATACTCGGCATGAGACAGCTGCCGAATTGGGCATCCTCTCGGTATCGCGAGGAGCGTTCTGGCATCTTTGGGCAGACCCGACACTTGCTTCTGAAGGATTGGAAAGCAAATCATTGAGGGCGGCGTGTGCAATGTTGTGCTTTCCTGCCCAATCGCAAACTGGCCAGCGAAGCTGCAGCTATCGCTGTCATCAGAAACATCACGGTCGCTTTGATCAGAGCTTTTGTCCTCAGATGGAAACTCCTCATCAGTGTCTGGTAGACCCTCAATGCATGAAAACGCACTGTAATGGTCGCACAAAACGGGTTGCAGCGATAGACAGTCGGCAGCAGACGGCCCAGGTTGTGGTGAACCTTGGCCATTGTTGCTTGCATGTGTGACGACTGATCTGTACACTAAAGGGGACGCTTGAAATATATTCAGTTGAGTCTTGGCGTATGCTTTTGCGCGCCGCAACTCCCGGTGTCTTTGGTTCCTAATGTCAGCAGCTCGCAGCAACATGGTTGTCAACACAATCACTGGCTTCGAGAGACGAAGCGCAGCTGGAGTGCAGAGTTTTGACCTATTTAAAAGAACATTCTGACAAACCGGTTTGGTTGTATGCTGCTCCTATGTTATCCACCATGAAGAAAAGAATACTCAGGATTACTGTAACAGCGTACCAGAGTGCTTCTCATGGAGGACCCATGGCGCTTCTCTCCATGGTGCTTCTCATTACGTACGGATGTGGATGTGCCTTGGTTTGGATTGGATACAGCCAATACGGCTGCCTGCCAGCGCCGCTTCGCGTGCTGCATCGTCTGCTTCTCTTCGATTTGCCCTGCACTTTCTGCTTTTTCCCTGCATGACCACTACGGGGGGCTTTTTTCCCTTTTCCACTTTCGGGGGTATTTATGTTAAGGTATTTTTGTTTCCAGCTCTTGGGGGTTGTAGCCACCGGCACTCGGACTACTCGGGGTGAAGGGGACCTTCTGTTTAATCTCCGGAAGGCGACTCCAGTGTCTACGACGTGTCGAGAGTGGTCGACCAGCGTTGAAGCCGAGGTGGAGCGGAAGAAAGTGGAAGGAATTGGAAGAAAGTGGAGGTAAAATTCCCGCCGGTAGCGTAGTCGTCATCGCACCAGACACGTATTCTAGAGGTCGTGGGTTCGGATCCCACCCGCGGGCTTTTTTTTCTCCACTTTCCTTCTGTCTTTCACAATTCTTTATCTGTTTCAATGACCAACCACATTCTCCCCTTTGCTTTCCGAAACTTTCTTGACTGCCATTTCTTATTTCTGGGATTGATAATCGAAGAGGCCCATCTGTCGTGGAGGTCCCATTATCGGCATATATGACTTAATATATTGTCACGAAGAAAAGGGACGATGCAGGGGTGTTAAATGAAAAACACGTTTATTGAAGCGAACTTGTGCTCTCCTAACAACTAAAAAGAATAGAGAGGCGGCGAAGCAGCGGTCAACAAAGTGACTTGCACAGGCGAGTGTCGTCGAATCGAATGCCCCGGCGTCCGCACTGCAGGCTTTTTATCTTTTGGCGGGCGTGGTTCTCGAAACGTCGATTCGCATCGAGAACATAGTAGATCCAAAAAGATTATTCTGGGCTGTTCACGTTAGATCGGAATGTTCTCCCTATCACAACAGATAACACATGCGGAACAAAAAAGAAAGAATGGAACACGCGCTTCCCTTGGCGCAGAGATAACACGACCGGCGCAGCCGGGCGGTAAAACAAAACACAAATAAAAAAACCCAATGTATGGTTTTGCGGCAATATGCTGCCAGACCGCCATTCTTGGCAGTAGCCTCGGGCGAAATAAAAAGAAAAAAAACGGACGGCCCTAAGCTTGGGGCTTGAGAGCGAGCGCTGCCTCCTAGGGCTGCACTTTTTTATTTCCTGTATTGGCGTAGTTCTCAGTGAGTTCGTTTGTTCGCACAAAAAGGCTTTCAAAAGAAAGGGGCAAAAATGTTTAAGGCTGACCACGTTCCGAGCACTTAATTTCCAGTGAGGGAGCAATGCCAATGAAAAAAGTGAAGAGGAGGAGGAGAAGGATAAGTTTTATTAAAAGCTCGTAATGGGGTGTGGGGCCCTCAGACCAGGACTCCATTGAAAACCCCTGCCGCCACGGCCTTTCCACCAGCCGAAGCTGGGAATCGAGACCGGAGCTGGAGAGCTCCTTCTGCCACTGCTCAGGGGAACGGTGCGCTATTTTTGGAATTTTGGAGTTTGCGGAACACTCCCATACCATATGGTACAGGGTTCCGGGGCAGCGCAAAATTTGCACAGCGGGAAGTACTGCGTGGGATGGAGTAAGTGGAGTTTTGACGGATGAGGAAACGTATTTGTGTGGGGGAGCCGGAGGCAGTGCTCCTGCCCTTGGTTGAGATTCATGACCGGGGGGATAGTTCGTTCCGTTCTTTGGCACTTATAGTACCCCGTTATGTCTTGATATGTGACCAAAGGACACGCAGTCTCTAACCTACACCCTCGTGTCGCGTGAAGGGATAGATCGCGGGCGATGGGTGGTCGTGTTGCCCTGGAGGGTTGAGTGGGCTGGCGTCCAAACAATCTTCACTTTTCTTTCTGGTGGCTTTTGCAGAAGGATGTCCGGAGCCGTCTTGGAAATTCTTCCACGAAAGAAGTTAAGAAAAACGGGCGCTGATCGGCCACAGCAGATTAGTCACGCTAGCGCCACTAAATAAAGGCTTTAGCTTCACTAAATAAAGCGTAGCTTATTTAGCACATGTCACTAAATAAAGCGTAGCTTAAATAAAGGGTAGCTTATTTAGTGACGCTAATCACGTGAGCGTGCGCTTGCTACCATGACATTCATGTGAAAGGCCCTGGTGACAGGAGGGTGCGGGAAGGACTACAGGAATAGGATATTTCGAGCACGGTGTCCTCGAAAGCCAAATATTCTTGTGGGCGCACCTTCCTGCCAGTTTAGGTTCGCTGCGGCGGTCGCTGGGAGGACCGGTACTTGACAAAGGTCCATTATTCTCGGCGGCCGCCAAAAGGCAACAAAGCAGTGCTAAGCGAGGTGGCGCTGGCTATTGCTCCAATCCAAGAAGACTTCATCATCATCATTAGTAAGTATTTACTGCATCTAACGCCTAGTGTGTCTCGCACGCTCCTTCTCATCGTAGTCCTTGCGCGCGTCTTGTTCAACCCAGCTCTGGCTATCAGCAAACACGTGTGCTAAGGCGAATTTTTTTTTTGTTCTTGGTTGACCATTACCTGTTCAACTAGTCATCGTCTTGCCGATATGACTAAACCCTAAGTAAAAGAGCTTCTGTTGTTCTTTTGGTTGATGCATGCAGCATAGTGCTAGCGGTGACAAAGAGGGCCGACAAAGAGTGGCTAACTGTGTCTGGGACATTTGTACATTCCAATGCAGCACTTACCTCGCTACTCATTTCAAGCGCAGTATTTTTGGCACACAGACACTTCGGTGGGCCATAAGTAGGCCTTTCTGTTTCTCTCCTTTTCGACGCAGTCTCCCAACAAAAGCGAGACAGCTATCCCGAAAAATTTATTGTTTCACCAAGGTATCGCTGCAAATTGTCGGATCTTTCATGCGA
>JABSTR010001312.1:0-380000 GCA_013339765.2 Haemaphysalis longicornis | reverse complement strand
TTCTCCATTAACCCTTACTCCCACCTGTTCCCAATCCAACGTTCTGAATACTTCTTGTAAGCATGCTGTGAATAACATTGGAGAGATTGTGTCTCCTTGTCTGACACCCTTCCTTATAGGTATTTTACTGCTCTCCCTATGGAGGATGATGGTAGCTGTAGACCCATTGTAGATATCCTCTAGTATTCTTACATAATGCTCACCTACCCCTGGTTCCGTAATGCCTGAATGACTGCTAGGGTTTCGACTGAGTCAAATGCTTTCTCATAATCTATGAAGGCTATATATAGGGGTTCAGTATACTCAGCGTACTTCTCTATCACCTGATTGATCGTGTGAATATGGTCCATTGTTGAATAACCTTTACGGAACCCTGCTTGTTCTTTAGGTTGACTGAAATCTAAGGTTGCAGAGATTCGGTTAGCGATTACCTTGGTAAATGCCTTGTAGACGACTGACAGTAAGCTGATCGGCTGTAATTTTCAAGTCCTTCATGTCGCCTTTCTTAGGGATTAGGATTATGTTCGCGTTCTTCCAAGATCCGGTACCATTGCGGTCATTAGGCATTGCGTATACAGGTTTGCCAGTTTTTCAAGTACAATTTCTCCGCCATCCTTCAAGGTCTGCTGTTATCTGATCCTCACCAGGTGCTTTGCCCCCTTTCATTTCTTTCAAGCCCTCCTTACTTCTTCGGTCGTTACTGGTGGGATGTCTATCTCCTCTGAGCTACTGTCTCGGTCGGCATTATCCTGTATGTCCCGGCTACTGTACAGATCCCTATAGAACTCCTCGGCCACTGTGACTATTTTATCCCTATTTGTGATGACATTGCCTGCTTATCCTTAAGTGCATACATCTGACTTTTTTCGCACGCCAAGACGTCTCTTCACTGCTTTCAGGCTACCTCCATTCTTTACAGCGTATTCGATCCTCTCCATATTATACCTCCGAGTACCACTTGTTAAACGAGTACCACTTGTTAAACAAGTATTTGACAAGATAAATATGACTAAGTTGTTTGCATGTGCTAGTAAGGGCATACAGTCATGTACGCCTTTCCAATATATTAGTGGGTAGTATACTGTACCCTTACAGTCGTTCCTCTTCGCCGTACCGTCCTGTCGTTTGAGTGCGCAACACTTAGTTGTCGGGTACTGTGGTCCTCGCTGGTCGCGTAACCGAGCGAACGAAGGAAATTCCGAATGCAGAAAGAAAACGGGAGAAGAACGTGTGGCTAAAGCGTGAGGGGGAGGGTCATATGACGAACCCGAACGTGACTGGGTGTGCTGTGGTGACGTACCTCGAGACAACGCCATAGCAGTGAGTGCCGTTCCGCACTGGACAATCACGAATTCACTTCTTCAGACGCAGTTGTGGTCCCTTCCCGAGACGCGGATTGCGATCCCTTCCCGAGACGCAGTTCGCGCCACCGACACAGATGCTTACCATCGCTGACATATGCGCGGGCGGTTCAAACACTGTTTACAACGGCATGCTTGGAGGAGGCGATGTACTACGGGATAACGGTAGAGTAGCGCGCGCCGCCATGCGTTCGCTGAGACGCCGCAGATACGCGCCGTGACCGCGCTGCGCAGAAATTTCGCATTTGGGGGTATAGCAATCACAGCCATTTCTTGTATATATGTGCAACACCAACTAGATGAGCATCATGGCGGGAAATCTTAGCTCTGCTGTCGCATACCTCCGCGACCTGCACTGTGCACGGAAGAGGCTAGTGCCCTTCTTCCTGCACTCACCTCGTCTTCGACGATGAGGCGCCCCCTGTCTCGTCCTGCTTGCAGCTTTTGTACCCGTTGGGGGAGGAAGTCTCACTCATGGCTCCGCATGCGACGA
Organism: Haemaphysalis longicornis; assembly: GCA_013339765.2. Classification (NCBI taxonomy): domain Eukaryota; kingdom Metazoa; phylum Arthropoda; class Arachnida; order Ixodida; family Ixodidae; genus Haemaphysalis; species Haemaphysalis longicornis. The sequence continues at coordinate 378,146 of JABSTR010001312.1, read as the reverse complement.
TCACCGTTTTCACAGCGAACGGCGATCAAAGATGCACCGCGAAAGGTCTCCTTCTTCCTTGATGCACGCAAACCCGCGCGAGGCTGTGTAGCATGCTGGTGATAGGGATGAGGAAGACGCGAGGCATCTACGCATTGCAGAATACACATGTTATAGCACTGCACGGGCCAGGGCCTGCCCAGAGGTCCTGGCTCAGCCCGGCCAGCGGGCGGGCACCTGCCGGCTAAGGAATTGTTGGATCGGGCCCGGGCCGGGCTAGGGCCCATGAGCTTCGGGCCTAGGCCGGGCTCGGGCCTGAGTCAGGCCCTCATCAGGCCCGGGTCTCCCACAACTACGTCATCAGGTTTTTTTTTTGCTGCGGTCCTTTTTCTCGCCTCGCTTGGATTATGCTAATAAAGTTTGAACACCATTACCAAGAATAAATGCATTTTTCAGCCTTTTATACCAAGACATCAGTCGTATGGAACCGCCCTCCTGCATCAACCACTGCCATTATTGATGATGAATGGTTTAAGAACACAACAGCCCACATTGTACAATTATAGCGTTTTTTTCTTTCCAGTCCTGTTGTGATGCAATAGCTCATAATGTAAATTAGAAACCAATTTGATATCTTCCTACTTGACTTAGTATGCGTCAGCTATGACTGCAGGGTTGCCCAGGTTGCAATTTTTAGACCTTTTTATTTTACTGCTTAATTATTAGTGTATGTAACCACTCTCTCTAGCAATGCCTTGTGAGGCTCAGTATATTGTGAACGCTCACTTGTGGCTCCTGTAAACTGCCCCACACCGTGCCTGTCCACCGTCCACCGATGTGGTACACCTCTCACCTGTCCATAACCATTACAATCAGCATCTGTACGTATGGATCATCACAAGTCGCTGGGTTGTGGAATCGCGATCTGAAGTTGAAGTTGAAGTCTATTTCCATAAACGTACACCGTTATGGCGGAAAATAGGGTAAAAAGCTGCATTCAGCAACTTGACGAAGCCCTACATCCTTCATGGTCAACAGAAACAACAGAAACAACAGCGGCGGGGAAAAAAAGCGATTACATAGACACCACTGTGGGTGACAACAAACTAGCAGGAAAATACAATATGTTCAAAATTACAATAGATAGGGCATCAATAAGTGGATATAAGCATTATAAGGACGTGAAGGCAATAGTGATAAAAAATATACGCAACAAACCGCACAAACACAGCAAGGAACTATTCCCAAACATCATAGTCTTTCCGAACAAACAAGTTAAACAGCATAGATTATGTACATGAGTCAATATCAAAGTCAATAAATGCAAGACCATTCAACAACTTCAGAAGGGTATACCCAATCATCTGCAAAGTGTAGTTTGTACGTGTGCGAGGAACGTTCCAACGTTCAGACAGTCTAGTCGCATAGGGCTTATGATTAATTTGAAGATTAGCTATCAACGAAATGTTCTTAGTATTGTTTTTGCGTTCTAGAGTATATGTGTAGGCTAAGCGGTACTTAAGCAGGTCCTGAATCTTAGGTAGACAAAGTTTACTAAACAAAGGGGCAGTAGGAGCATCGTAACGTGCATTACATAGAAGCCGAATAATTTTTTTCTGTAGCAAAAATAACCTGTTTATATTAGTTGCAGAAGTTGTGCTCCACACGTGACAACAATAGTTAAAATTACTTTAAAATAGTGAATTGTGCAACAGTAACGTGACTTTATAAAGAAGATCACGTACAGAATATACCATTCCAATTATGCACGAAAGTTGCCCTGCGAGAAAATTAATGTGTGTATTCCAAGACATGTCTTGCTCGAAAAAAACACCTAGCGTTTTTGCAGACATCACCAGTTCAATTTTGGAGTGGTTTAACATAATATCAGCCGCTAAAAGGATATTTCTGTGTTTGGATTGAAAAAGCATCGTTTCGTTTTATCTATGTTAATTCTTAAGCCATTGTCCGCTGACCATCTGTGTATTTTTTCAATCACTTCATTAGCGGTTTGTACCAACTGCATGACATCAGAAGATGAAACAAGGAGAGGAACATCATCATCGTAAATTATGTATTTTGTATTAGTGTCAACGTTCACGATGTCAGTAATGTACGTGTTGAAGAGAAGGGGCCCTAAAATACTGCCTTGTGATACGCCTAAGTGCAATTGTCTGATTTTAGAGCGAAGATTATTTACCTGAACAAATTGGCTTCTGTGACCTAAGTACGACGTTATACGTTCTAGAGCTATGCCGCGGATACCATAGTAACGCATTTTTCGAGCAGTAGTTTATGATTTATACTATCGAAGGCTTTGCTGTAGTCGATTAAAACACGTAAAGTAAGTTGTCGTTTTTCAATGTTTTCAGAATGAATTCTTTTTTCTGAAGTAACGCTAGATGTGCCGACCTTCGTTTTCTGAATGCATACTGACAATTCGATAACATTGAGTTTTTTCCAGAAAGTTGGATAGGCGATAAAGATAATTTTTTTCCAAATCTTTAGAAAATATTGGAAGTATTGAAATTGGCCTGAAGTTAGATACCGATGCTCTATTTCCTTTTTTGAACAATGCAAGAACCTTCGCCACTTGCATTTTTTGAGGAAAGGTTCCTGATGACAGGCATAGATTATAAACATAAACTAATACTGGAGCAACAACATTATAGACAAATTTGGCTGGTTTAATTTGCAGACCGTCAGCATCACAGGTAGTGCTATTGTTAATCTCCTGGAAAATACGAATTACCTCTGATTCACTGGTAAGCTAAAGAAAGATAGTTTCGACAGAGTTGGTCGTGATAAAACGGCAAGCATTGAGATCGCAGTTACTGCTGCCTATGCTGGTGAAATGCTCATTAGACGTATCAGGGACTAATTGTTCGTAAATTTCAAGTCCATCTTTACGGATTTGCACAGTATGTGGTACTTCAGTTTTACGATTCAAAATTGAGTTAAGTGTATTCCAAACTTTCTTCGTATCATTCATGCAGGCGTCAAACGAGACATTATCATAATTTGTTCTGGCTTTACGTATATCTTTTGTAAGTTGGTTACGAAAAGACTTAAATACTTAAAAAGACAAAAAAAAGTAAAGGACGGAAACGTTCGCTCTGCTGCCTCCCAGAGAGAAGCGTCGTGTTTACTTACAATATAAATAAATAACTAAATAAATAAATAAATAAATAAATAAATAAATAAATAAATAAAGAGTATGAAATGGGATTGGTCTTTGCTTTTGATATTGAGGGTAGGCCCGAAAAGTATGGTCCTTCTTGTCCGGAATTTCAGAGTTGGCGATCCTTTATTTATTTGTACTGTGAGTGTGTATGGGCCTGGACACCAACCTCCTCACGGATTATGGGCAACCTCCTGTATTTCATCCTCTCCATAACATGGTCATCATCATCAACATCTATCTCGTCCTCGTCCCTCAAACATCAGCATCATGGCTTCTTAAATCGGGGCCAGTTGCACCGTCGAGTAAACTTCTCGCTTCCCCCGTTACTCAAAGACCTTATAATAGTTACGTATAGCCAATGCCATACGCAATTTTTGCAGGAAAGACAACATAACACCACTTTCTAGATTACACAACAAACAAAATTTTACTATTTATATTATTCACAAAATTTGGTGAGGACACTACAGATTTGGGCAAGTAAGCGTACAGTTTCACTACATTAGAGCAATTTTGCAGCTGGAAAATAGCGCTGTCAATGCAGAAATAAAAAGAACTTTATGTTTAATCAGCAGCTGTTTTTAAAAATAGTTATACTGTGGAGCGCGAGTGATTCTCTATCAGAGACGAAAAACCTTTATATGTTAAACGAAGCGTTATGCAGAAACTCACGTTTTTGCACTATGTATGGCAAGTGGGAGGAACAAAAATTCATAGCAATCGGTGTGGAATTGGTATTCTCGGTGTGTTAGTGAATGCGTGGGCAGTGTTTCTTTAGTGTCTATTGGTGATATATACTTAGAGCTGCTCGTATACTAATCAGCATAACAGTTCCTGCCGCGCGAGTTTTTCTCGCTCTTTGAGGCCTGAAACTCCTGCTTTTATTCAGGAGTTCAGTGGGTGAATCAGCTGTCCGGTATTTGTTACAAAGTTTTCTTTTGTACTCTATCACGTTTGCGCACAAGTGAGTCAGTAGAAGGACACCAGGTGACCGTTGCGTATTCCGAACTTGGCTTGATGAATATATTACGAGCGAGTTTTTTTTGGTGGGTGTTTTTTTGTCTACTACTCAGAAAAAAAATGTCCGTGAACGGTGGCAGACGTGAAGCTCGTGACATATAACGCCATGTGGTTGAACTATGCTCAAATATTTGTGTTCATTTACGACAGTCAGGGCAACAATACTTACGGTGCAACAAAAATTGAGTCTTCGACTTCCATCTTGATGACGCCTTAGTCATACCTGATTCACAGACCGCGGTTTGTTTTCTGCGGGACGATAACCCTGGTGCCTGTGCTGAAGCAAGTGCTGATGTAGAGGACTCACTCTGTTCTTTGTCACATTATGAGGTACGGGACAGTGTTAAGGTATACATCACAGAACACAATGATGAACAAAAGGTCTGACGTTACAGTACCGTGTCGGTTGAATCGTTGGAAAGTTGCCGCCCTTTTATTTCAAGTCGACTTTCGTGGGGGTGGGCAACGACCTTCACGTGCAAAAAACCGGCATCTGTATTGGGTCTTGTGTTATATTTCAGAGTAGTGTAGCCAGAAAGCCGTGAGACCGACTAGAAGGGACGACTGCAATACGTAGACTATTACCTACTATTGCACGTACGTAGACTATTACACGTACGTAGAATATTACCTGCTGTTCCTAGACAGTAGTGGCAATGACAGTAGAGTGAAGGGCGTGTTGACGGTGCTCCGAGAACGCGGCTTAAAACTTAGGCTCCCCATTGAACTAATGACTAACAGGGCATTGTGGTTCCTCGACCTCAATCTCGCGTTCAAAGATGAGCACCTTAGTTGGCAGTATCATCGCAAGACAGCGAAGACGCTACACGGATTTTCCTCGTCACGCTGTAAGGTTAATAAGAAAGACATAGAATTCTCTGTGATCCGACCTTCGTTATTGGTGTCTTGCACGCACAGCGTCCACTAGAGCTTTAACCACAGGTCGACAGGTTAACGGCATCCGGATATCCAAAACATCTAATTAGGTGCCGTACACAAAACTTGTCCCTCTGGTAAAGACAGGGAAACCACGGTCACGTGAAGAGTCTGGTGACGGAAACAAGAAAAAAATTGGTGATACCGTACGTGCACAAACTGTCCGATGAACTAATAAACGCTGGGGCGCGATAGGGGATGGTTTCCATGGCTGGCACCGAAAAAGCTGTATAATGTGCGTGGCCAGGTCTGGTCCAGGGTAAAGGGCAATGGGGTGTATACCCCCAAGACACGCATAGTAAAACACGCGTTGGACTACGTCTTACGTAGAGTAGCAGTTGATATGTCGCCTGTCACTTCTGGGAAGAAGTATCAAGGACACAAATTGGACCCTCTGTGAACAAAAATCTCGGGAACACAAGCGGTGCTTGGGTAATGACTCGCCGGCACAGTTGTCAAAACACTGCCGTAAATGCTGGCAAGGCCGTGGAAGCACGTGCGAACCACTGCTTGCGGATGCTGTTATTTTATCAAGAAACAGGAGGCAATAAAACAGGTAAATTATGGAACCATTCCACATTAAAAGGCTAGGCGAGGCATGCGCCAGCCAGCCATAGATCGTGCTTACCCAAAAGGAGTACTCCTAGCTAAGCAGCACATGCTGCGGAAAATACAAGCCCCTGATAACCGATAACCTCCAGTTCATAGCGTCATTTATCCCCCTCCTCCGGCTCCTCCTTTTGTCAGCAGGTCAGTGCTTTATGTCAACTTGCGTGCTGTTCACTTGCGCGCCACGTGAAGTGACCTGAGAAAACCTATATTTATTCTTTTTGAACAAAATATTTAGTTTTGAAACTTCTCTTCTTTGGGACCTTTTTGTCCTCGTCGCATTTTTTTAAGCGCTTCCCTGCCCTGCGCCCCACGTGACATGTGTCTTCGCGCGATACAGAACGTTAATTAAACATGGCCATCGGCTGCGTGGCCTGCTTACGAACATAAAGCACCCTAAACATACTAAATCACCATTTACAACAAATATCCCCCCGAAGAATTGAGTTTTTCTGCATGAAAAATAACTGGGTTTAGAAAAACATATTTTGCCGCTCTTTGCCTTTAATCGTCCTTGCGCCATAAAAACCCAATCATCATCATCTGTATCCAATAAACAGGGGAACCATTCCTACAAGAACACCATAAATGTTCACAATACAATGTTCCTCCTTCTCTTCTCGCGGGCAGCGAATATTTCGCAGCACAACCTTTTCTGATCGCTTAAAGGGCAGTTGAACCTGTAGAGGGCCCTCACCACCCCTCTTTTCTGTGGAGCCGCCAGCTGTGTTGAAATGGATAGTAATCGTTTCGCTAAATACTCAACTGCTAAGAGTCGGAGTGGTACTGGACGTATCTCTGCTCTTGTTTTTTGTCGCTTATGTCCTAAGCCAAGAATTGCACAAGGGTGATTATGCTTGGGTTGAAAGACTCTTAGCTCTGCATCTTTTACTCCGACTATAAAGGTACGTGCCCGTTTCTTTGAACCCATCATTATCATCAAAAATAACTCGGGGATTTGTCACTAACAACGTTTATTGGCGCAAAATTAGGGTTAGTGAAATTTTACTTGCAACCGAAACTTTTCGTTGTTCAAAAATCTTACATGTTCTATTTTGCGCAGCAGATTCTTCGCGCACTGAATGTGCGAGTCCCACATGTTACAGTTCTTGCGCGCGTGGCTGGGAAGCGTCTCGCGCCACTGATTCGATAAGAAAGACCACCAACCGCTGGCCATCTGTTCGCTTGCATCGGAACCGGTCCTGCTGCAATGGGTGAGTCTTGCTTTTGCAGCACTGTCACTCGCTATGAAAGTTTACGACGTAGTGGTCAGGTGCAGGAAGAGTTGATTTAACGCAGCACATCGGACAGTTACTGAGCCTACAAACGCGGATATCGTGAAACGCAGTGACAGATTCATTCTACGCACGTACCAGGGAGGCAGAGGGTCAGCGGAGGGACTGTGTTTTGTGAGGGGGTAGGAAGGGTTGTGTTTTGGCTACACTCTTGTCCCCTGGTCTTCGAAAGTTCGCTATTTCACCAACGGTTCCAAAGATGTCATGGAATATCTTTTTGGGATAGGGGCCGCAATCGCAGTCGGCTCCCAAGCAGCAGAAATTGCTAAGCCCAAGCATTGTAAATCAGCAGTGGCCAATTGGTCGGAGCTTAGCATTACCACAGCAGCCATTATTGGCTGGTGTTTGGCAAAGGTGACAAGCAAACAATCGGCCAACCTTTGGAAGGCGAATATTGGAGAAGGCTTGACAAAGCATATTTTCATGTTAATGCCTATGCGTGGACCCCATGCTATTTTCATGCACGTTTTTAAAGACGATAGTCTTTCTTGGGCTACTTAAACCTAGAAATTTAGGTCTGTATGTCTGTCTGTCTGTGACTCGATTCAACCACCCGGCCAAAGGAAAACAAGGCCGCCGCAATAGTATTATATAGCTACAGCTAAATGTGCCCCTCTAAGTCCGGTGTAATGTTCATACTTGTCAACATTACTTGTCGACATTACGCAAATATCAGACAACAAATTAATACAGAAGTGATATTTGCAGCGTTCCTTTATAAAAAATTATACATGTTTGATATGTGCGAGATTAAATACTTCATCAACTGCAGAAAAAAAATTCACTCCGCCGTCGCCTGCGGTCGCCCGCAACATATAGCTTCTGGTGGCATTTTAAGAAATCAAGTGGCAGCAGTCACGAAAGGTTCCACTAGATAGGTTCCACATTCTGCTTGGAACGCACGTGGACTATGGAAACGCGGTACTATAAACATTGAAGTAGGGCGCCTCCATTCACGCGCGTCTCTGCCGTGTGCCAGCGCTGTCAACGAGGCACCCGGCCTGGAGCAGTGGAACGCGGTAAATTCAAATAGGCTTGAGCAAACCTTTAGCGTGTTTCCCTTGGGAAGGAGCACGGCGCAAGAGGAACAACATAAGATGTGAGCGGGAAAGCGAAGGAAGTCATTTACTTGGCAAATGTCGACAAAGACATTTGCCACGAAAGGAGCAGATACGCGGCAAATTTTTTGGCTTTCTCTCCATCATTATGGCCAATGCCTGTTCCTAAAGTTACCGTGCGGCCTAATTTTTGCTTTACACTTACCACTATACAAAGAAATATTAAACGCAAACATTAAAATAGTTTAATGCACGAATTAAATAATTTCCTGTGCGAGGGCATGAATAAAACAAAAGTGACGCCGCGAGCAATTTCTAGAAAGCACTGACGAAAATGATAACGGCATGCATTAAACAAGTTTCTGAACAATATTTCCAGTGATTTCAAGTGAAGGCGTTTTTCTAGTTTCTACGCGAAGTGTGGAAAATCATTTTACCTCAAGTCAATAAACAGTTCAAATAAATTTGATTATGACTTGAATTTGTTGCATTAAATAAAATTTAATTTCATGGCTGCGATCCAGCGTAGTATAATACAAATGAATTTCAAGAGGTGTAATTCACTGGCTAAGATGAATCCCCGTGACATTTGCTTCAAGTGTCGATGCACATAATTATAGCAATTAAATATTGCCACTGGGCGCAATAAACGAATTCTCAGGCACTAAATTTCGTGGCCTCACTAAAAGAAGTAGATGAACACGCCAGCTCTCTTTGCTTGCTCTTATTATGCACATCACACATTTATTTACCACAAGACACGTGGTTAACAATTGCAAGAATAGAAATAATGTTCTTCACTAACAACGTTAACAAAAAAGCAAAACACGAACATTGTGCCCAGAAAAAAGGCTAATACAGCGCCAATCACTTCCGGCTGTGTTTAGATGCTTCAGATGCTTAGAAAATGGAATATTTCAGGTAGACATAAACAATTACTTTTTTTGCAATAATGCACCCATCAGCCTTGAAGAAAATGTGAAGTTCAACAGCAGTATTCTCCAAATTTCCAGCTTGAGAGAGATGTACCCTTTGCTGCATCCGCCCCTTCGCATTACCAGCCCCTTTACGTGGTAGTACCTGTAACACGTAAAAAAACATTCGTGCAGTGTTAAACGCAAGCTGATTAATAAATACAGCAGTAACTAGCTTCCTCCTTAACACATGCGCCTGTGAAGATATTCAGCCTATTTTTCAACATTTTCAAAACAAAATATTCAACCTAAACTTCCAGATTGCTGAACAGATTGCTGAAACTCGCTCCCAAACAAAACGTGCTGCAAATACTCCCATTTAGTGTCACGTTTTGGGACAGCACCACATGGGTCGCTATGGTAAAAAGAAAACTGCATTTCTCTGAAACTCTGTCTTACACAGTGGCCAAAGTTAAGGATGGTGCCTTACCTCATGAAATTACCCCTCCCTGGTACCGAAAATTCTGCTAGACAACAAATTTGGGCGTCGGGAAATTCCCTACTCGCTCGCCGGCACGTGCCCAGTCTCGCAGCCCCATCTCTCGCTCCCTCCAACGCGGTTCTAGGTTTATTCGTGGCATCGTTTCCTGCAATTGTGTATTTTCTTGCGTTGCTTACTTTTCTCAGAGCATAACTCGCGCCAATCAAGCCCTCCGCCAGCACCCGATAGACGCGTACGCTGTCGGGGTGCGTTGGCGAGCGAATGACGCATTTTCACGATGTCTGATTTTGTTGCCAGGCTACACGACTACGGCACGTGGACTGCGGAACCGGCAGCCGATAGTCGCGACGGCCGCTTCCGCTATTGCGAGCCCAATAGATGCGACGCGGACTGCAAAAATTAACAGTCCTGGGTAGGGAGTGGGGAGCTGTTTCCGGACGCTTGCGGGGCGCCAGCTGCAGATAGCTAAAAATGGCACCACACAAATAGAAGCACAGTATGCCACCACTTACTTTGCAAGAACCCAGAACACCACGTAATATTCAAAAGTTTCAAAGTTTATTTCAAAACATGTAATATTGTGCGATTACATAATGTAAGTATACAAGAGAAGGTCCCAAGGTAAGAAACCGTGGGCGGCACCTCGTATGCTTCTACACCATAAAGAGCGAGCATATAAAAAGACGTAGTTGGAAGTCAGCAATCCACTAGCACGTAATGGTAAAAAAATAGTGGCGATACAGAAACACCTCAAAAGCACACAATAGAAAAGTATACCAAGAATATGGGTCAACTGTATATACTGCACAAACCACATGAGAGCAAACTATTCAAGAAAAAGAAAAAAAAATGAAATAATAAAGTATAATACATTTTTGTTCGAAATAATTTATACATGGTTACATGCAAACAACAAGAACAACAACAACAACAAAAACAAGAGGCCAGAAGTGTTCTCCACAACCAAAACCGGTAGTAGTGGCATAGCCTAATTCCTTTTATTCCATTAAATGCATGCGTAAATACTTTTTCAAGAACAAGGATTTAGAGTTTTTAAGGTCAATGTTTACAGTGTTCCAAAAGGTTATTGCAGAAAATGCGATAGCATGTTTTCCATAATTTGTTCGTACTTTGGGTAATGTGACACAGGGTAATGTGACACAGATGTGACACAGATGAGTGACAACAGATTTCTTGTTATTCTGCCGTGCCCACGCACCTGCTTTCTTATTGCGTATGAGTGCTACTGTTCATGCAAAATTATTCTTTGTGGGGACGTGGAATCAAATCCTGGTCCTACTGTTGAACAAATGTTTCAGGCAATCCTGGATGGACAGAGGGAAATCAAGGCAGAGATAGCCGATTTAAAAACTCGTCTTGAAGGTACTGAAAAAACGATCGAGAGTTTTGGTGTGCGCCTAAATGCCCTTGAAGCTAATGTTAACGAAACCCATGGAAAACTAACCACTACCGTTGAAACTGTTCAAGAGGCCGTTCAAACCCAGATCGCGAAGTTCATTGACCTAGAAAACTACACCCGCAGATCGAATTTGATAGTTTTTGGTATTGCTGAATCTCAGGATGAAACTGAATCCGATTTGCGATGTAAGGTTATTGATGAATTGTTTGGGAATAAGTTAAGTGTGAACTGCTCCACTGTCGCTCGTATTCACAGGCTTGGACGCAATAAAGATAACAGGCCGATAATTCTATATTTCCAAGACTACAGGGAAAAACAGGCTATCTGGAAAAACGTTTCAAAACTTAAGGGCTCCAAGATTAGTATTGAAAACGACTACTGTGCGGAAACGCGTCGGAAACGTAAATTGCTTTGGCAATCCGCTAAGGCAGATAAAGATGCCGGTAAAGATGTATTTCTTGTTGAAGATAGGCTCCGTATTGGTACCGACCTTTTCAGTTGGAACGACTCTTCAAATTCCCGTCAATGGCTGTCAAAGGTTAAAAAGCACCCCGCTAAGGCATAGCAATTCCCAACGTTCCAGCTTCGCTTGATATTTTTAATGCTAGGAGCCTAGCTAACAAAATCGATAAGCTTGAAAATCTTCTTTTATATGACCCACATATTTGCGTCATTACTGAGACCTGGCTACATGGTCTGATAAGTGACAACGAAATTGTGCCGCCTGGATATCAAGTTTTTAGGCGGGATAGAGGCTCTCGTTGTGGGGGCGTGGCGGTTATTGTAAAAGATTCCGTTGACGCCTGTCTCGCCGATCAAATTGCTGATCATAAAAGCATATTTTTGAAAATATCGCTTGACAATGTTACGTTCTTTCGTTGTGCTCTTTACCGTACACCCAATGCAGATGATATGTTTTTGATCAAATTATATGATCGACTTCTAGGTTTATGTGGGAAACACGTCTTGCTAAGTGGTGATTTTAACTTGCCATCTATTGTTAGGGATAATTTAAGTTATGGCTGCTCTCCTTTGGGTGACTCAATTCTTGACATCATGTTTTTGCTTAACCTCAAGCAAGCGGTGGATGTCTGTACTCGAGGCGGGTCGATTTTGGATTTACTCTTTCTAAGTGAAATATTTTCTGATGGCTATGTTGCAATCGAACCGGGCATTTCTGATCATAAACTGATTTCTTTTACTTGGAATAAGGCTTTACATCGTGCTAAAAATACTCAGCCTGCCACACTTATAAAGGAATTTACTAGGGCGAATGATGTAGCTATAATTGACTACCTTGAAACGCATATCGGATCCTTGTTACACAATGTTGACACCTCCTGGCAATCGTTTGTTAGAACCATACGTCATTGTGTTGAAAATTTTGTACCGTGTCGAAAAACTTACAAGCATCGTGCAAACCCTTGGATTAGCCGGGAAATAATCCACATGAATCGTAAAATTAAAAGGCTTCGCAAGAAGCATGTACCAATGACACCCCAGCTTAACGTACTGAAAGACAAACTACAAACAAGCTTGGCACAAGCAAGAAACACTTTTTATAGTAATACGCTGAGTGAATTTATTCAGAATAGCCCTCAAAAATTTTGGAGGTATTTAAGCGAGTCTAAGACAGGGATTAGTAAAATGAAGGTTAATGGTGTAATAATAACGGATGCTCCTACTATTGCTGAACATTTTAATGCATACTTCCAGAGCGTTTTTCTCTCAAACTGATGATTATGAACAGGAGGATTTATTCGTTGACTCAGACAATGACCTATTAGTGACGCAAGAAGGCGTATTGCACATGCTATTACAACTTGATCCCAAAAAACCTCCGGGGCCTGATGGCATTCCTAATACTTTTTTTAACCGCTACGCTGAATACTTATCGGAATTCCTAACTGGACTTTTTAATCTTTCAATTGCTACTGGGGAAATACCGGCTGATTGGGGTATAGCACGTGTGAAACCAATTCATAAAAAAGGTGACCCTTTATCGTTTGAGAATTACCGCCCCATTTCTATTACAAACAGTTGTTGCAAGCTTCTTGAGCACGTTATTGCTAATTACGTCTATGAATTTCTCAGTGAACACAATGTACTATCAAAGCATCAGCATGGCTTCAGAAGGGGGTTATCTACTGTTACCCAGTTAGTTACAACTGTCCATGAATTTTCACGTGTGCTTGATGTTTCTGGGCAAACTGATGTACTGTTTTTAGATCTTTGTAAAGCCTTTGATAAAGTGCCACATGGGAAGTTGTTACACAAATTACAGCGTATAGGAGTACCTACAAAAATTGTTCAGTGGATTCAGGCTTATCTTCAAGATAGACGTCAGTATGTAGTGATTAATAATTTTTCATCGACTGTTCTTCGTGTGTCCTCTGGAGTCCCACAGGGAAGTGTGCTAGGGCCACTTTTGTTTTTAATTTATGTTATTGATTTAGCTTCTGTTATTCCTGAAAATGTGTCTGTGCGTTTGTTCGCGGATGATTGCGTCATTTTTAAGCAAATTTCCTCACCGTGTGATCATGTGGCTTTACAAGATGCACTTATCGCTATCGATAACTGGTGTCAGAACGGGGGCATGCAGTTAAACACTAAAAAAATTGTGCTTCTGCGCATCACCAGGAAGCTAAGTCCTAGTCAATTCCACTATACTCTAAGAGGCACTAACATAAATAATGTAGACAAATATAAGTACTTGGGGGTCACTCTCACAAGCAAATTAACTTGGTCGACCCACGTAACTGACATTACCACTTCTGCATTACGTAAGCTATGGTTTCTAAAAAGAAAATTAGCATCTGCACCCTGGCGTACTAAAATTCTAGCCTATAATGCCTGTGTTTGTTCTAAGCTTGAGTATGCTTCCATTATCTGGGATCCGCATACCAAGAAAGATATTATGAATCTGGAACGTATTAACAGAAAGGCTGTAAGGTTTATTTTTGGCAAATATCGTAGGTTCGATTCCCCAACCACCTTAATGCAATTAAACGACATTTCTACTTTAGAAGCTCGGAGAAAGTTCAGTCGTCTTTACTTTCTTTACAATTGTTTGTGTGGTATTGTAAAAATTGATCTCCCTGACTGTGTTAAACCGCTATCAGTACGACGTACTCGTCATGGTCATGAACATGCTCTAACCCCAATTTTTGCCCGATCAAATGCTTTTAAATATAGTTTTTTTCCTAGAACTGTCGATGACTGGAATTGTTTGCCGTGTGACATCTTTCATTCTAATAGGTTTCTTGGTGACCTTGAGTGTCACCTTCTTTCCTAAACTTTTGTTTCTTTTGTATTGTTGTCTGTTGTTTTCTACAATTATGTTTTGATGTATCCACTCCTGCTTGGGCCAGCACATTGGCCTGCAGTATTGTGAAATAAATAAATAACAGATTACTTTGAGATGCAAAACGTCTATTATTACAGTTGGACATTACATGAGAAGGAAACATGTCTAGTACAAGGTCATTATTTATTGCATGAAATAACATGATGGCAAGACTATATACATATAATTTATTAAGGGGAAGAATATTCAATTGAGAAAATAAAGGCGACGACGGTGATGGACGAGGCGAGGAAGTAATGATACGCATGACCTGTGTTTGCATCTTTTCTAACGGGCAAACGTGAACATTGTATGCGCCTCCCAACGACGATGAATGCAAAATATAGACAAGTGAGAGCTAAAACGTTAAAGAAATGCCTTGCCCTTAGAAGTGCCCTTCCTCCATAAGCAATTTTTTGCAGGTAGCGGCAACATGAAAATTGAATTTTAGGTGCGTGTCTATAATGATAACCAGGAAAGAAGCCTTTTCACGTAACGGAATCGGTTGAGAATCGATATTCAAGGATGAGATGGCGGGCAATATTCTTTGAGGGGAATAGAAGGGTACGAAACAGGTTTTCGAGACGTTGATGGGAAGTTTATTTGCATGACACCACTGCTCGAGGGAGAAGAGGTCTGATTGTAAATTAGAGATAAGGGAATCGGTATCCTGATGGTGTGATCAAATAGCGGTGTCGTCGGCATAAAGTATACAAGTGGAATAGGAGAGGCACAGAGGAAGATCATTAATGTAGGTTAAAAATAACAGGGGCCTAGAATAGAACCTTGTGGAACACCCCTGTTTGTTATTACCCTAGCGGAATTGTGGCTGTTGATGGAAACAATTTGATACCTATCTTGATGAGAACTTCTTATAATAGTTAGACCTGGACCGGTTATGCCATAATATTCCAATTTTTTAAACAAAATGCTATGATCACTGGGGTCAAAAGCTTTTGAAAAACCTATTAAGACCGCACCCGAGATGTTACCTTCATCGATGTAAGATTTAACCTTATCAGTAAAAAGTAGCAATGGCAATGTCGGTTGAGAAACCTTTTCGGAATCCAAATTGGTTGCAAGTGAGAATATTAAACCTTTTGAAATACCTAGACAACCTTACCTCTATAAGTTTTTCTAGAATCTCGTCGAAAAAAGCAAGAATGGAAATTTGCCTATAGATGTCCGGGTTTGTAGGATCACCTTTTTTAAATACAGGAACAACCTTAGCCCCTTTTAGTCGCTGTGGAAAAATTCCGGTCTTAAATACACAGTTAAAAATGTGGCTCAGTACGTGCGATATAAGTTTAGTAATGATATTTTTGCCATGAATACTATCTAAGCCAGGGCCTGTTACTTTTAGTGTGTTAAGAAAGGGCTCAACTTTCTGTGGACACGTGGGGTGCAAGAAAAAAGATTGCAAACTGTGATTGAAAGGTGGAGCATAATGCAAAGCCGTGGCGATATGAACATTACGGAAGAAATATTCGCAGAAGGCATTTGCGATTTCTGCGGGTTCGGTGATAACGGATACATCCTTGCGTAAAGTAATTACTCTCGGGTAGTTGGACCTTATTTAAAAATTCATTAGGTATTTTTCATGTTTTCTTTACGTCATTGCCACATTCCTGAATGCATTTTTCGTAATATTTACGTTTAGCTCTTTTGAGTACAAGGGGAAGGAGTTCACCATAACTATTAAGGGGCATTTTAAGTTTGTCATTAAAAGGTTTAGTTCTTTTATATAGGTTATCCTTCTTACGCAGGGAACGTAAGGGAAATGTTGCACGCCATGTTGCGCGCGGTCTAGAGTATTTTTATTTGGACTGATCTACGGTAGTGCAGTCATTAACCGCACAAATAATGACATTGCAAAACTGGTCTAAGGCAACTTCAGGGTTGGAACATTTGATGATAGGGGACCAGTCAGTGCTAGAAATTAAGTCGAAGTATTTTTGCGGTCAAAGAAAGACCTGAAGTTTGGTTTATCAATGTTTTTGGGTCTAGTATCGAAGCACAGAAATGCCGGAAAATGGTCTGTAATCAATGTCTCATTTACACCAACAGTGGGGCAAGTGAAAAAGTTTGTCAAACTGTGATCCAGTAACGACTCGTGGGACGACACCTCGTAACGACACCTCGTGGGAACGGAACAGGGAACAGAAGTAAGGACACCTCGTGGGAACAGAAATTAGCGATTGAAAATCATAACACGAAGAACAACTAATGTACACTAAACACACGGAATTGGAGGTATCAAGAATGCTAATGTTAATGTCGCCCAAAAT
This sequence comes from Haemaphysalis longicornis, assembly GCA_013339765.2. Classification (NCBI taxonomy): domain Eukaryota; kingdom Metazoa; phylum Arthropoda; class Arachnida; order Ixodida; family Ixodidae; genus Haemaphysalis; species Haemaphysalis longicornis. Next base: position 361,595 of record JABSTR010001312.1, on the reverse strand, counting down.
TATAACGTTTTTGTTTTCGAGAGATCGTCTATCAAGAAGGAGTGAATTGGAGGTATCAAGAATGCTAATGTTAATGTCGCCCAAAATTATAACGTTTTTGTTTTCGAGAGATCGTCTATCAAGAAGGAGTGAAAATACACTAAAGAAAGCTGATAGTTCGGATGAGGGGGACCGATAAATTGTGCCCCAGACAGTTTTACAACTGTTGTAACAGGTTGGGAAAGTATCAAGTTTTACCCAAACGCATTCACATTTCGGCACGTTAAGCGATAAGTCAAGTCGGCGTTTGTAAGCAATGTTTTTATAAATGTACAGACCATAACCACTGTAAGGATACTCGGAACGATGGCAATATTCGGACGAATAACCAGGAAAGTTGATAAGGGTTTTACCGGAGGGTATTAGCCAAGTCTCAGAAAAACATAACAGTGAAAAGCTGTGTTCCAGGGGATCAATGACAGTGCTAATAATATCGTAGTTCTTCCTCAAGCTCCGAGCATTAATATGTATTGCGGATAGCCCTTGCAGATTACTCAAGGCTTTTTTGATGATCTCAGGCGATACGTAAGACATAGAAAATTTAACAAAGCATGGAAGAGGGTGAACCAGTGTTTACATGCTGAAACACCTTAGATCGCTTTCGCATGCGAGCCGGTACACTGGTCCGTCTAGTGTCTTTCTAGCCTTGATAATACAACGATCCGTCCAGACGAACATCCACTTATGTTGCTTTTTGAGGTCGAGTGCCTTTGAGAAAAGTCGTTTATTGTCAGGCGTGAATTGCTCATTAACGTAAATCGGAGCCTTTGGAGAAGAGGGAAAGCCGAGATCAGTGGTTTTGGGACGGCCATTGCGGGCTTTGGTGACATAATCCGAACGTTTGTCACGGGAGCAGCATCGCAAAACGATGTTCTTTTCTGTGCTGTTACGCGTCGGAATCCTGTGAACAGTGTCGATGTCCTCTGGTTTTAAGGGACGTCCAATCCGTTCGCCAAGACACGCCACTATCTTTTCATAGTCTTCCCCTTGCGTCACAGGTACGCCATTTATTTCTAGGTTGTTTAAACGCGAATACTGATCGACCTGCGCGACCTTGCGCATGAGCGTGTCATTGTTTTCCTCGAGTTTTCTGTTTTTAGCGGCAAGGGCAGCGTTCTCAGTTTTCGCTGTCTCGAATTCTTTATTGATGAAATCCATTGATTTCTTCAACGCAACAACTTCGTTCTCAAGCTTCCTATAGCATCACCTCGGTTACATGTCACAACAGTAAGTTTCACAGACTCGAGCGCAGAACTCAAATCATGCAGTTTTGTTTCCACAGTATTCTTGAATTCTTCCAATTCTACAGCACAGCTACAGTGGGACCCATGAGCGACTCGATACAAGCAGTCCAGGCGGTTGGTACGCAATCGCGAATAAAAGTATAATCACCTACGTGCGTAGACTAAATCCGTGAGCCGACGGCCGAAGGGACTGCTGCCTCGCATCGCTCGTTGGCTAGTGGCCAGTGAGGTGACGCAGTGCGCTTATATCCTCCTGGAGAGGGCCTGTTGACGCAGCGACGCCTGGTGGCCGGAAGAAGTTACTAAAGCTGATGGCGCCGTTGATGCCCAGTCGCTGCAAATCCGTGAACAGGCATGCGCAGCTGCGACCGACTTTCCAGGCTGTAGACTCGGTGGGGCAACCTGCGTGCGTAGATTATATCCGTGAGCCGACGGCCGAAGGGGCTGCTGCCTCGAATCGCTCGTTGGGTAGCGAACCGTTGAACAGTTATAAACAACACAAGTTTAGGCGGGAACGAGCGCAAGCTCTTACGTTATCAGCGGAAGTAGGGAAATGGCGTTATTTCGCAGGCAGATATGCTTCAAACACACGTCACCGACACCACAACACAGGTCACAGGCACCTACTGGAGTACAAGTGCTTTTGAAATTCTAAAAAATTCGCCGCGTATCTGCTCCTTTCGTGGCAAATGTCTTTGTCGACATTTGCCAAGTAAATGACTTCCTTCGCTTTCCCGCTCACATCTTATGTTGTTCCTCTTGCGTCGCGCTCCTTCCAAGGGATACACGCTAAAGGTTTGCTTAAGCCTATCTTAATTTACCGCGTTCCACTGCTCCAGGCCGTGTGCCTCGTTGCCAGCGCTGCCGCACGGCGGAGACGCGCGTGAATGGAGGCGCCCTACTTCAATGTTTATAGTACCGCATTTCCCTAGTCCACGTGCGTTCCCAGGAGAATGTAGAACCTATCTAGTGGAACCTTTCGTAACTGTTGCCACTTTATTTCTTAAAATGTCACCAGAAGCTATATGGCGCTGGCGACAGCAGGCGACGGCGGAGTGAATTTTTTTTCTGCAGTTGATAAAGTATTTAATCTCGCACAAATCAAACATATATGATTTTTTATAAAGGAACGCTGCAAATATCCCTTCTGTATTAATTGGTTGTCTTATATTTGCGTAATGTCGTGTTGTTCTTCAACAATGTTGACAAGTATGAAGATTACACCGGACTTAGACGGGCACATTTAGCTGTGACTATATAAGACTATTGCGCAGGCCTTGCTTTACTTTGGCCGGGTGGTTGAATCGAGTCACAGACAGACCGACGGACAGACAGACTGACAGACATATAGACGGACCAAAATTTGTAGATTTAAGTCGCCTAAGAAAACCTATCGTCTTTAAAAGGCAACTGAAAGTGCAGTACGTCCAACACCTACGCCATTAGCATAAAGAAAGAGCGGAAGGGTACAAACGCGAGTTGTTCGCACGCCATCGTTGCGTTAGGACACACAATGTCCTTACGCCTAAAGAAGGTAATAAAATCTCGCGCGTTATTTGTAATACCTCGCTGCATAGTTTAAATGGGCCTTGTTTCGCGACGCGGTGGCGTAATCAGTTTGGTAACTACTTTTTGATGCTCGCTGTGTTGCCTGCTTACCTCCGACCGACGTGTAGGGCGCAGGTTGGGCGCTGGCTTTTATCGCTTGGATAAACCTCGTCCTCCGATGCGCTTTGTGTGGCGCTGCTTCCGGTCACCCTTAGCTTGCGCCCGAGCAATCTTGCACCCGTTGTTCCGATGGGCGGCCGATAGCTCGGAAGCCAATGAATTCCCATAGAGTTTCCAGTCATTGGTTATAGGCCAGTCCTGCTTCGATTGGTTTTGGAGCCACTTTTGCGAGACAATCGCTAGACACTAGCATAATAACCGGGTAGGACATTAAATGCTTACCGCGATGTCTCTTCGCCGTGTTTTCTGCATTTTGATTTCCTCAGTGTCTTCCCGGTAAGTTCTGCACGCCGTCTTTCGCCACTGGAAAGCCTTTTGTGGGCTCTGCGGATAAACAGTTTTCTGCGCTGCACTCAGAGATCCCCGCTTCAAGCTTTTCAGAAGTGCCGAAGCAATCACATACCGTTACGCAAGTCGACATTCTCCGAACCGGACTAATGCAGTGGGTGAAGAACTCGATGGGCTTCGACGTCGTGTTCTCCGAAACGAAACAGAAGAGTCTAAGTAAACTAGGCACCTTAACCATGCAGAAGAGCATTTTTAGCGCACGCGGGTGCTGCTGCGGGCAATTGTTACTGGCAGTTTCTAACGGGACTTTCCAGAGTCAATAGGGGTAAGTTCCCGGAGAAATTATTTTCAGAAATTCCGGTAGCTGCCGGAAGAACACTGCGTTGTAACTCACTTGGACTGCCTGCTATCAGCAGGGGAATAAAAATAAGCGGACATCCCCGCATTTGCTTTACCTTGATTGCATCACCCAAAGGCGGGGAGGGGACGAGCAAGATTTCAAATAGAGCTCTGCGAGCCAGGTAAGAAATTCAGCCATTTCGACAACTTAGACGGTGAACCTGAGCTTTGTCGTCGGCTGTCGATAAACGCGGACTTCAATGGAGGAATAACGGACATGCTTGCATTCGCTGCATCTATCCCACTGACAGTCGCGCTCTGCAAACGTCCCAATATACACAGCGATGACGTGCTCTTGCTATTGAGCGTTCGTTTAGCGCGATTCGGCGAGTGCGAACTCCGCTTCGTTTGAGGATGTCCGACAACCGCCTGTCTGAACTCTGTATAGCCTCCCTGCATTAGCAAGAAAGGGCAAACAGGTTTCATGCAGGTAACCACTTTGCAACGCACGTGCCTGTAGACGCGTTTGGCTTTTCTAGATGAGTGAGTGCAATGGTGGGCTTTCAAAAACAAATGCAAATTTTCGTAATGTTTCCTCGAAAGTCCATTTAACTTTACATGGTTGCCTGCTCAACGCGGGCCCTGTCTTTAAACGTTCGGTTTCACAACATTTGGCTGTTACGTAATGCAGTAGATTCTTGTTGTCCCCTACGATTGTAAAGAAACGTTTCGACTCTTGTTGCCCTTAAGAGCGAGGTCTTGCATTTCTGCTAATTGGTATTCCATGACGTTATTCTTAAGCGCACACCAATAACACGGATCGAAAAAACATTTCGCCTGTCCTTGTCCTCTTTCTACGCGATACTTGAGTGCGCTTATGATGAACCTTAACAGCCCAAGGGGGTATTGGTAATCCGTCTGTAGGCAATTCCTTGGAAGCAGCGGAATTTAGTTAACCATATTTTCACCACCTTCTCCAGTGCCCTCCCACTGCGTTGTAATAGGTTTTCCCCCTTCAGAATAAAACCCTGCAAGGTCAGCGGTTGATGAAATTGTAGCTTTATGAAGCCGCTGAAAAGTACTGTTGACACTTTCTGAATTACATACTTAGAGCCCGAGGGCACTCATCAATAAACTCTTCCTTACGAATTTCAAACAATAAATTTAGAATGGTACTCTTTACTCGTAATCCTTCATTTATGTTAAAGCCGCCACTAGTCAGCATACATCTGTTTTAATGAGTTTTTTTTACCATGAATACAAGACACAAGCGTTGGCACCACCAAACGGATGAAATCAATTCCCATAGCAGGTTTTTTTATCACTCAGACGCTGATGACGATACTCGGATACTTGCTAGAATAATGAATAAAATGACATTCTCATAAAGTTCCACGGTCGCAAGGATAAATCGAATAAAAAGTTGTAACTAAGAAACATGGGCGTCAGCAGCATTTTGTCCTGAGGGGGGCAAAGCCGTTACACCGGTGCAGCGGGGGTTCGGGGAGGTCGGTAAAATATAATACATTCTGCAGTAGCCAAGGGATTGCATATAGAAAAATGAAGAACGCTCTCTTCTGCTTGTAAAGTTCATCATAAGCGCACACAAATAAGGAGTAAAAATAGACAAGGACAGGCGAAAGCTGTTCTTGGCCCATGTTACTTATGATAGCTTTAGATTAACGCTATGTATTACCAACTACGAGGAGCGCAAGCCCTTGCTCTTGGTGGTTACAAGTTTCAAAATGTTTATTAACGATCATAATTGACAACAAGACACTGCTGCGCTACATAACAGCCTTATTTTGTCAGACAGAACAATCAACGACACAGGTTCGGCATCGAACGAGCAACCATGTAAAGTTAAATGGCGTTTTCGAAAGCCTACAGTAGCACTCACTCAGCTGTAAAAGCACCACACGTCTACAAGCACGCGCTTTGCAGAGTGTTCATCTCCGTGAAAGCTTTTTGCCCTTCCTCATCAGTTTTTTCGCAATGCGGAGACGGCATACCGAGTTCAGGCAGGCGGTTGTCGGACATCCTCAAACGAAGCGGAGATCGCACTCGGCGAATCGCGCTAACGAACGCTCAATAGCCAGAGAACGTTGTCGAGGGGGATATTGTGACGTTTGCGGAGCGCGACTGGTAGTGGGATAGATCCAGCGAATGCCAGCAGGTCCATTAGTCCTCCATTGAAGTCCGCGTTTAACGACAGCCGACGCCAAAGCTCAGGTTCACGGTCAAAGTTTTCGAAATGGCTGAATTTCTTACCTGGCTCGCAGAGCCCTATCTTGGAATGTTGTTTCTCGCCCGCCATGCCTTTTGGTGATGCAATAAAGTTAAAGGAAATGCGGGGATTTCCGCAAATTTTTCTTCCCCTGCTTATAACAGGGAGTCCAATCTATGTTACAATGCAGTGTTCTCCAGGCAGCCGGTGGAATTTCGGAAACTAGTTTCTCGGGGAACTGACCACTATTGACTCTGGAATGTCCCGTTTGAATCTGCCGGTAACAACTGCCTGCAGCAGCACCCGCGGGCGCCAAAAATGCTTTGTGCTTTGCTGCCTAGTTAAAATGTTTAGGTTACTTAAGCTGTTTGTTTCTGTTTCAGAGAAGACGATGTCAAGACCATCGATTATTAACCACTGCATGACACGGGTGCGGGAAAGTACGACTTGCGTAACAGTCGGTGATTGCTTCGGCAGCTTTTGAAAAGCTTGAACCGGCGATCTCTCAGTGCAGCGCAGAAAACTGTTTAGCTAGATAATGGTAGAATCCCGCAAAAAGTTTTCCAATGTGAAAGACTGCGTGGGCAACTCACCGGAAAGAAAGGAAATGGAAATGCAAAAAACATGGCGAAGAGGTAGCGTCGAAAGCATATACGGCCTACCAGGTTATTATGCTAATGTCTAGTGATAGTCTCACAAAAGTGCACGTGAAACCAACTGTCCGCGATTGCCGCCTCTGCACCAACTAAATATGCCACGACATCTCCGGAACCTTTGCTGAAATTGCGAACTTTCGAAAACGAGCGGGCAGCATCGCAGCCAAAACCGATCCCCACACCTGCACCCGCTCCAGTACCAGTTTTACTATGACATTTGCTACATCGTCACGTAGCAGCCTCACCTTTCTTGGAGCACAATTTTTGAGACTCTTCAACTCTGGTTATCTCTGAAGTTTTAAAGCAGTACGCTCTAGCAGGCATTGGCGCTCTGTCGTCACAAAGCGTGAGCTAATTCGCTATAGCCTATTGTCGCAGATGTTACCCTTGAGTGCTCACCGCGTGGACCGAAATTATGAATAAAATTCCTGGACCTGAACTTCCAACTGCTAATGGCAGGTTATTATGTTACCGGTTCTCTTCAGGACGTTGGCATTCGGCTGCCGAGATATATTGTAACTTGTCATTTCACTTCCGATAGCTAGTATGAGGTGACTGTCGGAAGAAATTAGTTTCCTAAATTCTGCCTACTGCCGGAAGAAAAGGCAGTGCTCAGCTGTGAAGAGATAACAGATAATCTTCCCACGTTCTCGAGGTGCGCTCGGTGCATTTGGCGTGGACTATCCGCTGCACACCGACGTTTGTGCCAATCTGTCCTTGTATCACTTTTAGTCCTTGTTCGCTGTTTTCTTTATTCAAAAAGCACATGTTCTCTTGCACCTGCAAACTGTCCACCTGTCCGTTTGAAATGTCCATTTTTCAGCATCGCGAAAAGAACAAAATAACTATTGCGATGAATAGTGCAATTTCCTACTGATGCATACTTCATACCTGGCTTACAGCATAAAGCAGCCCAGCGCGGAATCGAACGGCCCAGCCATTCCGTGCAAATCAAACCAAAAAGGTCGCTTTCAGTGAGGCTAACCTAAATAAGTTTTGTGAAGTTAAGGGTCAGAAAAAGCACAATATGTTTTATACAAAGAGCGTGCGTGTCGTATGCTAGCCGCAAACTTTCTGGGCCGTGTTAAAGGCGGGGCCACGTGGATCAAGGGCGTTCGCCCTAAAAATAATGAGCTGAAACTAGAAGAAAACGGAAACAGGTAATAAAGGAGCCTCGAATATTTTTTTGGCGTAAACGTGGTTGTCCATAAAGTTTTGAACGGCAAAGACTGGAGCTGCAGTAGTGTTGGGTCTGAGGGCGTTTACCTAGAAATGATTACTGGAGGGTAAAGCAATGTCGAAGGGGTCCTTCAATGGCGGCGGCTGCGCAGGAGGGGCGGCGGTGGTAAGAACGTCTTGGCAATTGGGATGTAGGGCCTGCTCGGAAAGGTATTTCTTATTTATCAAATAGAGGTATCATTAAAAAGTCATGCACCCCTTGGTCTAACATACGACGATGGTTGAACGAGAAGATTTCTCGTGATCGTTCTTTTATGGCCGATCCGACGTTGCGAATATGTCCCACACTGAAGCTACAAACCAATTTTCTAGAATACCCACAGCAACTCTCACGTGTGCACCTCGCAGGTCTAACGTTTGGGTTTGGGGTGCACGGCGCGAATCGGTACTTTCTGCTCGGCATTTTCTTCGACCATGTCGAAATACAGTAATCGGATAGACGACGGCTTGATAACGCGAAAGACCCGGTTTTGATTCGGGCCACGGCAAGCGTTTTTTTCCCTTCGTCCATTATCGTTCATCATCATGCTCAGAGAAATTCGGCTTCCCTGCAGGACGCGCCGGCGTAGAAGAACATCTGCGGGGTCAATAAAGCTTTGCTTGAATAAGAAACTGTATTGCTTTCAAAGTAGCCTCTGGTGTCCATTTTAGCCTTGCAGTGGCACTGCGCTGCCTAAAGCGCTTCCACTACAATCACAGGCACGAGCTAACTTTGGCTTCTAGTTCACTGTCCTTTAGTGCATGGAGGCTGGGTGTGGGACTGTTCTGTCTCTGTTTACAGTAAAACTGTATACTTCAGTCAATTGGTAACCCTAACGATTTCATCACCGTTGAAAAAAACAATCTCGTAAGCAAAAAAACTGACAAGAAAACAATCTCCGTAAGCAAAAAACCCCGTGGCTAAAAGCCCCGAGCGCACGCGTCATGATGGTCAGGTATCTAACATAGAATTACTAGATAGAGGAAGATGTGCGGACAAAAATAGAATGCGCGAAGCAAAAAGGCCACAATAAGCTAGTACTGCGTAACTTCAAAGCAAGTGATTGAGCCATACCTACGTATATTACAACACACATGCCACAAAAAGTCAACCTAACGTTCTAATTTTTTCCAAATAAGGTTTTGTTTTGTCATTTTCGTGCCATATTTTCACTGGCAATGGACAATTTTTTTATCAGAGTTATCCGTTTTGATACATGTTAGTTGTGGTAATGTATCTGACACAAAAATTTGAACTCGCAACAACATTAAGTTCACTCGTTTTGTTTTTGCTTGTTCTTTTATTTTCTGCTCCCACAAATTTTCGCAGTAACGCACTCTGCGCCGAGCGGAGGAACAGTCTGTTGCGGTGATGAGGCATAACGGCTACTTATGTTGCCGCTATTAAGTTGTTACCTTGTATAGTAGCGGCTTATACGCAAATAAGAATTAATAGCTCTTTTGTCACCGTTGGTGATGAAGCTCTCCTCAAATATTGCTTAATCACGCGGTGCGCCGTTAGTCACAGCAAATCTGCTGGCTTTGCGTACGAGTCGCGCTCAGTTGTATTAAATTCTTTCGCAAAAGTCGCTCTTTGCGCGCGCCGTTGACGAAGGTTAACACCTTTCTCGTTGCCAGTGATTGCTTCTACAACCGCTCAATGCTTTGGCAGGGACCACCGATTGCCAACCACAATCTGTTTAAAATTTCGTCGCGGCGCTCCCACGGCATCCGTCAGAGGTAGCGATAGTAATAAGAGCAAGCCACCCAAAACAATGTCGGCCGCCCGCAGGCGCGTGCCTAGATAAAGGACGTGAACAAAGTTGCATTGGGAAGGCGGGCTGAGTTAAATTTACGTGCCCGTAATTATATTGTCACTCAATTTTTATTACTGAAGTCGCTGCTGAGCATTTTCTGTGCAAATTTCATTTCCCAGTAATTTCAGAAAAAATAATGTTCTCTCTTAAAGTAAAGCTTTCTCTCTCTACCAGCCAACTGGACTTTTTGCGGCATTCGGGGCAATAAACTCCAAAGGCGAATGCGGGAAGGGATGGGTTTCACTCATGAAGCACACTTTAGATGGCGCGGCAAATTTACCCTGCGTTCCCCTTGCGGAATAACCTGCTCGCTGGCGGGCGCATCGACGGCACGGCTTTGTCGTCTGCTTTAGCGACGGTTACTCTGGGCCTGTTCTGGCGCAGTTTCGCGTCCATTGCGCGCTTCCTTCGCATGGCTTAACTTGTTCGACAGCATCTCCTGGGCAACCCATACCCGACGGAATTGAGTGGTCGTACGGCAACGATACGCTATTATTGGTGTGCAGGGCGGGAAAACAAAATGTAGAGACCACATGCAGACATCTGAGCGCTTGAGAAACCCTTCCTTTTGCGCACTGCTTGAAGCGAATGGGACTCCGTGTTATAAATTGGTGAATACAAACTCGGGTGTGTCGGAAGATGTGTAACACAAGGCGACAGGAGCAACTGGTTCTGATAAATAGCGATTATGAAAGTTCCTTCAGCTCTCTCGAAATTCTCAAACTTACTAAACTAGTTTCAATCGGCATAAATGAGTATCACCAGAGTCCTTCAAAAGCATTGAAGTACTCTGGTATCACTAAGCTCACATGCCCACTTCTTTCGGTGTCTGCGCTTGTGTCGAGCAGGTTTTGTGGCACCGACCTTGCACATCAGAATGCGTAGGTTTCGCTGTCTCACCCTTCGAAAGACGCTCCTCTCCCTTTCCTTTCTGGCGACGCACAGCGGGGCTACAGCGGTGGCCTCCGGCGCTCTATCCCGGCTATGGCCGAGGCTCCGGCGTTCGGGACGCCGTCTCCGCAAATTCCAGTTACCGGCTGGCAGAATATGTGGTTTTACGCTTTGTAGAGCCAAGTGTTTAAATTTTTTTAACGTTAATTGAAATGTAGAAAAAAAACACCCGGGGGTCTCTTGCTAGTGCATCAGACCCCCTTAGGGGTAGCGATAAGTTAAGGTTCACGACGGGTATTGGTTCGGAAATAGCAAGGGAAAATAGTGGGTTGGGATATGAATCTTAAGTGACGCCGCACGGGCAATTGTTGTGGGTGTCGTTTAAAGCATTGCTTTCCAATCACCTTCACAGCGTGTATTGGAGCGAGTTCCTTTAACAGTTCGTTTCTGAATGTTTACTGTTTTTCTCCCTGCAGAGGATTCCACTGCTGACGGTAAGTGGGTGACACTTTGTGCTTTCAAGTCAGAGACAGGTCATACTTCATAAAAATTTAATTATCGAACTTTCGATCGTACCTTAGGATGACTGTGAACAAAATGAAATATAGTTTTATCCGCTTCTGCCCCAAGATATCACGGTAGCGAGAGGTCAGCTCCCCATAATTTCCATAAAGTTTTGCGATATGGTGTTGGCACAGTTATATGCCTTGATCAAGAAGTTTTTCAAGTGTAATATTTGCTTCCGTGATTTTAACCTCTATTGTACTTGGCGGTGTTCATGCTTGTCTGTTTATATTTCAATACAACGGCGGTGGTCATGCTTGTCTGTTTATATTTCAATACAACGAAATGCAGGCCAGTGGCCAAGCCTAGCGCCTATTTATTTTAAGGAAAAGCGCTTTCCCCGAAGCAACTAAGAGAAATGATTTAGAAGTGCACTAAAGTGACTTTGTCAGGCTCACGTTTTTACTTGCGAAACGTAGACTGGCTCAAATAAACGCACTTCTTATCATTTATCGGGCTATGTGGCGTCATTTGCTCTATAAATATTGAAAGAACAACTACCACGCACGGTATGCGGCAGCTGCACCAAGCAACAGCAGTGTTTTAATTCAATGTTCTATGTGATTGGACGATATCCAAGAATAAAGTTTCAAACCAGTTTTGTTTTGGGCCCTGTAAAACGATATCTCCGCATCCGACGTTATCATTGCGTGGACATTTTAGATATCTTAGTAAATGACATACCGCGCTTCCGCCATGCTGTCGGCCGTAAATTGCGTGAGATAAGCCTATTATTCGGCTTGGAATCGTGACAACCACTAGCCGATGCATGCAGAGTGGATGAATCCCCTCCACCTCGACCGCAGACGCCTAAATGCGATGCGCTTTCCCGCCATCACGGCAACTTGCCTGGCTCTTGCCTATATTGTAAAAGGCGTGTTCGTTGCAAGTCAAGTGTCGGCTGATTCGGGACTGTGCCCGCAGGCAGTCGGTGCTTATGGCTACATCGTGTACGCCAACGGGAACTTGCCAGCGCATCAGTGTCAGTGTGAACGCGTTCTGCGAACTTGCTTTTGGAACAGTGAACGTTACAGCGCAACAATGCTAAATTCAGAACAAAAACATTGTCCAAAAACAAATGTATCATCTTAAAAAACGCACACAATCGGGGATTCAAACTTGGGACTTGGAAAACAAAACGCCTTGTACTACAGACCACTCAACCAAGAGCCAGCAATACCGGGGCGGAAATATGAAGTATATAATTTATAGGCAGCATACATGTTTGTTGAGTATAAGCAGTTCAAGCAGCTTGTAGGAATATTTCTTGTACAGTGCTTCTTCAGTAAACGCCCCCCAAATTCTTACAATATACCATGCTTAGCGACGGCATTCAATATGTGTGGTCGCGCTGCTGACCGCTATGCTAGTGCACCCTGCGGAAAAAGTGCTTCCCACACTTTAGTTTCACACCTTGCGATAAATGTTTTTTTTAGTTTAACTCCTTAGTTCCTCTAGTACCTTCGCTGCGTCTTCTCCAGCCTCCAATTGGCGTTGGAGTTTTCTATTTGCGTACTAGCGAAGCGCCGCATGTCGGCTTGTGTGGAGCCGCTTGGACTTAGAGCTTGATAGATCCCACAAACTTACAAACTAAAGGCGCATTCTTTCAGGCACAAATTTTTCCTGGGTTAGTTTAAGCTGAGCGAACGAATTGCGACAACCCTCCTGCCCCTGGCCGACTAAACCTGTTTTGAAGCCCCACTAAACGTCATAGAAATCGGCAAGCAGAATAGAGAGCGGCGGCGAGAATTTTAGATGCGGAGCATCTCTTGCTCGGGGGTATGTCCAACGGCGTCGGCGTCCGCACTCACACTACGCATGCGCAACTGTCCTCCTTCCCGCTCTTCAACAGCTGCGCGTTACTCTCTCTACTTCTCTCCTACCACCTGCTTGCGCTTCACCTGCGTTCTCGCTTCTGCTATCGCGGCGCATGCGCTACTCTCCTCCTCTAGTCTCCTCTCCTTCAAGTGTGAATATAAAGCGGGTAGAGCGCTGCGTGCGTTCAGCGCAGCGCTTGCTTTGGTTGACTCCGTTGATGCTTCCGATTAAGTGTGATGGAAGCAACAGTCCGGTCAGTGAGTGGGCTGACGCAAGCACGCGTCAGCATCAGCCCAAACACTAATAGCAACGTTACGTCCACTCAAGACAAAGCTGCGAAGCGAAGGGCACGCGACGATGAACGCAAACGCTTGAAGCGAGCGGCGGACCCTGAACTTCGTCAGCGCGAAGCAGCTTCGAGGCGTCAACGTCGAGCAGCGGATCCTGCGCTTCGGCAACGTCAAGCAGCGTCGGTTCGAGAACGTCAAGCGGTGGTACTGGAACTTCGACAACTTGAAATGGAACGCAAACGTACGAAGCGAGCGGCGGAACCAAACCTTCGAGAACGGGAAGCCGTTTGTAAACGGCAACAACGTCTACATTCCCATCGGGGGTTCCGTTGCGTTCCGTTGTGTTAGTAGTTGGGTTTGGGGAAATGTAGGTTAACCCCGCGATGCTCCGCATCCTACTCAGGGTTCCCCTCGGGAAGATGGGGTAATTTTTTATTTGATTTTTACACTGAATAAAGTCGCATAAACACTGTGAAAGTGGTCGAAAGATGGCCTAGTCACTCGAGGCTAGAGTTTGTGGTAATAATCGCGCATTGCTTACGAAGCACTTGATTGATTCTAGGGTTTAGGCGCCTACGAAGCGCAGGCGATGAGGCGCGCCGTAGTGCAGGGCTCCGGATTAATTTTGACCACCGGGGCATCTTTAACGTGCGCCGAAATCTCGAACACACGGGCGTTTTTGCTTTTCCCCTCCACCAGAACAGCGGCCGTCGTGGCCGGGAATCGAGCCCGCGACCTCGTGCTCAGCAGCGCAACGCCTTAGCCACTAAGCCACCGCGGCGGGTGCAACAAAAAGCAGTTCAGTGTTTATTTATAAAACCAATAGTTTATATAGCTAGTTTTGACCACTAATGCGTAAGACTACTCTGCACTAGACAATTCCGTGAATATTGACACGTTTTCTGTGTAGAGTCATCGAAATTTTCTGCGACAGAGTTACGTTTAGTGCTCAAACATTGCTAGAAGTAGTAAAACACCTCTGGAATCGGGTACAGAATATAAGATTTTCTTTGCTTTTTAGCTGTGATAAACCAATATTGACTGTAGTCAACAATACTCCAACAAATAATCTTGGAACCAATGCTCTGATGTTAAATACTGCGCCTGGTGCGCCATGACAAGAACTTTTTTGAATGTCTTGAGGAACATCGGCACGTTCAATAAGGGTCGTTGTATGGTTGCAAGTAGAATGGAGATATAGAAGTGGGGAAACAAAACTCCAGTTTACTAAAGAGTTAAGCAAAAGAGTGATTATGCTTGTCGTTAGGTCATCAAGCGAAAAACAAGTGTATTTTCCCACGGCACATTTTATGACGACGAAATGATCAACCAGAAGCTTTTGAGAACATCGGGAAGTAAGCGAGTATGCATTGAAAGCCCTATTTTTGTCGTTTGTGAAAATGTGGCGAACGACAGAAGGAGCACCCTTGAGGCCTCCGCACAGGGCAGCTTGAGTAATCTTGGTGACGGTATTGGCAACACCGCGCACACCGAGCACCCAAAAAAAGCTGGAACCAACCGTGGCGATGTGTTTTAAGGTGAAGGGTACAAAACCTCAAATGGTGGCTATCAGAGCTATGGTCAAGCCCGGCGGATCCAGGCAGGTAGCTCCGGGACCTCTCTCGGTATAACCCGTGAAAAGGAAGTACCCCCGTCCCCTGCTTTTTTATATGCATATGAAAAATCGAAAACCCCCTCCAAACACGATAGAACCCTGAAAATGTTCAGCACCGAAGTATGTTTTCCACCTCTTCTTGCCATCAAACCCCCGAAACCCAACAAGCCCCGCTTTTTGACAGTTGAATTTGTTGACCAATCGAAGCCCCTTTCTTCACAATTCGTATTACTTGCATCCAAGTTTCTTCAAGCTATAATTGGAAAGAGATACAATGCTAAAAAACTAAGAACCGGTGAGGTCTTAGTTGAGGTCAACACACAGAAGCAAGCCACAACTCTCATGAGCCAAACCCGCATGGCAGACCTGGATATCAGAGTCACACCTCAGGGCAGCCTCAAAAGCTCCCAGGACGTGTTATCTGATCCAGATCTCCTACCCGAGACCTAGACCGATCTGTTCGAAGGCCTAAAA
The DNA here is from genome assembly GCA_013339765.2 of Haemaphysalis longicornis. NCBI lineage: Eukaryota > Metazoa > Arthropoda > Arachnida > Ixodida > Ixodidae > Haemaphysalis > Haemaphysalis longicornis. Next base: position 346,387 of record JABSTR010001312.1, on the reverse strand, counting down.
GAGCAAGGCGTGACAGGAGTAAGGCGCATCGTCGTTAGGACAGGCAACAAAGAAATAGCCACCAAACACCTGATACTGACTTTGGACCGCTGCACACTGCCCGAGCATGTCGACGCAGGTTTAAATTGTTGTTCTGTCCGACAGTACATCCAGAACCCGCGGCGCTGTTTCAAGTGCCAGCTGTTCAGGCATGGTACGAACTCCGGTCACGGCAGAACAGAATGTGCCAAATGTGTCCAGCATGATTATCTCTCCGACAACTGCACTGCAACCAACTTCACCTGCCCGAATTGCCAGGGTCCACATGCAGCATACTCTCGTGCTTGTGAAAAGTTTCAACAAGGAAAAAAATCATTACCGTAAAGGTAAGAGAAAACATCACCTTCCCAGAGGCGCGAAAGGGGTTCGCCTCTTTCCTCCTGGGGAGGTACGCCGACGCGGCTCGCCGGGAGACAGAGCCGCGTCTGGTTTTGGCGGGAACCCAGTAGCGCGAGTCCGATCTGTTCCCGCCGCTGTCCCCCATCGGGTTGCCTCCGGCGGCCCAACCCGCCACCACACCACCTGCTCAGTCAGCAGTGGCTGTGGTGGCAAGCAAGTCCGTTGGGGGTGCTGCTGCATCCGCTGTTTTCTCTGCACCGTGCGCGAAGCACACTCGAGGTCACAGAGGAGATGGAGACGGAGGAAACCGCAGAAGTCCCCACCCCCGCCGCACCACCTGTACCACCCGCGGCGCTCCTGACGCCCTCGGCGGTCGCGGCTCAAACGAACGGCACCGGAAAGGGTGCCAAGTCCGGGGGGTTTGGTCCGCCGGGTATCCCTTCCAAATCTGATGATGACATGGATGTGGGACCGTTCCTCTCTGCGTCGCAGCGGAAGGAGCGGGTCCCTCCTCCTAAACCTCCAGAGAAGGTTAAAAAACCCCTTCCAAGAGTCCAATCCCCGAACACTTTACATAAACAGTCACACTCCAGTTGCTCTGAAGACTTCATAATGGAAAAGAAAGTATTGTTCAATGAAACTGCAGAGGCCTTCTTAATAATCTGGACGATCTGTATGACATCCTGCATGCTAATCAGCCAAGTTTAATGTGTGTTCAGGAAACACATCTGAATTCCAAGCACACAAATTTCTTATATAGCTATATATTGTTCAGAAAGGATAGGGATGGCTGCACAGACTCTTCTGGTGGTTTGGCAATAATCGCCCGCAAATCCTTAGCATGCCACCCTTATCAATCCCAACACGGTCCTAGAGGCTGTAGCAATTGGCAAAATATATTTAAGAGTTCACAACGGTATGCTCCATTTGCATTCCTCCTGATCTCATACTTTTAAGCTCTGACTTTGAGGAGCTGGTCGACTAGCTGCCCGAACATTACATCCTAACAGGCGACCTTAATGGACACAGTTCTCTTTGGGCATCTCGCATGGATGCCCGAGGTCGCCTGATAGAGAAGTTTTTACCCTCCTCTAAAGGATGCCTTTTCAACAAGAAACAGCCTACATAAAAACACATAGGACACAACACATATTCAAATCTTGACTCGAATATTGGCCCCACAGTTCTCTTTCCTTCTCTTGAGTGGGGCGTGGGCACGGACCTAAATGGTATTGACCACTTTCCCACCACACTAACATATATAGGTAAAGGCCCATCCAGTCCATCTTCCCAAAAACAGGTTCAATGAAGCAAGAGATAACGGGAATACATTTACAAAGACATCCATACTACACTACATAACCATAGGACACCTACACGTTGAAGAAGCTTCCAAACTCCTCACGGCGCACATCCTTCACGCTGCCGAAAGGCTATTCCCCACGTCTCTGGTGCCCCGCGCAACCAGAGGAGTCTGTGGTGGAATGAGGACTGTAGGCGTGCACGAGAGGCCCAGAACAAGGCGTGGGGTATCCGTCGTCGGTACCCCACGTTGGTTAACCTTTTATTGTTCAAAAGGGGTGAAGGCGATGGGAAAACGTGTGCCCCATGAGGCAAAACGAGATAGTTGGCGCTCATTCATAACATCAAAAAACTCGTACACCGACACACGAAAAGTATGAACAATAACACGCAAACTAAAGTGACAACAGACACACAGTCTGCCCTTGTATAGTATAACAGGATGCAAACTGGAAATCCAGCCTAAAACGCTCGCACAACACTTCCAACACGTGTCCAGCTCAGCACATTACACTAACACTATCATGCAACACGAAACATCTGCAGAGAAAAATTCCTTACATAACAAAAACAAAAAACTTCTTACAAATCTGTATTCACACTCTATGACTTGACGACTGCCCTGAGCGCGTGCAAACCTTCAGCTCAAGGAACAGATAAGATTACATATAACATGATACAACACCTACACCCAGACTTTCTTGAGACACTCCTACACCTATAAAGCAAAATATGGCTTTCGGGGCAGCTTCCAAGGTCTTGGAGTGAGCCCATTGTAGTGGCTTTTCTGAAGAAAAGGAAGGACCCTATCTCTCCCGCTAGCTATCGACTAACCAGTTGCCTGCCCCAACCAGCTGCCTGTGTAACCTTCTCGAGAAGATAATCAACGGGAGACTGATATACTTAGAGTAGAATGGTCTTTTCGAGAGCTGCCAGGATAGCTTCAGGGCGAGGAGATCCATCAATGCTAAATTAGTTGCGTTGGAATTATATATAAAGGATGCGTTCGTTCACAAACACTTCTGTGTTAGGGTGTATTTTGACAGCAAGAAGGCCTATGACACCGCTTGGTGTACGGCGAACTTAGTGACCTTAAATCATTCGATGTTTCGGGTAGCATGGTAAACAACTTTATTAGTTACTTATCGAAGGAAACGTTTCAAGTGAGAGTCGGTAGTGCACTCTGAAAGGATCACGTGCAAGAAAATAGCATGCCTCAAGGTGGCGTGTTGAGCTGCATTCTTTTCATAGTTGAGATGAACTTTCTTGGAAAGGCACTGCCACCTACAATCTATTATTCAATGTATATAGATGACGTTCAGATATCCTTTAAGTCGTGTAATATGTCAATCTGCGAACGTCCCGTTCAGCTTGGCGTCAAGAAACTAGCCGGCTGGGCGGACAAGAATGGCTTTAAAGTGAATCCTGCAAAAAGCTATTTCTTTGTGTTCTCCAGGAAGCGTGTGGTCTATCTGTACCCAGACATTACTCTTAATAGCGTGTCGCTTCCTGTGAACAAGAAGTAAAAGTTTTTAGGTGTTGTATTGTACCACAAACTCGCATTCATTCCACACATCAAGTAACTTAAGCATAAATGTCTGAAAATAATGAATATCCTGAAGGTTCTTTCCCACCAATCGTATGGGGCTGACAAAGAACTCCTGCTGCGCTTGTACACTGCTTTGGTTGGGTCTCGTTTGGCAGTGTGGTGTATGGGTCGGTGACTAAAACAGCGTTGCGAATGCTTGACCCAGTGCTACACGTTAGGGCTTCTTCTTGCGTCGGGAGCTTTTCGCACTCGCCCGGTGCAAAGTCTGTATGTCGGGTGTAACAATTGGAGACTTGATAACCAACAGACGTACAAGGACTTGCTTTATGCTTTTAAAATTCCTCGCTTAATAACTATCTTTTTTATACAGTCTTTAACAATACATCCACATCTCTGCTGTTTGTAAATCGCCCATCCGTTCCTCTGCCCTTTTCACTTAGAGTGAGAGAGCAAGCATCGGACCTCAGGGCTTCGTTTTCGGATGGGTACAGATCATCTTTTTCAGACGATTTACCGTCTTGGAACGTTCGCCCTGTGTCCTGCGACCTTTGTTTTACGAAACGTGACAAAAATCGGGTACCACGAGCTGAAATACTGCAGCACGTTTTGTCTCTGAAGTTTAAATACCCACTTGCAGAATTTTACAGTGACGCGTCTAAAACCTTCACTATGGTCTGCTGCGCTGCTCATGGTCCGAATTCCAAAGCAACCAGAACCATGAGCGTACACACAACCATTTTTTAGCAGAAGAATACAAAATTTTACTCATCGTACGGCACATTCTTGAAAATCAAATTCCGAAGTCTATCATCTACACAGATTCCTTGAGTGTTCTTCGCGCACTGTCATCGCATACACCCCCCAAAAACCACATAGTTAATCTTGTATTTAACACTATCATGTCTGTGTATGCACAAAAGCATCGGCTGCTCCTCTGCTGGGTCCCAGCACACGCTGGGATCGCTGGGAACGAGTTGGCAGTCGAGATGGCCGCTGCTGCTGCACTCAGGAACACTGTAGACATTAAAACGGTACCCTATACAGACCTCAAGCCACACATAAGACAACAGTTGCGTAGAACATGGACGCATTGTAATGAACACTCAGACAACACACTACATGTAATAAAGCCACGATTGGAACGGTAAAAAAGTTGACTCACACAACAGATACAAGCTACAGATAGGGCACAGGCATGCAACTCACTAGTATCTGCTCACGGGATCTTCTCGGACCCCAGTGCAACAGGTGCGGAGAGGCCCTATCCGTACGTAGTCCACGTACCCATTCAATGCAAGGCACTCGACACCACACGACGCAAATATTTTCCTGAACTGTACAGACAACACATCCCGCTACGCCCATCACACATTCTTGGCCGACAACCCATGTTTTCTAAAAAGCGTGTTTTTCAGTTTTTATCAGACGTCAAGTTTTAAGTTTTACAGCTTGTTTCATATCGTGCATAATCACACTGGCCCTGCACACTAGCGATCTTTATGCATCCGCTTCACTTTTGTGTTTACTTGAGAATTTAGTACTTAATTGCACATCTGTCCTCATTAAATAACTTTGTCTTTGGCGCTGTTTGCCCTCGTTGGCCTTGCACAAATAAACTCAGACCATCATCATCAGCAGCACCATTGAGCATAGGTTACCAGTCTGCTCTTTGACAATAATGGCAGTGTATTAATTGTACGTTCACACTTATAAAAAATCCCTCGTGCTAGGAGGCATTCGTGTGACAATACTAGTTCGTCGAAGAAATCAAGAGACTTTTCTGGCGTCTGAACCTTGCATGGCGGAAGAAAAGAAGCTACGCTTCTTAATGCGCGGTGTGAAGAAGGAACTGTTTGCTGGACGTGTCCACAATCCGCCCAAAACCATCGCCAAATTCGTGACCTAAGCCAGCACAATTGAGGAGGCCCTCGAAATGCGTGCTTAGCTGTGTGACCGCAACTTTGTTGGCATGGCCAATGCGCACTACGTCGACAGCTTGCGGATTACCGCAGATAATTTACGCGAGACTATCCACACAGTAGTAAGGGAGGAGCTGCGGAAATGTTCACCAATGCGGCCACAACTCTTGGTTGCTCCGCTTGCCGACATCATTGTGGAAAAAGTGCAGCAGGCGCTGGGAACTTCAACGACGCCACAGGCACCCCGCGAGCTGCAAATCATGTCCTACACGGCTGCTGTCCGTCGACCTGGCCCACCTTAACCCTATCATCAGGATGCTCCACATCGTCGACCCCCGTTGCCGGACCAACTTCCTGCTATTTAACCCCCCGCCCCAAGGAAGACCTACGTGTGGCGAACGCTCGATAATCTTTCACTGTGCTACCACTGCGGGGAGGCCGACCGTGCCTGCCGTCGCTGCCCCTACATGAGCCTCGCTTTGCAAGGGTCCTCCGTCGATACACCACTTCCTCGACCTGGCCAGCGCCCATCTCAGATCTAAAAATACCAGCCTAACACCAGTCGTGCCTAGCCCGTTTCAACGGTTCGCCGTCGCCCTACCCATACCAGTCGCCGAACCGCCGTAGGAATGCTGACTTCGCACATGGAAGGTCCCCCAGCCGATGCAGGGAAACTAAAGGCAGGAACTTCTGGAGGTGAAGTTGCACAACTGCGGAAAAATGAAAACCCTCCATCGACGCAACAATTCGACGACGACAATGATCTACGACATGCTCTCAGCCCGACTACACCATCTAACCCTTACGTGACTCCCGAACACGACGACCGCAACACGGAACGACGTGAACCCGACTTGACCGATGCTGCCGCTCAGAAGACGACAACGACAACGCATAGTGCCCACAAGCCGAGACACACAAGCCGACATACGACGCCTGACGCACCCGGAACTCGAGGAAGGCGACTTTCTTCACCAGTTTTCCATCAACGGCTTTAATGCAGTCGCCTCGTAGACACGGGTGCCGACTACTCAGTAATGAGCGGATCATTCACGTCTAAGCTCGAAGAAAGTTACGACCACATGGGCGGTCCGCACATACGAAAAGCAGGAGGCCATCTCGTAAGGCCATGTGGAACGCGCACCTCACGCGGAACCATAGACTGCACCACGTAGGCTGTCGCGTTCGTCATTTTGCCACACTGCTCCCGCGACATAATTCTTGGAATGAACTTTCTGGTGGACAACGGTGGAATCTACAGACCAAGTAAATAACTTTTTCCTCCGATCACTTCATGACGCCGGAACGGAACCGCGAACACTGTGCTGCTGTAAGGATCGCCAATGATCATGCCACCCTGCCACTCCGCGCAAGCTTTATGTTCAGTGCATACTGTGAAAATGGTGCTCCTGACGTCGAGGTCTTCATAAAGAGTGACCAAATATTGCTTCTCGACCGCAGCATCACCGTCGCAAAAGACATTGCACGCTTTAGGCAACAGCTACCTAGGTTTTGGTCACTAATTTCACCGAGAAATATCAGCATTCACACAAGGGCGCTGCAATTTTGTTCCTCGAAGAAACACAAAAAGCAAGTGATGTGATCGCGGTCGCCGACTTTGAACGCGTACCCGAAGACACATTCAAGCTTCCGCATCCCTAGGACGTGAATCCGGCGCTACCGGGAGAATTTTTGGCTTTGTCGTGTCGCTACAGCGAGTGTTTTAAATCGAACTTAACATTGAGTCTGACACCTTTGCTGAAGTACGCAATAAGAACCGAAGGTTGAGCATGACCTACGTGACAGTCACAGTACCACGTCTCTTCGCACGAGCGGGAAGCCATCCGTACTTAAGTCGACATGCTCAGTGATGACATTATACAGCCATAAAAAAGCCCGTGGGATTAGATGATTGAACATGTAAACAAAAAAGACGGCACATTAGGGTTCTTCGTTGACTATCGGTGACTGAGCAAAATCACTAAAAATGACCACCTCTGCCGCGCGAAATACCTCTCATCGATGGATCTGAAGACCGGCTACTGCAAATTGAAGTTGAGAGCGACCGAGAGACGACTGCATTTATAACCCCAGACTTCCTTTACAAGTTCAAGGTGATGTCGTTTCGACTTTGAAAGGCGCGAGCAACATTTCAGAGTCATGGACACTGTGCTAGGTGGCCTGAAGTGGGAGACCTGCCTCGTATAACTCGATGACGTTGTGGTATTCGCCGCAAATATAATCGAACAACTTGCAAGGTTGGACTCTGTACTCGAGGTTATTCACACGTCAGGGTTAACCCTTAAGCCTGAGAAGTGTCGTTTCGTGTACGAGGAAGTAAAGTTTTTGGGCCACGTCGTCAATGCCGAAGGAGTACTGCCTGACGCGGCAAAAACTTCAGCCATTGCGAACTTCGCAAGGCCGAAAGACAAGAAGGGCATTTAAAGCTTTCTCAGACTGCGCAACTAGCGGCGCTTCGCCGCAAACGTCGCACGCATTGCAGAGCCACTCATATGCTTGACGAAAGATAGGACCCCTTTCAGCTGGTGAAACGCCCAAGAAATAGCATTCTGCGAGCTGCAACCACGCCTGCAAAACCCGCCTGTTCTCCTTCAATACGACAAAAACGCCGAAGCGAAAATTGCACTCACGACAGTGATAAGGGCTTGGGTGCTGTCCTCGTCCGAAAGCAAAGCGGTTGCGAAAAAGTAATCGCCTTTGCCAGCCGTGGTCTGTCAAAGGAGGAGAAAAACTAGTCAGTGTATGAGAAACAGTGCATCGCTATTATATGGGCGATTTCAAAATTTCGCTCCTACGTGTACCGTAGACCATTCAAGATTGTGACAGACCACCATGCGCTCTCTTGGAGCGCCAATATATACGACCCTTCTGGCCGTGTTCGGCGGTGGAGCTTGAGCCTGCAAGAGTTCGACGTTATAATCGTCTATGAATGCGACAGGAAACACTCCGGTGCCGACTGCCTGTCCCGCCGCCCCGTCGATGCGTTACACAACGACTCTAATTAAACAGCGCGTTCTTAGGAGTCGTGATGGAGAGCAATCTAGTTGTCCAGCAGCGTGCCGACCCCGACTTACGCTCCATGATCGACTACTTCGAAGGATGCAACGTCGCCGTGCACAGGACCTTCAAACACAACATACCAGCATTTAGCCTAAGAAACTCCGTCTTCGTGAAGAATTTCAGCCCCGGATAAAAAAACCAACTACCTATTTGTCATCCCCGCAGACCTTCGTGACGAAATTTTGGAAGTATGCCCCGACGACCCGTCTTCCGGACATGTGGGCGCAGCTCGCACAAATGGAAAGGTCAAGGCGAAGTACTACTGGCTCCACCTTCCATCCAACGTCACCCAATATCTCCGGAGCTCCCGTGACTGCCAGCGACAAAAAACGCCGCCGGCGAGAACCGCCGGACGTCTGCAGCTGATCGCCGTCCCATCGAGGCCCTTTCAACAAATTGGAATGGACCTCGTAGGCCCGTTCCCTACGTAGCAATCCGAGAACAATTGAATTGTAGTTGCGACAGGCTTTGACGCGCCACGCAGAAACCCCCGCTCTTCTGTTGCGTAAGATTCCTTGCATTAGCTATGCAGTAAACCGCTCTCCGGTCCGCGATTAGGACTTCAGGGGCTCCATATTGCAGCACAACTTGGTTAATGAAGAACTTTGCGACTTCTTGTGGAGTATCCTTCGAAAGAGCGGGGGTTTCTTCGTGGCGCGTCACGAAGTCTGTCACTGCGACAATCCACTTGTTCTCGGATCGTTACCTACGGAACGGGCCCAGAAGGTCTATTCCAATTTGTTGGAAGGGCCTCGATGGAACGTATCACCGAAAGACACAGATTACCGAAGAAGGACGGCGTACCACCCCCAAACGATTGGACTAACGGACGGTTTCAACAAGACGATCGCGGATTTTCTGTCTATGTACGTCGACGTTACTACGCAGATGGCACAGTTCGAGCTTTACAACGAGAGACGGCCGACAACGATGCTTGCCGCCATGCTTCCGCACGTAGAAGACGACGACCTCAGCGCCGACGTCCAAGGATACCTTCAGCATGTGGAGGAGGCCCATCAGCTCGCTAGAGTTCGTAAAACAGACCAGGAGCTTGTGGATGCCTGACGCGACAACCTCTGACGCCGAGATGCCGAGTACTCCCCAGGGGATCGTGTGTGGTTTGTGACTTCCATCCTACGACGTGGACTCAGTGAGAAGCTTCTACGATGGTGTTTGGTACCCTAAGAGATTCTACAACATGTTAACCAACCTTCCTATGAGGTGATCCCCTATGGCGATACCGCAACATCACGACGACGCTCGCCGCTCGAAGACGTCCACGTGGTTCGCCTGAAACCTTACTGCGCCAGATGTGAGAGTTTATTTTTGTTTGTTCGGACTGTCGTTTTATTTCCGCATCGGGTCGACGCACTCTTAGAAGGGGCAAGTGCCACGAACCATGCATTGATTTGTTTATTTACGTTTTTTTCTTCTATCGGCCGGCTGCGCCGAGATTGTGTTATCTGTGCCCCGAGTGAAACGCATGTTCATCCCTGTTTTCTTATACCACACGAATTATCTCGTTTGATGGGGAAGATGTTTCACCCTAATGCCACTAGCCTAGCATAGTCTTCTTTGATCTACAGTGTTCTCGATGTAATTCGAAACTTCGAGAAGCATCCGCGCCGGGAGATAAATGTCCGCAGAGCAGAGGGCACCGCATTCAACTCGCCGAAACTCGCTGGCGCACGTCGCTTTTTTGACTGCCGCTTCGCCGTTTCTATATTACTCAAGTTGTTTGGGGAGCCCATGTTCGCTCCAATAAACTTGTTTTTCCTTCAAGGCAACTGCGTCCTCTTTGACCACGTGACACTCTATTACTATAACATTCCGTGGTGCAAGGTGTCCCTCAGATGCATCCGAACAGGTGCGGGCCTCTCGCTGTCATCACTTGTGTTGTTTAACTGCGCGGTCCCACTGGCTTTTGTACTGAAGTCACCTTTGAAATAACAAATAACTATTTCTTCTGATTGTGTGCGCTTTTTACGGTGGTCCTATAAGACATTCGTACCAATAAAGAGTATCTAAATGCGTTCGCTTTATATCCATTAAGCTGATCTGTTCACCGTGATGTGTTCGGTGGCCAATTCGTTCTCGGGAACAGGAAGAGCATTTTACGTGGGGTGTTAAGAGTTTACTTGGCACCCTTCTCGTACCTCGATCTTGTACATAGGTGATCCTATGGTTCAGTTTGAGCCGAACTGTACTTATTTCAAATATTTTGTTTACTAACTACTTTTTTTGCGCAGCTTCAACCGTAATTGATCAGTCATCAAGCTACACTTCGGAAGCAGGTAAAAGTGTTTCATTGTAATAACTGCAGATGGTGCTTTTTCAATGGTCATGATATATTTTACGAAAATATTTTTGTTTAGGCTCTCGCTTTTGCGATGGCGAAGGGATGCTTTCGTAGTTTGTATTCATTAGGAGCGGCACGAAGAGGTAGCGGAAGAGCGCGGACCATGTTTCACAAAGCCTTTGCTGCTGAGCAAGCAGATACGGGGCCACAGTTTCTCTTGCGCTGAACTTCACCATGCTTGCGCTATTTATGCTTTGTGAGGTGCACCCTATAAGAACCGCATTTCAACCACCGTTTAAATTGGTACGTTTTTATTTGTATTGCCTTTACGTCTTTCGATATATGTTGAAGTAAAAATAACCGGTGTTTTCTTTCTGCTCTGCCACAGGCCTTGCGAAATCACAGTAAGTTTTCTACTGCTTGTCACAGATAATGGCAACCAGCATGGTACTCCTGCTTATTCCGTGAAGACTGGCGCCGACACTAAATTTGTTACCGTGACTCCTGTAGCCCGGGGAATTTTCTGATTACCTCGCTTGAGGTTGCTCGCATTCGACAACATTAGAAAAGGATTTACAGCAAAACGAACTCCTAGTCAGGGAGGGCGAATTCCTACACAAAAAGAAGCAAAAAGACTCAAGTCTCTCCAGCACTGCAGAGGCTACGCTTCTCGCAGCGCTAATTTATGTTTAAATCTTTGTCATATGATACAGTTTTTCCGAAAATACCCGTTTTTTGGCAGCTGAAACCTCTGAACGTATGAAGTGGGTGGCTTTTACCGAGGTAGCATCTTTTATTTGATTCGGAATACCAGAGCTAGTCTTACTCGCCATACCCATTCAGCAGGGAGGAGTAGTTAGGGTAATAAAAAATAAAGTAACTGAATACCCTGCCCACTGTTGATTTGTGCATCCTAAATTTAACAGGGGTGACATTCAAAGAGGAGCCTTTATTTGAGCCCTTTAACTCGTCAGTGTTTCCCGACACCTCCCGCAGTTGCGAAAGAGAAGCGGCTTGTTTACACTGAAGGCGCTTTTATTATGTGTAACACAAATGCTGCCGTACTCTGTCCGTAAAGCCATTGAGGCAGGATTTATATAGATCATCAAGATCTTTTTTTTTTCGTCTGGCAAATTTGAAGGCACCTACGAGTGCTCGTTCTAAAATTGGAATTACGTTTTTGCGGACTTCCAAGGTCTGGACAAATGCGAAGTAAGGCAGCAGATGTAGACGTGAGTGAGGCACGCTTCGCAATTTACACTTTGTCTTCAGCCACTTCAATAAACACAACTATGATAAGAGCGGAAACACGGATTTTAATGATAGTACAGTCGTCCACAGGGTTAACTGGAGCATCGCATTTGATTTTAGCGTATATTATCTCAAAACTTTCAAACAAAAGTGGTCGAACAAATCTGGAGGGCTTAAAGAGACCTAGAAAAGCTTTGTGAAGGTGGCAATCAAATGCATTCAGGTGGTAGAACACATAACGGTGGATTTTTGAGCCAAGTGTGAGCCGCATACGTTGTAAGGATAATTTGTAAACAATTTTGGAAGATCGCCTTTCTGAGCTGATGAGCGCGTCGCCGCAGCGAGCCGACCGTGGCTGACGCAAAGGCGATCGCGGCTGACGCAACGGCGAGGCTTGCCCCTGATTTGTCCAATCGTCGGTCCCCGGCAACGTCACTGCCCTTGGCTTCCGGCTGCTCTTCCTCCTTCCTGCGCGATCCCGAGGCAAAGGCGGGTATGCAGCGATTAACGCGTGCCTAGGCGCAGGAATGTAGCTAGCGGAGAACGGAAGTCGAGCGTCGCGATGTCACATGGCTATTCCCAGTGTTTCTAGCTGCTTTGAAAGATGCAGAGAAGGAGGAGGAATCGATCGGCAAGGGGGGGAGAGGTGCACGTAATTGCTTCTGGCGCAACTAATACTGAATGTAGATCAATATTTCCGACGGCATGTCATCGCTATAATGGTACTACGCGACAATAAAGGCCTTTTGTAACTTTCACAAAAGGTTTTTCTGGGCCCCTTTAAGAGCATTTTTAAAGTTGAAATAAATGCAGCAGTTGTAACTAAATTATTTCACACAAAAGCCGGACGAAAAGATAGTTGGTGTAAGGGTTTCTTCAGCTACGCCTGTGGACCACTATACTAGACGTGGAAGAAACCGCCTAGCCTCATCATCTTTTGCAACGTCATTCCTTCGTAAAGGATGTCTCGCAACTAGGGAAGATGTGTTTCTGAAGAGGGAAGGTGCTGAGTGACATGGTTAAGCAAAGACGTATCTCATTTTTATTAGCGCAGGCTGCAGTGATTAGGTTCCGCAATTCAGTCGATTGGAAGTTGTTTTTAAACAAGAGTTTCAAAATAATTCGTCTTGTTTCTTGTCGTGGCTACCGTATTCCAAGTGCATGGGATTGATCCTCCAGATCTGGCATCAGTGAACCGTTTCGGCGTGACAAAACTGCACGGTGCCAGGGCTTCATGGCATATGGTGCTGTTCCAATGTAGCTTACTGGAATGTATTTCAAGACATTTGCCCACTATGGAGGTATGACGATTATGCGCAGATCTGAAACCTCTACACGTAGAAGGACACGTAGAAGGTCCGCAGAGCGAGAAAAGAGGCACTCGAAGCCAGATACTTCCGGCTGCCCGCCCGCTTCATTTTATCGTTCTGCTGTACTTGATGCAGAGAATGGCATTTCCAGAATGCATTTACCGAGGGCAAACTCAGCATGCTCCTTGGGCCGAGCAGTGGGCGTCCGCCTCCACGAGTTGTAAACCTTGATCTGCAGCCCGTCAGAATAGCTGGCCCGTTGGAATGGTGATGGTGAAATATCTATCGACGTCGTCTCTATCGCGAAATATTTTTACCACTCGGCAGAGCTTTCATTGCAGTGCCAGCACATTACCGTCCTTGATATTCACGATTTCCCCAACGTGCATTATCGATGATGATGATCGGAGAAGCAAATATTAAACCAAAGCTATGTAAATGTCGTCGAGTGGTTTCGCCATCGTGGTACATTTGACCTTGCATTCACCGGAGCTGTGCCGCATGTGCTTCGACCAAGGGAGCGATTGAAAGGATCCTCGATTTTCTTGATGACGCGTTCGTAGAAATGGCCCCACCACAGAGCTCGTTCGGCGTTGAACTGCAGCAAGCACAGGTGTTTTGGAGAGCTCCGGAATGCCCTGCCGTTATCGCAGAAAACTGTTGGCGGAATGCCACGTCTGGACGTAAGGGGACAAAAGGCGAGGATGAATACTCGTGACGTCATGTCTGAGGTTTATTTATGGTGAACAGCCCGGGTCCACCACACAGGAAAAACGGAACTACTGACCAGAAGATTTAGGCTCGATTTCGAATACGATTTATCCACGCTCACTCGTGGAGCAACTTCATTGCCTCACTCAAAAGACAGTCTCATTCAAGAAAAATTTCGGGCCCCGTCTTAGACAAGAAAGTGTCAAGAAGAAGGCATCGTGCCTCAAAGCATCGATGGGGGATAAAGCAGAAAGGCATCTACAACCTCCACACTCCGCAGGAATGACATTGAACTAATCTACGGCAAGCCTAGACTAATCAGCTCTGCACTTCCCCACCACTAGCGCCACCGTCGGAGGTGGGAGTATGTCGCGGAATTATGGAAGAAGAGGAAGACGACCGCGTACTATCATCACGATGAGGGACGAGAAGGAAGCTAATAGAACTCGGTCCGGCTCAGCCATGGCCTCGCGTCTGCGTCCCGTTCCATAACAGCGCCACCTGCTCCCTCCTTCTCCGCTGCCCTCCTCTTTTTTCTTTCCCCTCACCCGTGGCACCGTGGTCCCTTTAACCGTGGAGGAAGAAACTTTTTCCCACAATGCTCGCTTTGCCGCCGCCGAGTCTGTACACAAAGCAGCCGCGATCGGTGGATTGCCTCTAAAGCGCGTCATCCCTATTTCATATTTGCCGCGCTTTCGAGGCGCTTTTTCAAGGAAAGTGCTACGAGTTGTGCCACGCCTCCGCCAGATGGCGCCACGGGTCCAGCGACGGAGAGAAGACGCAGTGAAACATCCCCCACGCGAGGGGCACGATCAAATGCAGAGCATTTCCTGGGCCGCACGACGTTAAGTAGTTTGCGTTACGTTAATGTTGTTGCACTTGTGGCAACTGCTGACGAGACAGCGCTCGTCAGCAGTAATTTGAATGAGTCAACGACATAAGGCGCGTTCGTAGCGTCCCCTTCTGTGTCGGCTTTGTGGCGCAGTTGGTAGAGCACCATGTACATTGTGTTCCGCCCGCAGGGTCGAGGGATCGAAACCGGGCGCCGGATAGTATTTTTTTTATATAGTAGGGATGGGTGCGGTGCGGACTACGGACGTCAACACGGGTGACATCGTGAGTTACTGAAATGCTCTGCATTTAAAAACTGCAATATCTAGCTACGCACAATGTTGCGTGGAGCGGAAGAAAAGGGGTCCGCAGAAGCCTACACTCCGACTCAGTGTTGTACACGTTCCTCCAAAATAGGAACGAAAGCTCGTTCCTCGTTCCTTCCCAATTTTGACACTAGTTCCCGTTACAAGTTCCTTGATTGCGAAAGGAACGCGTTCCAGTTCCACTTCGAAAATTGGAACGTGTCGTTACATTAACGTTACAATTAGGTTTTTAAATTAAAATATAGTGTCAGATAATCCTGGTCGAAATTAAGTGAGACATTTAAAACTCACATCGAACTACGTATATTATAGGAATATTAACACCAGTGGCAGCAGACTATCTGGAGATAAAGATAATCTAAAGAAACGCTCCAAGGCGAATATTTTCAGGGAGCACCGGACAAACTCCAGACGGCTCGACGACATTTCGGTGCAGGATATTTCGGTGCGGAAATTTCGGTGTACGGACATATCGGTGTACGGACATATCGGTGTACGGGCGTTTCGGTGCACGCACATTTCGGTGTACGGACATTTCGGTGTACGGACATTTCAGCGACCAAATTATCCGGTTCTTGCCTGTTTGCGACAGCCGTTATATTTTTATATCCGCCTAACGTGGGTTATGGACAACAATCTGGAGCAGTGAATTTATTTTCTTGATTGATGCCGTGTTCGATCTTTTCCAGGTATTTTTAGAAATTGTACATTTATATATTTTTGTAATTACCTCTTCCTGGAGACACCTGTTATGCAGCCGAGTGAATTCTTTAGCACACGTTTTTTTTTCATTTATGACTGGTTGTTAATTAATTAATCGCTCTTTTTTAGCTAAGACAATTACCCGTGTTTACGATGGTCTACCGCCTCTTTGTATTTTTTTTAAATTACACAACCCTCAAATTACATAAATGACATGCACACTCTCAATATCCAAAAAGTAACAAACATTAGCTAGCCCCCCCAGAATGAAGAGAACCTTATGAAGAGTATTACGTAGGCTGGGCTGCCTTGCTAAAATGAATTCTCGTACACTGGTAAAGGATATTGCCGGGGAGGAAAAACGGGATTTTTGGAAAACAGTCGCAGGTACTAATGTCTTAAATGCTGAATAAGCGCGTACCGGTTGTGCATAAAAATTCCACCCATTGTGTTCGGGACAACCAACCTTCGTTTAATGTTTACAAGCCTGCATTTACCACATTTTAATTCTTTGTTCTAGCGCCACCTCCCCCCACCTCCCGCCTGTACGCTCGAATCTCGACCAGACTTTTTTCAGCCATATTATTTTTGGTCTACCCTGAAAATCCTACTGGGTGGTGGAGTTCACGGTCTCCGAAGCGTCACGTCAGTGATTTTTTATTTTTTATTTAAAACATACTGCTAGCCTCTTAGTGGAGGCTTTTGCAGGAATTGGGTGATACATTCAGAACAATCACACAGCACACTTCGCGTTTAAAACACAGAAAAAGCTTTACATTCACCAGTGGGCGCACCAAACCTCTATAATGTGACACAAAAAGCCACCCAAAAAGCCGCTGAGAACACAATGGCCACTATGGTTTGCTGGCTACGCCCTTCCGCGCGTCGCGGTCATATCGACGGCGCCCCCACTCCAGGAATCGCTCTTTCTGCGCCTTCAGTCGCCCCCTTGGGAATTAACTCATCAAAGTCGCGCATTTCATGGACACCCCAGGTATACATCGCTTCCTCCCATTATAAGGAGCAAAAAAAATGAATAGGCTATTGTGACGAGAGCGGCAACAGTCGTCTTCAAGTTTTCGAAGTCCAGTCGACGTAATGGTGAAGCACAAGTGACACCCCTCTCTCTCTCTACTTAGGGGGATGATTGCCGGCGGGGCTCAGCTTTCCCCTCTCCTAAGTAACGCCACCGTAAGCGCGATCGTTGGTTGGTTAGTTTTAAGTAGAACTGATACCGAATGCAACGAAGGCGAGATTGATTGAGAGAATAATTAAAACGAACTGCACACCCGCACCTCGTTTTTCTGTGGTTATTTTCTCGCGGAAGTTTTGCTGGGGGGTGGGGCGGAATAGACTAAAAAAAGCAGCGTCTTGCACCGTTGGGTGAAGTGAAAGGAAAGCGCTTTGGTAACACTTAAAGTATTAGGGTTGTTCACATCAATGTTAAAATAACAAAAATGGTTGAATGGATCCAAATTAAAAACGTTAATTTTTACCATCTGCTACAGAAATTGGGTTTCACGTGGCAATGCTCCGCCACGTGTTCCTTTCGTTTCGCCGCCGTTCGTTACCACGAACGGCGGCGCAAGCACAAGTCTCGAACGTAGAATCATATCAAGTCACGAAATTACAATATTAAAGCTAAAATGTTCCAAGAATGCCTGGGACATCCCTTCACTCAAAATGTCTGGGCCAAGACGTCGTGCACCAAAATGTCCGTGCACAGAAATGTCCACACCAAAACGTCCTGGACCGAAATGTCCGACACTGAAATGTCCGGATCTTGTTTAGCAGTCCGTCCGTTTCATTAGCTACGTTGTTACCGGGTTGACCGGGACCGGTCTGCTCCTGAGCGCGAGGAAGGGCGAGTTGGAAGGTGTGGAGGCACGGACATGGCGAAGGCAGGCCCGCGGAACTAATCCCCCTACCGCGACGAATGCCCAATCGCCCAGCCGGGTCCCGGTCAACCCAGTAACAACGCATACGACAGAACGGACGGACTGCTGAAACTCTCTATTTTTTCTCCGCCAAGGAACAATTCTATCAGCCAGACGCGCATTCTGGCCTCCCCAGACAAACTATGAAGGGTGAAAAGCATTCTCGCGGCTATGCTATTCACCCGTCGAACGCGGCGTAAGCAACTAGCATGAAAGCAAGCACAAGCTGCGGCCTGCTGCGCGGTTATTCTTCTGGCTTTGACCTTCTAGGAAGCACGTACGGCTGAAGGGCGGGCAAACTGACCATCTTATAGGAAGAGAAACGCAGTAGTGGTTTGTGGATTTTTGTACTCGAGCCTTGGCATCAAAAACAGTCAAATCCTAGCGATGTAACGGCAGGAACGCCGTTCCTGCCGTTCCTTCAAAAACGTAACGAGTTACCGTTACAGTTCCACCGACCCTTAATGGAACGGTGGCGTTCCTCCGTTCCCTCCAAAAAGGAACTAGTTCCAGGAACGCCGTTCCTTGTAACGCCGTTCCGTACAACACAGCTCCGACTCTGCTTTGCGGTCTTTGTGTAATAGTGCTTTCCGTGAACAGCATTAGATGTGTGTGTTAACTGTTATGACTCATAAATGTGCTGCAGGCGGCCTCTGACTCCGAGAAAGCCGCCTAAGCCAACGTCTAGTCGTAGGCCAGCGTTACGTGTAGCGGTCTCAGATGGGAGCGATTTTTTGCACCAGCTGGAGCCAGTACAGTGCCGAATTATCTTATTGTAATGACTTAGAGTGTCCAGCTGCTGTTGTTTGGCTTCGGGAAGCGTTACGAACAAACTTCATAACCAAGGCCGATACTCTTCATAGTGAACCATAGTTGCCGATGTTCAGCGGTAAGGTAAGGGGACGAGCTGCTTGCTGTAAAACAGTGGTTGGGCACACGGACGCCAGCTTCCTGGTCAAGTGGTCATGCTGGTAAATTGGAGCGTTCGCATTGAGAGGAGAGTTACCTCCTGCACTCATTGCGATCGTAGCGGTTTCTTAGTGCGTTATTGTTTTCCTGTTTTAATGTCCTTACCCTTCAGTTGCGCATGAACACTGGTATGTATTTATACCATGTAAAAAGTGACTTTCATGGTTTTATCTTGTGCGAGATGAACGCTCCATTTAAATGTTCAAAGTATATATTTTTGTTTCTGTTCAATAAACAAATGGTTGCGCGTTAGTGTCGTGCCGTCTGTGTTTTTCTGCTTTCGTCCCTGTTGTGTGAGTGCTTCTATCTTCAAGATTAAATGCTTCCAAGTATCCCATTGGTCCGTTCTACGGTAGTGCTGATCAGCAGGATGCCCTTTTTATTTGTCCCACCGGACTCAGCGGCATTGCTTTTACCCAAATAATGACGCACCATGACTATGTCATAGTTATGGCCGGGCAGCTTTCTTTATTTCTACCACGTGGTTCCCTTCATCGAGACGTGTATTTGATGTCCTGCACACTTTACCTATACCAATTTGACTTTTACTCCAAGCAGTAAATAACAATGACTATGACATGATTAGAAACAGTAATTTTTTTCGTGATTCCCCTCGTCGAAGCCTTGAATTTGATATCCCACACGCCCTAGCGCCATCAATTTGTATTTCAACTCAATCAATGACTCACCATGACGATACAGTGGTTATAAAAAGAAAGATTTTTTATTTCGCCCTCGAAATTTTCCTCATCGGAGCCTTCAATTTCATACGCCAATGTATTAGCAGCTTTTTTTTAAATTGATGACCCATGAACCATGAATTTCCCCCAATTTATTACCCACCATTAATGTATCAATAATAAAATCAGGAATCATCTTTTTATTTGTTCCACGAAATTCCCTTCGAGGCCTGTAATTTGATACCACACATGCTATAGCGGTATCAATTTCAAGAGTAGTCCATAGGATGTCTTACCGTGATTTTGCCACGATTATAACCTGGAAGAATTGAATATTTGTCCGACGTGAGTCCGGTCATCGAGACCTCCAGTTTGCTACCCCGCACGCCCTACCTGCATTACTACGAATGTTCGCCCAATCTATGACCCACGATGAAACGTCATAAGTATAACAAGGAAGTAGTTTTTTTAACACGAACGTGTATTATTCCCGGGTACACCAAGATCTCTCCGGCATCATATCTGGGACGGAAATGCCATTGCCAGAAAAAGTTCCGTTGACACGGCTGCTCCGGGATTCGATCCATGAACTCTCTCTCCGGAAGGGGAGGTACACAGCACTCTGCCGCCGCTTCTGCGTCGCTGCCGCCGCCGACCAACAGCTTGATATAGTCGGCGTATTGGTACGCCGGGCGCGCGTACCCACCCAGACTGAACAACCCCGATTATGACGAGGTGGAAGAGGGGTGTCGAAAGGACCGATCCTTGCGGCGTGCCTGTGCTGCCGAGCATCTTCTCTTTCAGCTCTACCCATCGTGGAGTTCTACTTCCCTATTCATAAGGAAGTCCTTGACGTAATTATAGCTGGATTTACCAATGTTCAACTTGGCGACTTGTGCCAACATCGCCGATTGCTTTACCTCGTCGAAAGTACCCTGGAGGTGCAGGCCAAGGATTACCGTTCATCGCTCGCGCCCTCCTTGTCGATTATTTGTCTTAACCTTGAGCATGGCGTCTTGTGTGCTAAGTTTGTGTCGGAAACGTCTCATAGAGTCGGGATGTAGGCCTTCCTTTTTGAAATTTTCTTGCCATCGGCACGCGACCACGTACTTCAGCGCCTTCGCCACTCAGGAAATAAGCGTTTGGGACGGAGGTTGTTCGTGTCCGGCGGCTTTACGGGTTACGGGATCAGGATAGCCCTGGCACATTTACATTGGCACGACAGCCTGCATGAACCCCATACTCGTTGCACTAGTGGGTAAAGGCCTCTATTGATGCGTCGTCAAGGTTGTTGAGCTTTTTGTTCGTTGTGAGGTCTTGGACGGCTGCGGAGGGGGTGTTTAGCGCGTGCAGCTGAGCCCTTTCCTCCACCATCGCGGTGTCCCAGTCTAGCCAGGCGTTGTTAACCTTCGTACGTTGGGGGGTGCTCTGTAGGGTTAGTAGTGGGTAAGTATTTGTCCTCCAGCTTCTTGAGCACGGCGTCTTTACCCTCGTGCTGCACGGCCGTGTGCATGAACCTGGCGAGGTGGTCGCATTGGTGCCACATATTTTTATCCTCTTCAAGCAGGTGGCGTAGGAGTTCCCAGGTTCTGCCGCAATGTAATTGTACGTCACCCTTGTTAAAGATCTCATACCACTACTATTTGCACAGTACTTTGCAGTGCATCTCGATGGGCCAATTAGGCTCGAGCACTTTTGGCGCAGTTTACGGTTCAGTCTCTGTCTCTTCCAGCGCTCCCTGATGGAGAATTTGGCCAACATAAGGTGTGCAAGTCAGCTGTCCATGCTTACTATGTCTTCGTTGGTCTTCATGGTTTTGTGGGCCTATCTCACGGCTTTGCGAAGCATGGAGATCCATTCATCGTTCTCGGATCACCAGAAAATAATTGGGTTGGTTTTGTTGGAACCCGTGTTCAATACCTGCACTTGTGTTGCACGCTGTTAACCCAAATCTGGCCGAGGGTCGAGATCATCGATAATGTATTGGCCACTGCCGAGATCGAACTGCGGCGTTTGCCCACGCGAACTTTCCCAGTACGATCGTTCTCGACGAGAGTGAAGGTCGGGCGTAAACAACCTCTTTACACGGAGTTGCCTATCCTGGTGAGGTTGGCGGGGTCCATGATAACTACGCAGTTTTTTTTCAGGGCGCTTTTGGGCAGGTCCCTCCTCTTGACCTTGTCTCTGAGGTAGTCCCATGCAGCGTGCGACGAGTTAAAGGCGCCATCGATCACGACCGCGCTGCCGCTTGCCCCTGTGCTGGGCTCGTAGAGGAGAGAGCGGAATTTCTCGTGTATGTGCTTGGGGTTGCTGTGAAGGCTGAGCAGAAATAGGCTGCCCTTGCGTTGCTTGATCGGTATGATCTCAGTAAATAAGTATTTGAGTCTTCATGTTTCTTTGCTTGATCGTGTTTTGATTCAGCGAATGACAAAGAATTTTAGCGCTGGGACAACACAGGCAAGCAAGAAGACACACACAATGCGGTATAGCGCCTTGTGTGTGTCATCTTGCTTTGCGGTGTTGTCCTAGTGCTTCAGTTCTTCCTAATCGTCTACCAAAAACCACAAATCAGCACTCTCGTTATCCTAATGAGTCCCCTGTGCTTGGAGAGCGATAGCAGATGCAATCAAAACACGTGGAAAGGAAGCTTTGCAACAGAACCAAATGATTTCAAGCGGATGTGAAATGTGTACGACTGAACAGTGCAGATCGCGATTGGTGGCTATTAAGAATCGCCCGCCACGTTGTGTATCTGTTGCGCCACATGGGGGACATGTGAAAGTTTTTTTAAAGGTGGAAGGATTTCACAATCTACATCAGATCAGTTTAGGCATGGTTACAATGATGACGTTTCAAGAAGATGAGTTGCCGCGACTGCTCTGAGTATCCCGCTTTGCAATGACGCTACGAATGGTGGTTAATATTAACGACAGCTGTAAGTGCCAAGTGTAGCTATGTTTATTATATCGGTTTTAAGACTACTATGGACTTAGGTTATGTCATAGACGTATGGTTTTCTATTGCAGTTTGTCCAACTTAGACTGGAAAGAATTTTGTGTGCCTTGGCGCATTGCAGTAGTTGTGAAACAAACAGTTCTGAAACAACGAAAACCGAGTGTGCACATACATACGCGGAGTGTGCACATACATACGGAGTGTGCACTTACATACATACGCGGGTACATACAAAAGTATGAGGGCAACAATTCTCGCAGTAGACTACTTCAGCAATCTTCGCGACGGCATGACCTTACAACAGACAGGAACGAAAGAAGCATTATTTAGAACCTTCATCTGCATAATCCAACTAGCGGAACTACATATAAGAAGTAATAAATTGTTGCCACAGGCCACATACTTTAACGGTTGAGAAAGATCCTGCCATCCAGTTGCCCAATGTAAACGTTTTCCACACGATATTAGAGGCCATAAATACATTCGCTTTTGCAATTTGCATACATGGTGTAATGGTGTTTGTCACAATTCTCACCTTCGTGTTGGGGGTGTTCTCGTCGACGTATTTGATAGGCCTCGTTGGTAGCATTGCATGTCAGGAAAAAAGCCGCCTACACAGGATAGGGCGACATTAGGAGCACTTTATGGGCAATATTCGAAAACATTCTGAAACGGGCGAAAGGAAAGAACAAGTGAGAAACACCTGGCGTGGAACGCACAAAAAGGAATACCACAGTGGTTCCTTACATGCATGGCTTCGTGCACAACCTTGAGAAGAATGGGGCCAGACAAAGTGTTTCGGTGGCGTGCAGTTCCGCCAACAAAGCCTACCAACTGGGCCGACTAGTAAGCGAAAAACCCAAAGGCAGCAAATGTTACAAGCACCATCGCACCAAGTACGCGGATTTCAACAATGCAGTCATTCAGAGCTTCTTATTATCATGTGCAAAAGGTTGCGTTGGACAAACCGGCAGCTTGCATAAATCAACAGGGCCCAGGAGCACACCGCAGCACTCAAGACTGCACCATCCGCCCGCCTTCCATTCCTATTGTAGCCATAGTACATGCACCGCACGCATCGACAGAAATTACATTATCCGAAGGAAACGTAATCGCCTGGCACGAGAAATTATTAAAACACCTGCTATCGACAGAAATGGCGACACGTGCGTGAGCACCGCTTCCGTCACATAAACTGCAGAAAAATTTGACGTGCTACAGGGTTATCACGCGTACTGACTGCGCTAAATTTTCACAAACATGTGTAATGTTATTTGTGTATATGTTGTGCTTTTATTCAGTCTAGTTGCGGTTATTAGTCAGCATTGTGTTTGTTGTTTTTTGACCATCCTCCGTTTTCTTATGCTTCCAGCTGAAATATTTCTAGTGATACGATTACCGTGTCATCATCATCTTCAACAACAATAGCCTATTTAGGCCCACTACCCAAGGCGAAGGTCTCTCCCCTTGCCTTCACACAGTTAGTGTCCTGCGCCTCCCGAGTCCACTGTTGCCCACCGAATTTCCATACATCATCCCTCCATAGCATTCCCTTCTTTCGAGACATCTCCTGGTATCCACGGTAGCCCTAATTGTTCATCGATTTTCTGTTCATCTCACAACAAGGCCAGCCGAAATACATTTCTCTTTCTTTTGTTGAGCTATGATATCATCTACTGGATTTTGTTACCTGATTTAGGAAGCTGGTTTCTGGTCCCTAAGTGTTACTCCTATCATTATTTTTTCCATGTACCATTGAGCCAACATGAAGTTTCTTTGCAGTTGTTTAGTCAGGCGCGAAGTCTCACTTCCGTAGGCCATCATCGGCAGTATGCGCTGATTTTATAATTTGTACTGAGTGATAGAGGTAGCTAACTTTCAATTATTTGGGAGCGCTTTCCGAGTGCTGCCCGTCTCATATTTATCTGTGCGAGATTTCTCTCTCGCTGTTGAGGTCAACACTGTCCGAGGTTGTTATATCCTTCTACTTCTAGCATTGCCTCTCCTACACTACAGAGGGTGCTTACGGCATGTGTATTCGTTAGTAAATGGGGTTAGTAAAAGGAGGTTAGAAAGTTGGTGGGAAAAGAACAGAGAACAATCTGTAAAGACAAGCAAACAAAGAAGTAAGACTAGCACAAAAAATTCCTAAAAGTATTTTTTTTATTTTGACTTTATTTTTTATTTATTTTGTTTGTATTTTTTGGCGAGTGGGGTTACAGTGGGGTTACGACTAAGGCCGCTGTGGAACGCAACAACGTTACAAAGGGGAAGCCACTAAGAATCATCATTATCACCATCATCTCCTTGATTACTCAAGTTTCATTCATAATATTTATTTTTACCACCAAAGCCATGCTTGACGATTGTAATTCTTCAAGCATTTTTGAACGTGTTCTGCAGTATCAGTCAGCTGTGCTAAGCAATCTGCAAACCTCAAATGACTCACGCATTCGTTTATCCTTAATCCTTTGTTTTCCCTGTCTAGCTTCCGGAATACCCCTCCAGACATGCTGTGAGCAGTTTTGGCGAGATACTGTCCCGCCGCGGTGGCTCAGTGGCTAAGGCATTGGGATGCTAAGCACGAGAACGTGGGTCCTGCCCCGGCGCCCGCTTTTCTGATGGAGGCAAAAAGCAAAACTATCCGTGTGGTCGAGATTTCAGCGCACATTAATGTCCCCCAGGTGGTCAAAATTAATGTGGTGCCCCCCTCCCCCTCTACGGTGCGCCCTATCGCCTGCATTGCATCGGCGCGTTAAGCCCTACAATCAATCAATCAATCAATCAATGAACAGTTTTGGTGAGATAGTTTGCCTGTCTTCCTCTCTTTCGAATAGGGAATTTATCGGTTTCTTAGTGGGGCGTTATCCGGCCCATAGCTCCCTTATATACCGTACTTTCCGATGCATAAGTCGCGGTTTTTTTCTGAAATTTTCGTTGGTGCGTCCTATCCACCAGTGTGATTTATGTACCGAATAAATCTGGTACATGGAGGCCCGGCGTGGTCCTTGCTTGAAAAAGTGACTGTGTGCTGCGTGATGTCAGTGCACGTTAAGAGACACAGCTCTATGGTGTAAATGAATGAATTATTTGTTAGCGAGTCGGAGGAAGAAGGCTTCAATGATTTTGCCTAAACGCTGTCTGTAAGTACATGCCATCTGTGTGTATGAATGAACCATTTTTGAGAAGTTAGTTCTGTCTAGACTTTGGAAGGTAATGCACGTGTCTACTAGCACTGCTTACCGAGGGAGGTGTTCAGAGGTGGCAGAAGCCGCAACCATGTACTTTCGCCGAACTTTTTAATGAACTGATCTTTAATCAGCTTACCTTAACAAGTGCGTTTTGTACACCGGTGCGACTTATATACGTTTTTTTTGAAAAACTGCCGTGTTGAGGGAGGTGTGACTTATACAAAAGTGCGACTTATAGACCAGAAAATACGGTATTTTGTCTCAAAGGCCTATGTAGGCTTCTTCTATTCACTGGTCCTTTATTCCCTTTACCACGGCTCTAAATTGTACTTAGGCAAACGGTGTCTCGTAGTACATAAATGCCATATAAAGTGGTTGCATGTATTCGGTGTATTTTTCTATCACTTGATTGACAACATGGATGTGATTCATGGTTGAGTACCCTTTTCTAAACCCAGCCTTCTTTTTTGGGTTGTTGTTAGCCTGGGCTCTCTCCAGTGCGGTTAACGATATCTTTAGTACACACCTTGTTAACTGAAAGTAGGCTGATGGATCTGTAGTTATAAATGTCTTTGGTATGTCCCTTTTTTGAGTCAGAGTAATGCTGAGTTTTTGAACGCTATGGGAACTCTTGAAGTCATTAAGCTGTCAGGAAATAGTGGAGCAAGCTTTTCCAGTACGCTCCTTCTCGCCCTGCTTCAAAAGATCCAACGTCATGCATTTCGTCACGTGCAGAGTTTCCTGTTTAGTGGCTAGGGGGCATCGCAAGTTAAGCTTGTACTGGCAGTAGTTTCCCTTGATTTAATATCACTGGCATACACTTTAGTCTAGAATAGTTTTCCTACCTTTATTACCTCGTTCATGTCGGGCGTAATGTTAGCTCTGCTCGCACATGGGTGCGTACATTCTGTCTTTGCTGATGGCGAGCTCCCTCTTAGTTCCGTTGCACATTTCCTACTATTGGCAGCATTTTATTGAGCATCCGACGAGGTTATAAGCGCGATTCGTCATTTATTTTACTTCTAATAATCACCTTCGTCCCTGGAGTCACTCAGAGCGTTAGCCCTGTTTACGAGGGAGGCTCAGCGGTACTACTACAGTATCTCTCGGACATTATATCGGATATCATTGGCATAAGCCAAGGTAAAAGAACAGCAGAGGTCTTCATGGAGCTTACTAGCGGGCATATTTTGTGCTAAAGAGGGCTCCGTGAGAAGTAAGTACACGGAGTGGGATTGTTAATCTATAAAGAATTACCACTTAACGTGGAAGAATTCTTCAGCATTACAGAAGGAGTCGCAGCCGTTCTAACCGAGATAAACAGGCGGTTCAAGTTACACATAGCACAAGCCTATGCGCAGGTAACTAGCTACGATGATGCAGGCGTACAAAGTTTCTACGAGAACATGGAATACGCACGGAATAAGGGAACAACACAGTTCGCCATTCTGAGGGATGACTTAAACGCAAACGTCAGTAAGAAGGCAATGCGAAAAACGTGAGGGGAAAATTCTTGATTTGACAGAATTGGGAATCGCAACAGTCGAGTACATACACTGGTGGGCTTTGCAGGGAGAAATAGCTTGTGGTTATTAACACATTTGTCTACAACAAAATGGGAAATAAACATGGCAAAGTCCTGATGGCACTACCAAAAAAACGAATTTAACTTCATTATAAACATCTTAAGCGACAACCCATGTACTGTGCAGGACGTAAAGGTGCTAAGTAAGTTTCAAACATGCGATCATCGGATGGTTAGATGCCTAAAGTTAGCCTCAATCTCAAAACAGACGGATGGAAACACATGAAAAGTGAGAAAGCCGAAACCCAGCATGGGGCCAGTCAGAGCCAGGATGGAGTAGTAGGAAATAATTCTCCAATAGGAATTTGCGCTCCTAAAAGATGAGAAGGGTTATAGTGTAGACAGGCTAAATGACAGACTAGAAACGGCAAGCACAGAATCTGCAGCATGTTTAAAAGGAGCAGCATTTAACAAACCAGCTGGAAAATTCGAATAAAAAAATGAAAGCAGCACACACTAACACGTAAGTCTTCAAGGTAGCGTAGATGTACGCAACTTTCATGACAATCACGATGGCTTAAGCCCACAATTGCAGCTCATTCGCTACGCTGCAGACGCAACGACTATTACTCCACCATTTTTTCTATAAGTGTGACAGCCTTTCATGTTTCTGGAATTGATAATTAGTGGGCATCACTTGCGTATGCCATGAGGCTGCCTTTCTCGTTCCGAGCAAGTGTTGCCATGATGTGGGCGAACGCTGGAGTTTTTTTCGATATCGTCCAATTTCCGAGGTGAGAATGTAAGGTTTGCGAACGTGCGCAGATGACGCTCGGTGATTGCCGTAAGCCACAGACACACGAGCACTCGGCATTGTCTTGGTTTTTTAAACTGCCGGGGGGTCGCCAGAGCGCACGTATGCGGGGTCAGCAATTTCTGGGTATATTTAACTGCGGACATGAAAAGTTACTATTCGCTAAAGAGCTTCGGCCTTAAAACAAAAAAATATAATTTCGAACGTAGGAACATGAATGCGGTTGATCAAAGCGACTACCGTGCACAAGTTGTTTTATATTCTGTAGAATGCTTTACTAGGATAGTAGAGCTGTTTCAGTTGACTGACCTGGGGTGAATCCGACTTGCGAGTCCCCTGTAAGTTTGCGTGTGTTAGAAAAATTTTTATTATGTGAAAAATTAAGTTTACAAGTCACTTGATCAACACAGGAAGGATGAATGTGGGTCTAAAATTGCAGGGCTCGTTCCGACCACGCACCTATATCTTTGTGTGTACAAAAAAGTATATTATTCTGGCAGAAATTACTTTTTCAAGTCACCTTATCAACATTGGATGGTAGGTAATGGGTATAAAATAAGGGGCACGTTCCGAGCAGCCACCTACAAATTTGTATGTCTGAAACGGTTTTATTATTCTGGCAGAAATTACTTTTTCATGTCACTTAACACAGGAAGGATAGGTGTGGGCGTAAAATTGGAGGGCATGTTCTAAACCAGCCACCTATAAATTGGTTTGCCTGAAAAAATTCTGGTATTCTAGCAGAAATAACTTTTCAAGTATCTTCATCAACACAGGCAGGTTTGAAATGGCTTTAAAATTGGGGGGAGGAGCACCGTTCCATCACCCACGTATAAGTTTGGGTGTTTGATAAAAATTTATTATTCTCTCAAAATTACTTTCCTAGGTCACTTCATCAACACCGGAAGGGTTGAAGTGGGTGTAAATTTGGAGGGCACAATTCCTATCATCAACCTAAAAGTTTGTATGTTGGAAAAAGTTTTATTAATCTGTTGAAAATCACTTTTGTGAGTCACTTCTTGAACACCAGAAGGATAGGTGTGGGTTTAAAATTAGAGGTCATGTTCCCATCACCCACCTATGAGTTCGTGTGCCTGAAAAAAATGTATTCTTCTGTCGAACATCACTTTTACGAGTCACTTCAACAACGCAGGAAGGATGAATGTTGGCCTAAAATTGGATGGCACGTTCCGGTCACGCACCTATGAGTTCGTGTGCCTGAAAATGGTTTATTATTCTGTCGAGATTACTTTTGCAACTAACTTTATCAACAACGGAAGTGTGGATGTTAGTCTAAAATTGGGGAGCGTGGTCCGATCCCCCACCTATAAGTTCGCGTGTCTGAAAAGTTTAAATATTCTGTCCGAAATTACTTCTTCAAGTCACTTTACCTAAAACGGAAGGATGGATGTCGGTCTAAAACTGGAGGGGCACGTTCCTATCACCCTCCTATAAGCTTGTGTGTCTGAAACTGTTGTATTATTCTTGGAGCAAATTACTTTTTTGAGTGACTTCATCAGCACGGGGAGGATGGACATGGGTGTAAACTTGGAGGGCACGTTATTCACACCCTTGCTCTTTTTATACCACTAGGAAATACAGCGGACTCAATTCAGCAACCTTTTCTGCTTCCAATTGTTGGGAGTTTCCAGAAATCGCCTGAGTAACATTATTATTGCGCCGCCTGCTCAAAACTGCGTTAAAAGCTTCCTTGCAGCGTCAGCAGGCTGTCCAGGAATATTGAGAAACAAGTGAGTAGAGCTGATTACGTAGCCCATTAAACTCTTTGAAAGATGTCTTCGGAGGTAATATTTGAGTGTTCTCGGTTGACACTAGGCTTGCTTATTTTCTTTAAAGGCAGTCTTTGTTCTCTGCGGAATTTGCGTATCATAAGTCTGCGCGAATGGTTTCCATAAATAGGTTGTATGCTTCATTGGTATGCTGTTGGTTGAGCACAAGTGACGAGTTGTAATTCATGATGTCAGTTCATTCTTATTCTATTCTACTCCCTGTAATGCTCTGTAATGCTGTTAACAGTAACAGACTCCCTGATATCGGTGGCATACCCAGAATTGGTGCAGTATCTTAAAAGGACTTGGCAATAGTCACGGAGAATCGAATTTACGGTTCAATCATTGCTTACGGGAATTCGAGCGTTTGTAATGAACACATGAACAGAAGTTGTATTACTGCTAGAAATACGCGTAGGAGTGGTAATAAAATTCAAGAAACTGGAAGCAAAGTTTCATTCAATTCCTTAACAACAGTTTCCAGGTAAAGGTTCGTTAAATTCCTCGCCAGCAAAACTGTGTTCCAATAAGTTTATGCTGAAATTGCCACCGGATATGAGATACAAATGGTGCTTTCGAACGTATTCTGAAACCTCATCATAAACTCCTACAAACCACTCGGTAACCAATTAACCGTTTGGGGTCGGGTAGAGAATGGATAAATATTTCACTTTTGTATTGGAACGACAAGACGTTGCAATCTGACGTTATTTGGGCGAATACAACGACGACGTCACTGTTCGTTTCAGTCGTAACGTAAAGTGGAACTCCCCCACCACGCTTGCTAGCGCGATTCAGAAAGACACCTTTGTATCTGGGTAGCTCAAATGTGTTACTGGTGCTTTGCCACGTTTAAGTCAACACTCCAATGAGAAATGCAAAAGAAAATGGGCCTATAAAACACAGACATCATCTGCTTTATTCAAAGTGAGCGTGCGTTTCGAGAGTGAGCGTGCGCAGACTGGTTAAATATATAATTTTAACGCTAAGTAGCGCGGTAGTATTAGGGCTACATATTCTATTTTGATGTTAGCGTTTAACCCCAACCAAATAAAAAATCTTAGCTTAGGTAGTTGTCTCAGTTTTTCTTTCCTATTGAGCCAACGACAGCGTCGTAGTTTCGGCTAGAGTCTGCGCCGTGGCCATTTCCGCCTGATGCCTCGGAGGCGTGATTGGCTTGCTGTAATATTGTCTTTGCCGTTATATACTCCATTGCAAATTATTTGCACTGATGGTGGAGCCTCATGCTCCCCGGCATAGTTTGTTTCCTTCGTACTACGAGAGAGATTTCCAGTGCGGCTCGTACTTCCTACAGACAGCCATGCCGAGAAGCGCCTTAAAGGTTGAGACAAGTGCTCCTTGAGTAAATCTGGTTCAGTGCTGCCGATGTCAACATCTGGGGTGCTATTGCAGAATGCCAAGAGGCACGGGCAACATGATGGCAATATTTCAAGTAGCGTTAAAATGCTTCAGTAAAGTGATTTATGCTATTTGCTGGACGTGACGTAACCGGTCCAAGGCAGCGCGCTCGAAGGAGGCGCGGGTGGGTCGTGGCGGAGGTTTTCAGTGGGTGCTTTCGCTCCACTTTTTCACTGGTCGCTACTGGGGTAAACAAAACGCAGCTTCTTTACTTATTTGCGTTTTTATTTTATTAACCTGTATTTCTGTTTAATAATCTGTTTATATTAGCTTTTTGTTTGACATTTTTCTTCCACAAAAACTGTTTCTGACGTCGGTTTCAGAAGATGCGATCATATAACTATGGCCGCATAGCGAAAAAAAAGCGGGCGATGCAAACCCGCCAAATTCAAACTAAGTTGCTCCTGTGTATTACGTAGCCGAAAACATGCGTCGCGTTCTGATACTTGATTTATTACAATGATTTAACCCGCCGACGCTACACAGACAATGAGGCGGGCCGTATTGTAGGGTTCCGGGTTAAGTTTCGCCACCTGGGGATCTTGAACATGCTCCGAAATTTCGAATACACGGGCGTTTTCGCTTTTCTCCTCCGTGAGAAATGCGGCTGCCGCGGCCGGGTTGACACAAAGGATCATCTGTACTGACGCGGATGTCCTGACACACCACACTTTTCAATTCAAAATTTCTTTGTGGCTTTTAAGTCTGCTTACCTGCTTTGAACGGGCTGATGTTACTTTTTCTAGTTTCGTTGGTAATATTGCGCTTATAGAGGTAGTATCGCTGGGGAAACACTCCTCCTGCCATTTTTCCTTCCGCTTCTCTCCGGCGCACGTGGCGGCCCGCATGCACGAGAACGGTCACGGCAGTTGCTGATGCCACACGGCTAGGCGGCAAGGCCGAAGTGCGTGTCATGCAGTGGGAGATTTCTCGTGTGTGCTCTCTCGGACATTATGGTAGCTGTAGAAGGGACGCCAAGAAGACCACGATGAATCGTAACGCGAAGACTCTTTGACTGCTGTTTAGCAAAAGGTGAAAACCTCGTTCATATGTTGCGAAGCTGGGTTGATTGATAGGACTTGTGTCGTGCGTGCGCTCTGCTTGATAACAGCAACCTTGTCTGTGTTGTATCGCAGTCAGTGTTTCTCGCAGCACGTCGCGTTCAAGTGATATTCGAGCTGGCGCCATTGCTGCCCAAGGGGCGTACGCTAGGCAGCGTAGCTGTACTGGCTGCGCCCGGTCGCAGCGGGGCTGCCCAGTGGAGGCAGCGGAGCTGTCTGAGTGGCGGTTGCCGGGTGGGAATTGGGGGGCGGGAAGGAGGTTGGCAAAATACAACCACCATTAAAGGGGACCGAATCACCTCTCCCCCACGCAAGCTGCGCCCCCTCGCAATGTTGCCATGACAGTTAGAACGCCTTCAACACATCAACACGGCGGCGTTGCTATGGCAATAATAACGCAATAATGTTCCCCCCAGGCTCACCAGGGGAGAATATGCCGCTAGTACCGGAATTAGCCCGCACGCTGGGTTGAAGGTTAAGACACCGCTTCCTGTTTTGAAAGCGGAGGCCTGGTAATGCTTAATTATACATTTTTACTGATACATTGTGTTTGTGTTTTTTCTTCGTTTTCTTGTCGTTGTCGTTGAAAAAGAAATATTTAGACCGGCTCTTTACTGTTATACCGTGTCTGCTTCAGTTTATTCCCTTTCGTTGGTTCGTATTACTGCGTGAATACGGACAGTAATGAGTAATCACACCACAGCCTCCTAGAAAAGGGCTTCTGCGAGGCTGGTTTTCCCTTGTATTAACAGGCCAACACGTTGAGACGTCACGCTTTCTGGCAGTATTCTACCAATTACTATCCAATGCGGTGCTTTATGAATTTCGCAAAGCCGGCCACATTAGCTTTTCAAAGTCAGTAATGGCGGGCCAATCACCTAAGTGCGCATATGATAGAAATAAAAGACGAGCAACAACGGCAACTTTTCAGGGTTTCATTTCTTTGTGCACTTGACCACTTTTGTTCGACAGAAAATTCAAAAGTCATTTGTTTTTTATTTATTTTACTCCCCTCGTGCTCCCCTCTTCCTTGGTCCTCTATCTGGTCTCGCTTACTCTCTCCTGCTATCACACTATTAACCTAGGTGTCGTCTGTCTCCTCACTTGCTTTGAATTCACCCCAGCAGATCATTCGCGGAGTTCACAAGTGTGGAGTTCTGAGCCCTATCTTATTTAACATTTCATCATCGGCCCCGTGGGCGAGATGCCTGAAACTGTCAGATTAACTATGTGTGCTGAAAATATAGGCATCTGGAAATTTGGTGTAACTCGACCACAGTTGCGAGCGCTCTACAGCGAGCTGGAACGATGACATCTCGTTACTTGCGACATCAAGGCTTGAGTTTGTCTCCTGCAAAATGCACTGTTCTTCACTTCACTACAAAGTGAATGGTCCAATACCCCCTCACCATTGATGGCAGTTTATTACCGTACGTTAAGCACCACAGATTTCTGGGCATTTTTGTGGACCACGGGCTGTCATGGACAAAACATATCACGATGATAAAAGCAAAACTTGAAAGCTTTGTGCCCGTCCTCTGTTTTGTGGCAGGAACGAGATGGGGGCCTTCCGAGAGAACCCTTCTGCCTTTATACCGAACTTTGTTTTTGGGTTACCTTCGTTAAAGCCTCCCAGTCATCCCCAGCTTGCCTACTTCATCCCTACGCACATAGGAAAGCGTGAAGCACAAGTCCTGCGGCTCTGTTTGGGTCTACTGCGATGCACGTCTACTCTAGGTACGATTGCAGAGGCATGTGTTGATCCCATGAATGCACTCTTTTCGTGCGAAGCACTCCAAGTCTACCTCCAGTGTCTGACGAGGCACGAACTCCACCAATTGTAGATTTTTCCCGCCGCGAGCTCCAGAAGCAGTTCTTCGACAGAATTTTCACGTTACGGACGCATACTTGCCTCTGGTTACGCCCCAATGGTCGTCTCACAGAATCATCTGCGGCTGCTATCAAGACCGTCAATCTGCGTTTCCATCCAGGGAATTGCCAAGAAGTCTAGTTTGCCCTTAGTGTCTCTTAAACAGTTGACCTTATAGTTGTTGACAAGCACATATGCCAGAACTATACCTATCTACACCGATTATTTTGTGACTGAGTCAAGGGCAACCCAGGCTGTGGTAATTCCAAGCCTGGGAGTAACCCGAAACTTAACTCTCGACCACAAAACAACCTCTATTGCTACAGAATTGGTAGCCATCCGGGAGGCGATTCCTGTTGTCTCTTGTGCGCCTCCTCAAGCCTGGACCCTGTTCTGTGCTTCCAAGCTAGCGCTCCAGGTCCTCAATGGTGTGATGAGGCCAAGACCTCATTTTGCACACATTCTGTAGAAGTGGTCCAGCTATGCTCCTTTTCGGTGCAGCAAGGCCGTATTTGGACGATTTAGTGTGTTCGCGTCAGCTGTAGTTTGGCGGGCAAGGAATGGGCTTCAGCAGGCGCAGTAATCTTGGGCGTTCCCTCCGCAAGACCAGACATGAACGCTCTTCTCACCGCTGTTCTTTGCGATGCTACGATGAATTACTGGGCCAACCCTGACCACCGCCACTGAAGGGTCCATCGATTGTACTCTGATTGCAGGTTTCGGATGCCCCCAGGCACTCAGCGAAGCTTCTCGCCGCTGTTCCGTCGACTGGGGCTCGGCGTAGCTTTCACTCATCGCTACCAACACCTGTGGTTGAAGTGGCCCTGCCTGTAGATCGTGTCACATACTGGAGACAATTGGACATGTTCTGTGCAACTGTCCCTGCTACGCGCATTACTGCGGAAAGTTAGCCACGTGGTTGGCCCGGTTAGACAATCGGGAATTATCTGAGGACGCCCTGCTGGGGCCCTGGCCAGACACGCAGTGTTCAAACAAGGCCTTCAAGGCAGTGCTAGCATTCTTGAAAAGCAGCGGTTTGCACCTAGATTGTGTCTCAATCCCGTTGTGTTAAACTATTGAACATGTACTGTACATAGCATAGACGTTTTGTATATACTTACTGTCACGTTTTGTGGCACGTCTCGACCAGCTCAGAAGAATGAGCACGGCAGAATCGTTGGCATGTTTACCACAGCACACATTTATTATGTACAACTACAACCCCTAAGCAAAAGAAACAACATAGCAAATAATGAACTCAACCAAAGCAATTCCTAAATACTAATCGGCAACACAAACCAAGACAAGCCAGCAAACCAAACCAGAAGTCACTACAATGAAGTCCCTAATAACGCAGCCCGTCCATGTTCCAGTCTATACCACATCCGTGTTAACGATCCTAACAGCCATGGTCATATAATCCCAATTCCCCTAGCGTACGAGACTACCGCTGTCTCCGGCGCTGACGTGTCGTACCCGTGGCGTGGCCGTGACACGCTGGTAGTCGTAGTTGTCCGCTGCAGCGGTGCCGGTGGTGGTGGTACCGATGTAGTTGTGCGTGGTAGTCGCACGGTGGACCGCTTTTCAGCTACACCTCGTGGTAGCCCTCGTAGCAGGAAGCAACCCCTGGCCTCGGGGCCGTCGCCATGGAAGCAGGCAGCACCGCGGAGCTCCGGGAACGTTGCCGCGTGGGGACCGCCACGGCCTTAGTTGATGGTGCGTGCTCGCTGAACGCAGGCGCCCGACCGTCGCCGCTGGGGCCACCAAAGCGCAGGTTGGTGGTACGATGCGGAAGTAGGAGCCGATGCCACGTTGGTCCACTCCGGCCCAGGCGGACGTGGCTCTGGTCGATGGCGTTTCCTCGTACCCCGGGCTTGTTCCTCGGACTCGTGCCACCTGACCTTCCTGCTGTGGCGTTCTTCTGATCTCTCTCCCTTCTCTCAGCCTGTGCCCCGGGATTAAATAACCTTTGCCTAGCCGTCGCGGCACTCGTGCATTCGCTGTGCCCGTGTCCGCCTCACGGGTCACCACCACATTGGTCATTTCTCCACGTGCATCCATCGCGCCACCTCGTCATTAGTCCGCTCTCTTGGCGGGAAATTTGGGTTCTCTTTCTTCGTCTTCCTTTTCATCGGCATCTGGCTCCACTGACTCGTCATCTTTATTCCCACGGTGGATTTCCTCCTTAATCATGACACTTACACTATCACATCTATGTCCACTATCACACCTGTCAACCTCTCTATCAATGCCCTTTTCTCCCTCCCCCAACAGAGTGGCAGGTCCATGGCATCGGTTTTGCCGATGGGGTAGCGTTTTATCCCCTCACTCGCCGTTACTCGATGTACGTTGGAAGAAAAATGGTCTTTGCACCAGACAAAAACGAAGCCCCCGGGCTGCCGTGAGCCAGTGCTGCCAGACTCTTTCTGTGTCCGGTCCAATGTGGAGTTCACTCGAGTTTGAGCACAATAAGAGCGCCAAAAACGACCGGTGTTTCCTACAGGAGTCTTCTGAACGCACCTTGAAAACACAGTAAATGGCGGACGACACAGCTTCAACGTCTAAAATGCCTTGGTCCATGCTTTTTATTGCCGATCTGGACTCGCTCAGTTGAGACAACTTCCGATAAAGACTTGCCGCGGCAGAGTGTAAACGAACGCAGTATTTGGTAGTCTGGAGTAGGGCGGGTTTTTTTTGCTAAAGTGATCTCGATTGCTCACTTGGTTTGTGCTTGAACTGAGCTGCACTGGGGCCACCCTCAAGCCGTGTAGCAAAAATAATTCTCTGGAAGGTGCCAATCCAGAGAAAAACGGAACGCTGCCGCACCAGACATGGCCTACTGCCAGGCAGAAGTTTTAAAAGAAGTAGCGGGGTTATATACATGATGCTAGGCAGTGAATACCGCAGCCAGATTTCAGACGGCTGTGGAAGCATTTCTTAGCACAAGCTGTACTTTTTCATTGTAAGAGGCCCGAATAAGTCTCAGTAAAAAATACCACGCGTTCTTCGCGTGATTGCGCCGGTTCCGCACGAGGTGTGTCAGGTGGTTCACTATCCCGTCTTTCTCAACCCCAGCCGCTGGAAACTCGGGAGTAGGCTGATCTCATGCGGTAAGAAGTAGCGCCCGTAGGTCTTGCATTCGCTGCCACCGCGCATAATCGGTTTATTTGTCAGAGCGGTTGCCATCTTACCACGATTCCCTTCACGAAGATAACATCGCTTCAATTGACAGTTTTGTTTCAGAAATAACAACGTGTCTGCTCTGCAGAAGGTTTTCAGGTTTAATCGTTATTTGTAGCTAAACCAGATTCTTTTTGTGGAAAAGACCAGTGCACCAGAGGTTCATTGTTTTCGTGAAAGAGCATGTCTCAAAACGCACGCTTTTTGTCTAGTAGATTTTAAT
This sequence comes from Haemaphysalis longicornis, assembly GCA_013339765.2. Lineage (NCBI taxonomy): Eukaryota > Metazoa > Arthropoda > Arachnida > Ixodida > Ixodidae > Haemaphysalis > Haemaphysalis longicornis. The sequence goes on along the minus strand of JABSTR010001312.1, from coordinate 309,114 downwards.
GTGCAACCCTGGTGGGAAATTTCAAAATATAGAAAACAGATTTTTAGTCACAGGAACGTCTTTCACAGTCACTTCCTGATTATGCATACAGTGAGTCTTGGGTGCGTCCAGATTACAATGCCGGGTACTGGGGTTCGGGGGGAAAAATTCTTGAGGCAACGCCTACAGGCTCTGCCCTTTGGTCCCAAAACTTTATGACTTCTTGCAAAAACATTCTTTAAAAATGATGCTCCATGCAGTCGGCGGCGTTTACATCAAGAGGGGATTAAGGTCCCTGAGCCCCCAACCGGTTGAGGCGGCGCCCAAACGCTTGTGCTTAGTGACTTGGCGGGGATGCCAGTGTCGGAAATGCTTCTCTTCCTCAACCATCTCATGGCGGAAGAGGATACCTCGAAGTCTGTGGATGAGGACGCGGGTTGTTGGAACTCAGCGTCACAAATGGTTCTATGAGTGCAAGATGAAACGGTGTGCATGGGCTCAGCTGGTTTTCTCCGTTGGTCAATCCACGAATGCCTGTGATAAAAGTAATCGTCAAACCCTCAAAACACAGCATCTATTAGTTCGCCGACGGCCTCATGTACGCTCACATTCTCTGCCGAAAATATGCCTGAAATATGTGTCCTGTCTTTTGGCTTACACCGTGTCTCTTGTCGGTTTTCCACTACAGGCAGGACAAGACGCGGTTCCTGGGCTACGTCTGCCTTGCACTACTGGCTCTGTCGGGCATTACGTTAGCAGTCCTTTTTCTGGCTAGTTCAAGACACGGTAAGTTTATTCTTTAGGCCTTCGATACATGAAACATGCGGCACAGATGTTTGTTGTAATACCTTTTTTTACGGAGCTCATATTAGCTTTTTTGAACGGGGCAGTCTCCTGCAGTCCGAGACATGGTATAGCTGATGGATAGTTTTTGCGTGAAGCATGTATATCACAAAATAACATGCGGTTTTAAATATTGTTTTTGCTGGGAACACGCTGGCAAGCTTTTATTGCGGCCAAAATTGCCTGATGAATTTAGAGTGTAGTTTCAGCGGCTACCATGCAACGAGAGGAAAAAAAGGCATCTAGAAAAGTGTCATTGATGTAACTGCGGCAAGGCTATAGCTTTTATTCGATGCCTGGGAACCTGTGCAAACTTTCTTGGTGTATATTGAGATGCTTTGCTTCTGCACTAGAGTTGCCGTTTACGTGTAGCCTCTTGGGGAAGCCATGTTTTGAGCAATGTCTATGACGACCTGCTCCACAACCCATTTCCAGTCGAATATATTTTTAGACGATTGTCTTTCTTGCGATATTTAAACGCGAACATATTGTTCTTGTAGGCGGCCGATGAGGCGGAGCGGCCGAGCCCACGTTTATTGCGGTTGCGCTGGCTGTGCCATGGTCGGAATCGAGCGAGTAGAACCAGAGTGCCGTTCCCGAGGGGTGCCGGGTGCTGAGTGTCGCGTGTCCCTCCGAGCCAGCTGACCAATCTGTTGATGATGATGGTGGCGCTGAAGACGATGATGATAGTGGCGCTACAGGGCTCCCCCCCTAGCGCGTAGCGCGTTATGAGAAATGTGTGAAAACTATGTACAGTTATGTACAACACCGGTGATCAGTAATATTTGTCCGCGGTCAATGTCCTTACACTGTCCTAGTCGGTCCAGGGAGGGCGTTCGGTGTGTGCATGTCTCTCGGGGGGCCTTGCCTGGGAATGGCGCAGAGGTCGCCGGCAGCAACGGGCGTCTGGCGGTGCGTAAACTGCCAGGGGCGGCCAGAGGTACAAGAGATGTCCCATGCAGCTTGAGTGCGCTGTCTTCTCCATGAAGCAAGCCAAGGAGCCGGGAGAACACTGCGTACAAGTGTAGTATGGCTCCATCGCGTAGGCAGCTTTGTCGTTGCACGGAGCACGATAACGTGTGCGGCGGAAGCGGCGCACTTCACGTCGCTGTCCGGCACGTGCAGGGTGGTGCAGAGACTGCGTTCGCGGCCCATGTCGATGGCACCAGTCTCGCGCGAGTCGCTTGTGGGTCCGACGGTGGCTGGGAATCGGAAGGGTAGTCAAACGTGCGCGCTGAGCATACTGGCTAAATCGGCGTGTACGTATCCTTGTTGGGCGTCGTCCGAGTGCCGACGAGGAAAGGCGTTTGTGCGGTGATTGTTTTTGGCGTCGCCTACGACGTCGCCTGCGGTGGCGAAGCTGGACTGCAGGAATGAGTGCTAAATCCAAGCTCGAGCCGACGAAAAGGGCGTCTTGGGCACATGTGCTGAGGTGCCGCCCTTGCGATAGTGTGCCGACGTCCGTACGTGGCGCTGTTGGGAACGCCCTTGTCTCGAGGTCACTTGAGGTAGTGGTGCCTGTGCCGGCAAGCGAATGTGCCGCTGGAGGTGAAACCCCGTTGGAGTCTACCCCGGGTGTAGATGGCGGTTGTGTAGGCGACTGAGGCGGAAGGGAGGTCGCCGCCACGGTAGTGGGTGGCTCACCGGTGCCTGCGCGTAGGGTGGTAGCAGCGGGCGTGGCGGGCGGTGGTCGGGGGGCGCCTGTGAGGCCGTTGGCCACCAGTCGTCTCGTGGAAGGTGCGGCTGGGAGCTTGAGATACGCGCCCATGATCGCAGAGCCGTCACCTAGTGAGGGTTCGGGTACATGTGCCGAGGGCGGTGTCGAAGGAGGATTGATGGTGGTAACGGCACCAGGTTCTGCCGCGATTGTCGTCTGCCGGGTTTTCAGTCCGTAGTGGCTGAGCACAGTGTCTTTTAAGTTGTCATACGCACTGGGTCCTGGGGTCGGCAGCTGAATCTGCTCAAGGAGGTCGGCAGGCAGCTTCTGTAGTGCCACGAGGTAACTGATTTCCGAGGACCAGATGTCATTTACATAGAAATGGCTCTCTAGGATGACGAACCATGCGGCGTGGTTCGAGATGGAGTCAAACGGAATAAGGCCGGGTAGCTCTGGAAGGGCGATGGACGTTCGTCGCGTGCCGTTGTCCGCATTGTAGCTGGGGAAGCAGCGGTGCGATTCCATGGCGAAGCCGCTAGTCCGGGTCACCAAATTGTAGGCGGCCGATGAGGCGGAGCGGCCGAGCCCACGTTTATTGCGGTTGCGCTGGCTGTGCCATGGTCGGAATCGAGCGAGTAGAACCAGAGTGCCGTTCCCGAGGGGTGCCGGGTGCTGAGTGTCGCGTGTCCCTCCGAGCCAGCTGACCAATCTGTTGATGATGATGGTGGCGATGAAGACGATGATGATAGTGGCGCTACATTCTATTCAAAGTCCAAACACTTTTTAAACAAAGATACCTACGAATAACCGTCAAACTAAGAAAATTGCTGGACTAGGTTATACACGTCCCCATTTCTAAGGGCAAGAAAAAAAGTGAAACACATTTCAGGAAAAGTGTAGCTACATAGTCATAAGTTACCACGTTCTTACTTACGCATACACGTTCCGTGTGTTTTTACAGTACCAAATGCAAAAGTAACGATGATACATATAAATTTACACAGTATCGAACGTTTGCTAACACCCGCCGCGGTGGCTCAGTGGCTAAGGCGTTGCGCTGCTGAGCACGAGGTCGCGGGTTCGATTCCCGGCCGCGGCGGCCGCTTTTCTGATGGAGGCGAAAAGCCAAAACGCCCGTGTGTTCGAGATTTCGGCGCACGTTAAAGATCCCCAGGTGGTCAAAATTAATCCGGAGCCCTCCACTACGGCGCGCCTCATCGCCTGCGTTGCGTCGGCGCGTTAAACCCTACAATCAATCAATCAATCAAACGTTTGCTAACGAGAGCAAGTGCAAAAGTAAAGGCGACCGCTGGCACCAAATCGTGTGGGATAGAAGCTAGGAGAAAGAGGACAACGATCGCGCGCTGGTCACGTTCTACAAGAAACAAAAAATAAAAAGATGAGCACTCTCACAAGAGATGGCGCGTCCGCATTGCCAAGGCGGGAAAACTAAACTAATTTAAACTAACATTATTAACGTTTCAAGGAATGGCGGGAAAGGGTAACAGCATGCGTTGTGGGACCAGTGTGGCGGGGCCAACTTCGCAACCTCAGTCAGGCATTTTTGCCTACTCACCGCGACTGCAACCAATGGAGGCGCTGCCACCGCGATTGTTTTGACGTCACCCATAGGATCCCGTTGCTGTTTCTGCGGAGTTGGTTTGCAGCGCGTGACACTTGCTTTAGGACGCACTTTCTAATTGTATTTTTGTGTTAATTCTCGGCGTCTGAAGTTATTTCTCAGTGCATCAAGGCGCAATCTACGGTGACCGGCCGCCGAGGTCGCTGCGCTAACCGGCACAGCTTACAGCCAAACGTGCCCGTTCACGCACGCTGCGGCGAGCGGGAGACGAGAAGAAGATGATAAAAATTTATTAACAGTTAAGTCCAGCGTTTTGTAGGCGTAGTCTGCCGTACCGGTGCTTAAGAATACAGAGCCTACGGCAGGCTTCTTGAATATCCATAACTAAAATGGCAATGACAGCGGAAACGAAGTTCTCCAGGTAAAACGGAGATTTTCATGGTATGAAAAGATATGTTAGGTAATTGTGTTTGGGAATTTTCTTTGAATTGTGCAGGACAAATGTTGTATTGAAGCAGTATTAGGACGATTACATTTTCATCGGGCTTGCGGCACCCAACCGACTTGAAATGTATAAGCTTGAGGAGAACACTGCAATTTATGCTTTCTTGTGTTGTTTTTGTGAACTTCGCATCCAGATCACGTTTCCACGGAACCTGACGAATCTGCACCAGGGGGCAGTGATGGCAGTGATGGGGATGGAGGGCCGAACACTGGTGGCACCATTATCCTACAAGAGCGACGAACATCGACTGATGGTGCGTGCAGAAAATACACGAGGCAGAAGGAAGCTCGATCGATTTGCAACACAAATACAGGAAGGCTAGAAACATTTCACTTACCCACAAGTTGGCTGAAACCTTTTTCTATAGTTTCGGAGTATCTCGTATACGTTTGCAGGAACGGCACAAAGGAGCTCAAAAATTTGTAAATGAATAATCTTTTCGTAACCTTGTAGGCAGGAGCCCTGGAATGAGTTATTGTGTGGCCTCCTATATTTATTCAGGATGTGTGAACCCGCCCTGAACACAGCGGGCGGCAAAGACAGGCGACCGCCCGGGCGCACATTTGTGTTCGACATCCATCGCGTCGCACAGCTGACGCACCAGTCCCCACAGCGCTGATGATGATTATGAAGAGAAGCAGATGACGATGATAGTGGGGCTAGGGGCGGTCGATGTTGACGCCAGTACAACCTACTTCGAAGGGTTTCCTCGGTTGATCTCTGCGTGAACCTGTAAGAACTCGGAGTACGTTTCATATTCTTATGTAGGAAAGGTAGGTTTAGAAGGGTTAACTGGAATATTTAGAATGAGGAAAATGGACGCGGCCGAGAGAAAATACAATGTGCAAGTGTAGCTGGAAGAGTACCGAAAGGGAGGGCTTCCAAGACAATTTCGAACTCAAGGGCGATAGGCACATGGTAGAATGAATAGAGAGTGAGACGGTGAAAAGGACAACTATGCTGTTGTGATGGCATTAGGGAAGAATCATACAAAGGAAGAAAAGCGCGGCAGGTAGTAAAGCGAAAGGGCGAGTTAGCATAGAACCGGATGTAAGAAAAAGAGGGGAATCAGGAAAAGGATTCACCGTACACAAGAGGAAAAGAGTAGGAGACGGCGTTAATCGAAGGAGAGACAAGACCAAAAAGAGAGGCTCGGTGATCGCGGGCTATTCAAAGTAGGCGAGGTTTAGGGAAAAGGAAAATGCCAGAGGTGAGGGAGATCCTAGCCGAGAGAATATGAAGGAGACGCCGGAGGGTGTATGGTGGAAGGAAAATAAAGGAACACTGCACACGCCAAAGCCTTCGGTGAGTTGCTATTGCATATCGTACTTCACACGCGCAAGAAAGACGACAGGTGAAGCCCCTCCACCAATGTTTGAACAGTGTGAAGATAATGCGTATTGTGAACATGGCGAAGAACATTGTGAAGAACTGCGCACACTAACTTCGCTTCGAATTCACCCATCGCAATGCATCGCTTTCATTTTATCTACGTTAATTCTTAACCCGTTGTCCGCTGACCACCTGTGTATTTTTTCAAGCGCTTCATTAGGGGTTTGTACCAACTGCATGGCATCACAAGATGAAACAAGGAGAGTAACATCGTCAGCGTAAATTATGTATTTTGTATCAGTGTCAACATTCATGATGTCATTATGCAGATGTTGAAGAGAAGGAGCCCTAAAATACTGCCCTGTGGTACACCTAAGTGCAGTTGTCTGATTTTAGAGCGGAGTTTATTTACCTGAACAAATTGGCTTCTGTGACATAAGTATGACGTTATAAGTTCTTGAGCTATGCCGCGGATACCATAGTAATGCACTTTGTCGAGCAGTAGTATATATATTTATACTATCGAAGGCTTTGTTGTAGTCAATAAACTCCCAATGTAAGTTGTCGTTGTTCAATGTATTTCACAATAAATTCTTTTTGCTCAAGTAACGCTAGATGTGTCGACCTTCGTTTTCTGAAGCATACTGGCAATTTGATAAAATTGAGTTCTTTTGAAGAAAGTTAGATAGGCGACTGAAGATATTTTTTTCAAAGCTTTAGAAACGATAGGAACTATTGAAATTGGCCTCTAGTTAGATACAGATGCTCTATTTACTTTTTTGAACAATGCAAGAACCTTAGCGGGCTATCCAAGTAAGCGAGGTTTATGGAAAAGGAAAAGGCCAGAGGTGAGGGGGTCCTAGCAGAGAGAATATGGAGGGGACGCAGGGGGAGTTTATGGTGGGAGAAAAATATAGGGGAACATCACACGCCAAAGATTTAGGCAAGTTGCTATTCCACATCGTACACGAAAAAGACGCGCTTGAAAAAGACGACAAGTGAAGCTCCTCTAGCAATGTTTGAACAGTGTGAAGATAATGCGCATTGTGAACATTGTGAAAAACATTGTGAAGAACTCCGTAAATAACTTTGCATAGAATTCACCCAGTTTATCTCGCGCAGGAAAACCTACCATCTCATCGGTAAATACCACGAAGACGACGCCTCTCACTGGTAATAACGGACCGGGATTATTTTGAAGATTGTTTTTGAAGCATGATTTGTCGACTGCATGTAATTATGTTCAAATCAAAAATTTCTAGGCAGCATCTTAGTCCCTTTGTGAAGTTTGACTTTCGCAGGTATTGGGTATGCACGCATGAGCTATGAAAATAGTCGGAAATAGCGCGACTTGCTGAGAAACATCGTAGTGCGTAAGTTCGAATTTCTTGCCTAGTAAATGGGATGTATAGATAGAATTCATAAGACACGGGAGATTGAGAATGAAACACGGTGAGGTAGTAAGGCTCCACACAGGTCTCCCGGCTATACGTCGTGGTATCGGGTTGGCTAAGACGTAATCGGAGGTAACAATATAGTGAAGAGTAGGTTATATTTGGAAGCGCTGAGTAAAGGGACAGACGTGGTGGCATCGGGTGGGCTAAGACGTAATCGGAAGTAACAATATAGTGAAGAGTAGGTTATGTTTGGAAGCGCTGAGTAATGGGACAGAAAACGGCTGATACCTGTCTTTCCGCCGTACGTGAGTAGCCTGGAGAAGATGTCGTATTGCAGGGTACTTAGACCCCGCTAGCCACAAAGGACCTTTGAGAGTGCATGTGCGGTAGCACCCACCGGCAGCAGGCCGCACGTTTTGATAAGGCTGGAAGACACTAACCTCAATACGAGCGAAGAAGGTTCCGTGCACTGTGCAGCGTGCACTATGGACGTTTGGCACTCTTACAGGGCGCCACATGGCACCAACTTTTAAACAGCGCCCGTGGCTGTTTCCCAGAACAGGAGCAAAAATGTAAACGAATGAAGTGTCCGCGCGCACCTGCTGCACCTGCGGCAGCGTGCACCTGCCACGCGCACCTGCTGCTGCAGCAGTAGCTGAGTTCTGCAGGATATGCCGTGAAGGAAAACCGTGCTGCTACTCAACAAAACCTTGCTTCGCTGGTTTGCCCTCTTGTCTCACTGCTTGCATACTGGGCCCTGATATCTGGCATTTCAATGTTCACTGCTACCTTTTCACCCATTGATACAACTTACCGCAGGTATGAGCACACTCTTACGAATTTCCCCCGAGGCTGCCAGATATATTACTAAAAGCTTGATGTTGAGCTCGTTGTTATAGGTGAATTTTAGATGATATAGCGCTTTTAAAAGACCGGCGGAAAGCCCACAAGCGAAAGAACATACAGCACGAGTGAAGTGCGATTTACCGTTTCGCGCGTGTGCTCGAGCTTTACGTTCCTTCCGTATATTGGTTGTTCTGTGTGTTTTCAAAAATGCTCTCCACATTGCCATGTGTACAGGTGGAGGCTCTAGTTTATTCATTCTGATTGATTCGTCTGGCAAAAAGGCGTGTGGTTGTTCGGTCATTGGGTAATTGCAGTTTGTCAATCCACAGACTGGAGCCAAAGATATGTCTTTGTGGTTGTGATTACGGCAAGCACCCATTTTCTCTCGACTCATTTTCGGCCACCAGGCACGTAATTGTGTTCAAAATTCTGTTATTGTTAACTCTTCCGCTTGAGCTGATGCAACCTTCTAACCAGCATGTGTGGAACCGAGGGTAAGAGCTTAGGTTACAAGTTCAAAGATGCTTCACGTTGCCACACAAGCTTAGATGTGAGTGGGTCACACAGTCGCCACCTGCCTTCAAGAATGCAATGCCTCCACAGATTCCATGGTAGCGGCTTCTAAGTGGAACCTTCATCTCGTGAAGCAATGGCTCACCAACAGTGGCGAAGTGCAGAGAAGCTGGCCCCATTGCTGCTCTTACTGCTAGTTCCCGTTTCACTCCGCGGTAATTCATGCAGCTTAGATAGTTTCCCTACTGTACTCCTCCTTGTCTAATGTCATCAGAAGCAAATCCACGACTGCGACTGCGCAGTTCTTGTGATGTCTGGCATGCTTCTTTTGTTTTCGCTTCAATCTTGGTGACTTTGGCGAAAGCTCGCGGAGAAGTTGCGCAGATTTTGCGCAGAAGGCACCAGTTGACGGAAGCGCTGTTATTTTTAAAGGGACAGACAACCGATTTTTGTCGCGTATATATTCTCTAGCTCATATGAAAGCCAGCGTTTTATATAGCCCGGTAACCACAAGCAATTTCTAAACAAAGTGGCGGAAATAATTTTAATTTGGCAGCAAACTTCCTGAAAACGGAAAGGTGGCGGTTCGTAGTGTCGAAACTTGGCACTACAATATGTGTCCCTGTCACGTGACCTGCAAACCTAGCAGCTACTGTAACTGCCTAAATGTTTATTTACGTATTGGAAACCTTTTAACACAAGTATTTGTACAAACTTAAATTGTATGTTATTTTTTAGCATTATTTTGAAATTTTTTAGAAACGCCGCCCGCCGCCGCTGGGCTGGCTGCAGTGTGGCTAACTGAGCCTCCATGCCCAGAATCAACGGCAGCGTTCAGTAAACAGACCCAGTGAAGGAGCTTTAACGATTCTGCCTGAGGAAGAGGCGTTTGTTCTGCCAAAATATTTGATTTCAGTTTCCAAATACGCCAACGGCAGCTTAAAAAAAAAAAAAAAACGTCGTGCCCGGTGAGAATCGAACTTCCCGCCTCCACAACGTGAAGCCAGATTCTACCTATCGTCTATCCCAACAGATGGCGCATTCGTGCAAAATAGACTGTTGCATTTAAAAAACACTAAAGGAACAGGAAAGCCTGCGATCCAACCTTTTTTAGCTGGGAACAAGTTTTTAAATATTGTTTTTTATTTCGCATACAGACAAAAGTATGTTGCCGAGCTACTCTATGTCATGGTTGCCAGCATTAGTTTTGGGAGGGACACATACGGCTCGTAGATCAAAAAATTCGATTTAAAAAGTTCTAGGGCGTTATCAGCAAAACCGTTTCTCGTCAAGGTGCTTTAAGTGATGCCCTTTCATTTGGGATAGAGAATATATACTCGACAAAAATCGGTTGTCTGTCCCTTTAAATTGTGAAGCTCGGTGTAAGGCACCATGAACGGGTGCTTTTTATATATCTCAATGCTCCAGTGAGGTCGGGTTTGGCACATTGGTGGACTGTTTGGGCAACCTCCATGAGCACACGAAAGAAATCTCGTGTCCTTCGAAGAAAAAAATTTAATAGTGAGGTCTTGTCTGCGGTATAAAGGGTAGGTTTCAGAGCTGAAGCTTTTGAGCATGACTTCAAATCGCCTCAGTAACTTTTCTCAAATAAGCTGATATTAGGATGACAACTCACTTTGACCTTCCTGGCTTGAAGAAAAAATCCAATAGCTATTGATTCAGCGATGATCATGGCAGCTAGATAAAGCACAGTGGAAACAAGGTGGTGGATCTCTATGATATTTCTACGGCAGTACAGCAGGCTAAATATCCTACCTACTTGTTCTTTCATGGCCCTTTATTTGTCTGCTTTCAAGGCATAAGCGCCGGCTCAGGGTTTGGCCCTGTCATATATAAGTTGTTGCCTTCGGACATTCATTGAGCCTTCCCACATTGTTCCTTTCTTTTGAAGTACACCAAAGAATGTAGTTTATACAGAAGGAAGTCCCAGAGTAATGTACTGCAGCGATCTACCGCACTAGTATACTGCGGAAATATACTCCCTTACACTCCAGAAAATAAGAAGTCGATCAACACGTGTCTGGAGGTTCTTAGAGCTGAAAAAAGTCTATTGCAACCGAAGAACCTATAAGGCAGCGTTTCATCAGCATCCATGCGAGGGGGTAAAGCAGTGATCTTTGCCCATAAGTTGCCTAGCCAAGCCTTTATACCTTGAGTAGATATCCCCAGCATACGACACGAAAATAGCATTTTTCGATACGAATGAAAGTTAAATGCACTTTTGAGGCAATTGACGACGACTACCGTTCCTATTCCAAGAAATTGGGCACACAATAGGCCCTACAGTCTATTTCACCACGGCTGCTTTGGCGGGTAAACGTTTGACTGAAAACGTCACAAAGGCCAACGTGGCAGTTACAGCTGAAGAACACTCAGTGAATTACCCCCGTTAGACAATAAGAGAGTCGCGTGGACGCTCCATATGAGTGCACCAGCAACGGAGACAAGTACTGCGTGCTTTGCAAGCAGATCGGGCATCTAGCTGTTCCGGCGAACTGCCCAGCTAAGGCAATTTACCAAAACATGGCAAGGAAAAAGTGGTTTCCAGCAGCGAACAAAGCTCACGCCGTGTATCGAGGACGCCTATTTATTTATTTTGGGTATTTATTCATTTATTTCTCGTTCATCAATTTGGTTGTATCTACCAACAGCACTATGCCTTCCTTGGGTGGTGCAGGGTATGGTGCATGGAAGTAAAGTTCCATGGAAGCATGGAAATACAGGTGCATGGAAGTACAGGCCGTCACTAAGAAGAAATAAAAAATGAAATAGGAATACTGCTTGTGAAGTGCAATGAATTGGCATAGCAGGGGGAAACGCACCCAGAGTACCATCTTCAGGTGCTTTTCCAGTCTGGGGCTCATCGGGTACAGACTGCATACAACAGCAAATAGAACAAAACACCGAAGTTCTTACGGCCCACGAGCGGGAATGCGAAGACGCGGAATTGCAATATAAGAAATTAGTGTAAGCAGCAGCCGAGGCGCGCAGCCTTTGCAACAAAAGCTCAGCAAACTGTAGCAAAAAAAGGAAGACCTACGCATCGCCTTTCGCCAATGGGAAGAAGCTCAGAATGACTGCTGGCGCTACAATGAGATGAAAGTTCTCGACTGAAGGGAAGCGATTATATCGATTATATGTGCAAGAATAGCTAGAGAAGTATGGAATGGGAGGGCTTCCAAGAGAATAGCGAACTCAAGGCCGATCGGGGAATTGCAGAATGAGTACAGAGTTAGATGGTGAAATGGACAAATATGCTGTTGTGATGGCATGAGGGAAGAAACATACAAACAAAGACAAGCACGACAGGTAGTATAGGGAAAGAGCGAGTTAACATAGAACAGTATCAAAGGAAAAGGAGGGATTCAGGAACAGGATTCAGCGTACACGAGAGGAAAACAGGAGGAGATGGCGTTAATCGAAGTAGAGACAAGACCGAAAAGAGGGGCTCGGTGGTTTGCTCGTTTATTTATTTCCATAGACGTACACCGTTATGGCGGAAAAAGGGTAAAAAGTTGCACTGAGCAACTTGACAGAGCCCTATATTCTTCAAGGCCAGAAACAACAGCTGGGTCAAAAGAACGCAATACATGGACACAGCTTGTGGGTGTCAAACAAAACTACCACCTAAAATACAATATATTCAAGACTACAATAAATAGCGCATCAAAAAGTGCACATATTGACGTCAAGGCAATAGTTATTAAAAGAAAAATATGCAACAAACCGCACAAAAACAGCAAAGAACAAATCCCAAACGTCATATTATTTCCGAACAAACAAGTTATACAGCATAGATATATACACGAGTTAATGTCAAAACAAAGAAATACAAGCCCATTCAACAACTTCGGAACGGTATACCCGATCATCTGCAAGGTGTTGTATGTACGCGGGCGAGGGACGTGCCAACTTTCAGACAGTCTAGTCAGATAGGGCGTTTGATTAATTTAAAGATTAGCTATCCACGAAATGTTCTTAAGGATGTTTTTGGATTCTAGGGTATATGTGTAGGCTAAGCGGTACTTAAGAATGTGCTTAATCTTAGGTGGATAAAGTTTATTTAACAAAGGGGCAGTACGAGCATCGCAACGTGCTTTACATCGAAGCCGAATAATTTTGTTTGTAGCAAATATACCCAATTATATAAGTTGCAGAAGTTGTGCTCTAAACGAGAAAACAATCGTGCAAATTACTTAAAAATAGTGAATTGTACAACAGTGACTTGACTTTAAATGGAAGGTCACATACTGAATATACCATCTCAGCAATGCCTCAAAGTTGCCCTGCTAGAAAATTTGTGTGTATTCCAAGGCATATGATGGTCGAAAAAAGAACTCCTAGCGTTTTTGCATACTGGCAAGTTTAATTTTGGAGTTGTTCAACATGATAACAGCTGGTAAAAAGATATTTCTGTTTTTGGATTGAAAAAGCATCGCTTTCGTTTTATCTACGTTAATCCTTAAGCCGTTGCCCGCTGACCACCTGTGTATTTTTTCAAGCACTTCATTAGCGGTTTGTACCAACTGCATGACATCCAAAGATGAAACAAGGAGAGTAACATCGTCAGCGTAAATTATGTATTTTGTACCAGTGTCGACATTCACGATGTCAATAATGCAGATGTTAAAGAGAAGGGGCCCTAAAATATTTCCCTGTGGCACACCTAACTCGAGCTGTCTGACTTGAGAGGAGAGATAATTTACCTGAACAAATTGTCTTCTGTGACATAAGTATGACGTTATAATTTCTAGAGCTATGCCACGGATACAATATTAATGCATTTTTCCGAGCTGTAGTTTATAATTTATGCTATCGAAGTCTTTGCTGTAGTCAAATAAAACTCCAAATATAAGTGGTCGTTGTTCAATCTATTTGAGAATAAATTCTTTTTTGCTCAATTAACCCTAGATGTGTCGACCTTCGTTTTTTGAAAGCATACTGGCAATTTTATCACATTGAGTTCTTTTCAAGAAAGTTAGATAGGCGATTGAAGATAATTTTTTTGAAAGCTTTAAAAAGATAAGAAATATTGCAATCGGGCTCTAGTTAGATACCGATGCTCTATTTGTTTTCTTGAAAAATGCAATAACCTTCGCGGGCTATCCAAGTAAGCGAGGTTTATGGAAAAGGAAAAGGCCAGAGGTGAGGGGGTCCTAGCAGAGAGAATATGGAGGGGACGCAAGGGGAGTGTATGGTGGGAGAAAAATATAGGGAAACATCACACGCCAAAGATTTAGGCAAGTTGCTATTCCATATCGTACTTCACGCGCGCGAAAAAGACGACAAGTGAAGCTCCTCTAGCAATGTTTGAACAGTTTGAAGATAATACGCATTGTGAACATTGTGAAGAACATTGTGAAGAACTCCGCAAATAACTTTGCATGGAATTCACCCACTTTATCTCGCGCAGGAAAACCTACCATCTCATCGGTAAATGCCACGGAGACGACGCCTCAGACAGGTAATAATGGACCGGTATTATTTAGCAGATTGTTTGTGAAGAATAATTTGTGGACTGTATGTAATTTGGTTAAAATCAAAAATTTCTAGGCAGCATCTTAGTCCCTCTGTGAAGTGTCACTTTCGCACGTAATGGGTATGCACGCACGAGTGAAGAAAATTGTCGGAAATAGCGCGACTTGCCGAGAAACATCGTACCGCGTAAGTTCGAGTTTTGCTTGCCTAGTATATGAGACGCATAGATAGAATTCATAAAGACACGGGAGATTGATAATAAAACACGGGGAGATAGTAAGGCTCCTCACAGGTCTGCAGGCTATATGTCGTGGTATCGGCTGGGCTAAGACGAAATCTGTGGTAACAATGTAGTGAAGTATAGGTTATGTTTAGAAGCGCTGAGTAAAGGGACAGAAAACTTCGGATGCCTGTCTTTCCACTCTATGTGAGAAGCCTGGAGAAGAGGTCGTATTGCAGGGTACGTATACCCCGCAAGCGACGAAGGACCTGTCAGAGTCATGTGCGGTAGCACCCACCGGCAGCAGGCCTCACGTTTTGATTAGACTGGTAGAGACTATTCTCAATAGGAGCGAAGAAGGTTCCCTGCAGTGTGGACGTTTGGCACTCTTACAGAACGCCACATGGCACCAACTTTGAAACAGCGCCCGTGGGTATTTCCTAGAACAGAAGCCAAAATATAAACAAACGAACAGTCCGCGCGCACATGCTGCACCTGCTGCAACGTGCACCTGCTGCAACGTGCATCGGAGGTAACAATATAGTGAAGAGTAGGTTATGTTCGGAAGCGCTGAGTAATGGGACAGAAAACGGCTGATACCTGTCTTTCCGCCGTACGTGAGTAGCCTGCAGAAGAGGTCCGTATTGCAGGGTACTTAGACCCCGCTAGCCACAAAGGACCTTTGAGAGTGCATGTGCGGTAGCACCCACCGGCAGCAGGCCGCACGTTTTGATAAGGCTGGAAGACACTAACCTCAATACGAGCGAAGAAGGTTCCGTGCACTGTGCAGCGTGCACTATGGACGTTTGGCACTCTTACAGGGCGCCACATGGCACCAACTTTTAAACAGCGCCCGTGGCTGTTTCCCAGAACAGGAGCAAAAATGTAAACGAAATAAGTGTCCGCGCGCACCAGCTGCACCTGCGGCAGCGTGCACCTGCCACGCGCACCTGCTGCTGCAGCGGTAGCTGAGTTCTGCAGGATATGACGTGAAGGAAAACTGTGCTGCTACTCAACCAAATTTTGCTTCGCTGGTTTGCCCTCTTGTATGACTGCTTGCTTACTGGGCCCTGATATCAGGCATTTTAATGTTCACTGCTACCTTTTCACCCATTGATACCACTTACCGTAGGTACGAGCACACTCTTAGGCAAATCGGGTGGGAGGGGGACGGGGGCTTAAAAATGCAGAGCGAAAAAATTCAGCTATTCGCCAATAATATTTGCAATAATATGGCGAAGTGTGAAGATGGGGGACAATTCAACTGGAAGCGACCAATGTTCTGTTCTTGTCTCGCTTTCTAACTCCATTTGAGGACAAAACTAGCGGGTCGGCGTTCTGATTGTTAGCGACGAAGATGACCAACAGAGTCAGTGATGATCGCATGTACATATTCGGGGCCGCGCTCCGTGTATGCGGCTGTGTTATGTTATGTTATGTTATCCCAATATATAAGTACACATTTCTGCGGGCAGCGGGCGTGCCATTTGTGATTGTTTTGTGTCCTTTATTAGCGGTTATGTTGTTTATTTGATGCAATGCCTCACCTACTCGTTCGTATGCAGGTACCCTGCCGTTCGTAAATCGTGCGGCGTAAAACATTACGCAAGGATCTTTTAGTATGCTAAAATACAAAACAAAATTTCTACTCGTTTTTATGACGGTGCCAGGCCAGCAGTGTCAGCTGAGTCGGCTGCGCAATTCATGGGTTCGCTTGCATTCTCCCGCTGAAGTTTTGCAGTTACCTGAGGCTGCAGAATGAGCAGCGTTTCGTGTTTATGCTACTCGGGAACTTTACTTTGTCGACCGCACGCAAGAAGAAAGAACGGTAATCGTCGTCCGGAAGTTAGACCACCCGACCTGGCGATACTGTCCCACGCCGCGACGACCACGATAGCTCGCTGAAAAGAAAGCCGATAAACCGGCTTCTTTGAGTGGATATTATTTTGTTCAGCCTCTACAACTACGCTAAGGGCTATTTCATACAGTATGCAGTCATTAAAACGCGCCACAACGCGATTAAACTAAGTGCAACTAAGTTTCACTCTACTTAGTAATTGAAAACGCATGGAGGACGACGAGGGTCGTATGGTTTTGTACTACCCAGAGGCGTAGGCCACTAGGGGCGCTGCATGTCGCCAAAACTCCAGCGCAGGAGGCCTATAGGGACACCATGATACAGCTGATGTCCGAACTGAACAGTGTGTGAATGTCTGGAAATACCAGTTGTGTGGAAGCACCCCGTGGTCCACAATATTCAGAAGGCTGGAAAGATGAACCGGATCAGTAACATGCAGCCTGTCGTGCTTCCTTCCACGCTTTGCAAGCGTTTCGAGCGCATTGTTTTGACAAGGTTAACTAACCTCCTTGAACACGCCGGCTCAAACCCGTGCTATGGCGACGTGGAAACTGGTTTGCGACCAGGGCTTTGCACTAATGACATTTCGATGCTTCTGTTCTGCGGGGATTAACTGGCAGCATGATACGGCGCAGAACAAAGATCTCCGCTGTGCTTGTCTCAGTGTGGGCCTAAAAAGGATTTCGATACCGTTCGGCATAGCACTGCTATAGTGGTTCTGGATGACAGCGTTTCTTGTACACGCATAAATAATTTTATGAAGGACTTTGCTCATACATTTGAAATCACAACGGATCCGCAGAATCTCCTTGTGTTCACGAGCAACACTACAGTTGCACAAAGCGCCTTGATTTCGACAACAATATTAAATTTTGTTTCAAGTTTATTCAATCCTTCATAAGGAGAGCAATAAGATACCTGTAAGGAAGAGCCTCAAGCAAGGAGACACAATCTCTCCAATGTTATTCACAGCATGTTTACAAAAAGTATTGAGAACATTTGATTGGGAACAGGTGGGAGTAAGGGGTAATGGAGAATGCCTCAGTAATCTCAGATTTGCTGATGACGTTGCCTTGCGGAGTAACTCGGTGGACAAACTATAAAGCATGCTTACCGCACTGGACAAACAGAGTAGAACCATGGGCCTCAAAAAATATTATACAGAAAATAAGGTAATGACAAATAACCTCGGGACAACACAGCGACTTGGGATAGGGGGTGTGGCAGTGGAAGTGGTAATCCAATATTACCAGTACTTAGGACAAGTTGTGACCCTGGATCCAACCGTGGGGCAGAGATAATTAGTAGGGTAAGAATGTGGTGGAGTGCATTCGGCAGACATTCTGAGATAATGAACAGCAGCCTACCATTGTCCCTGAAGAAGAAGTTATATGACAGCTGCATCTTACCGGTACCCGCCGCGGTAGCTCAGTGGCTAAGGCGTTGCGCTGCTGAGCACGAGGTCGCGGGTTCGATTCCCGGCCGCGGCGGCCGCTTTTCTGATGGAAGCGAAAAGCAAAAACGCCCGTGTGTACGAGATTTCGGCGCACGTTAAAGATCCCCGGGCGGTCAAAATTAATCCGGAGCCCTCCACTACGGCGCGCCTCATCGCCTGCGTTGCGTCGGCGCGTTAAACCCCACAATCAATCAATCAATCTTACCGGTACTCAGCTACGGGGCAGAAACTTGTAGGCTTACTAAGAGGGTTCAACTTAAATTGAGGACGACTCAGCGAGCAATGAAAGGGAAGATGATAGGTGTAAAATTAAGGGACGAGAATAGAGCGCAGTGATTAAAGAAACAAATGCATGTTAAGGAGATATTAGTGGAGATTCAGAAGAAGAAATGGACGTGGGCAGGGCATGTAATGTGCAGACAAGATCACCGCTGGCCATTGAGGGTTACAAATTGGATGCCTAGACAAAGCAAGCGCGGCAGAGGGCGGCAGAACGTTAGATGAGCAGGAGAGATCAGGAAGTCTGAGGGAATAAATTGGTCGCAGTTAGCACAGGACCGGTGTAATTGGAGATTAATAGGAGAGGCTTTTGCCCTGCCGTGGGCGTAGATAGACTGGTGATCAGGATGATGAATAAATTAATAATTGCAAAGGTAGCCAAACGTCGTGACATCCCACGCCTACAGGAAAAAAGTATGCCAACGACATTACATCTTGGTGGAGCACGAGGTACGGCACTAGACGCGTGTCACGTGATTGCCAAAGTACAAAGTGGTCTCGCTTATCAGCAGGTTTCTCTCCGGAACCGGGACGATGGACGAGACCATCACGAGATAAAAATTAGGAGTGGGTTAGCTCGGCTATGCCAGGATATACGTGTCGTGAGCTAAGGTTCACCTGGTTATTCTTAGCTTGATTACCACTGCTCCCTGCTGCTTCAATGACACAGACGTGGTGTATGTAATATATGACATAGGTATATTTATTTTTGCGCAAGGTCTCGTTGCTTCTCTATTGCCACAAAGACGGCTCGGTGGTTTGGCGCAGCGTGAGATTTTGCTACAGCGGAACGGAGGTGCACAGCTGAGCATGCGCCGCCGCCAGTGCGTCTGCCTTGGCTTTGACGTCACTCATCTGGAGTCCGCAGGCCGGTGAGGTGCGCGCTCCAGCGGCGGCTCCGGCGCGCCAGTTGTGTGCCGTGTGACGTCACTGCTCCTCGCGCATGCGTAGCACGGCTCTGAAATATCCACGCGAAAGTGCTCAACATCGGCCAGTATAGCTCACGCTACAAAGAAAAATTTGGTCTTCAATGTTATCTCAACCACTTGAAAGCGCTAGTGCCTTTACCATTGAACAGCATACAGCCAATCGGTCGAGCTGTCGCCGACAGATAGGTCGGTACACCTGGCGAGCCGCTGCACAAAGAAGGAGGGGAAACCAATTGATCTGAGCACTCAAAATTGCTGCGAAGCAGTCTCTTCATATCATTAAGCAGATCGGAAACCGCTTTGGAGACAAGAGTACGAAAGTATCGCGCACACTCACACAGGCTATGCTCACACTGAATGCGTGTTATCGTGCAGTATGCTTGGCTCATTTGAACGTCCGCCTCCAACAATTAACCATTAAGCACCGGGTAAGCTTTAGAGTCAGTACCGGCCTACCTAAGCACACGCATGTGGGGGAACTTTACCGTTAAGCCCACCCGCCTTCATTTCAAGCTATTATGAAGAAGAGGTCTGACATACACGTAAGGAGACATGTAGCCACCCGCGCGAAAGAGCTCGAACAAAACTTAGCTCCCCGCCATTTCCACCGGAATCGCACGCAACTACTATCTTTCGTTGCCCAATTTAGCAACGACTTTTTGTCACCATCTATATCACTAGAGCGATTGACAAACGATCACTGTGTGCCACACTATCGTAAATTAGGCGGATTAAGGCCAGAATATATGGAGCCAACTTTTGCGACGAACTTCGCGCGGCGGAAACTCCGGCGCGGCAGGACACCGTATGTTCGTCGGGCTGAACTACATGGAGCGAAGGCACGGTGTCCGCCGTCGCACGGACACTGGGGTGCCCTCAGTGTGGCTAATAGAATCTCCATAGCCAGAGTCAACGGAGGCACTCAGTTACCTGACAAAGTGAAGGAGCTTCCTGGTTGTGTTTTACGTCGTTTGACGGTTCTGCATGGCTCGGGGGCGTTCGCTGTGCTCAAATGGGCGTTTTCAGTCAGTTATCTAACGCGTTAAAGGCCGTTAAAAAAACTAACGTCCCCGGGAAGATTGGGACCAGCGACTGCAAGAACATTGAACCAGCTTTCTACCTCCACTGTATCTCGAGAGAAGGCGCTATGGTGCAGAATAGTGCTAGTCAAGCCCGTCTCCGATTTCATACGGCTGGCAACGTCCAGTATTTTGCTTTATTTGAGAGGCCCTCACAGTGATATCGCCTGTTCCGCACACGACGATCTTACAGACGGGCCCCATGTTGCTGTAATACAAGTTATCTAGCCGGATTGCCTTTAGTTAACCTTTAGAAAGGTATCGTACATGCCTACCTTGGCAACACAAGCCACGCTATTTGGGTCGGGACCGGGTCTTGCTTGTGGTTTGAGCTAGAAAAAAGCACGGACTTAACTTCTTGCAACTCTACTTTCCTCAATCGATCACCGATGTACAATACGTTTTTTAGCTGGAATAATTGCCGGACAAGGTTACATCTATCCAACTCTTCCAGAGCGGCCGTATGCAGCGGCCTGTAACGCCATACGCCGTGGAGAGGAAATCGGAAGACCCAATTAGTTCCGTTGGTTTACCGCTCGCTGCCGCTCCGCCGCCGACGAATTGTTTTTTGCCCTTCTAGATCGGCGGCGGACGACGTTTTTTCCGGCGCCGATCGTCGGGTGCGCGGGGCCGGGAGTTGTTCGTTATCTTTTATTCGCATATTCACTCCATGTATTCTGTCCCTTACGGGAATGTACCGCATTGTTCAGAATAACGCGCGAAGCCCGTATCGCACACCTCTTGAAGCCTTCCTCATTGCTGAGAATACCTCAATTCTATCAACAGCCCAGGTAGCACATGAAGGTTCACAACCTTTACGGACATCCGTGAAGCATTCGGTTGACTTGGTCAGACACCACATATGGGAACTACATGGGACAAATCAAGACCATCCGCCGTCGATTGAAAGACCCTAGCAATAGAGATGTGCGGGTAGACTTGATACCAGAGCCCGCCAGCTGAATCGCGAACGAGGCCACTCACACGTGCGCGTGTGAGTGAGCCTGCAGAACTCCCCCCAAGTCGGCTACTCCAACCCATTCGCACGCTACGATCACGAACCAGCAGCGGTAAAAGCCGCAGCCAAGGAAGCATTTGACAGTCTTTCGGGGTCTGATAACGCATGGTGATTTTTTATTGCCGCCACGACTCCTGCTTGGCGCGGAAGTTCTTCTGCAGAATAAACGAGCTGGAGTCGCACTGTAAGAGGATGTGTTGGCAAAGTGGCAGGCCTATGTGCCGAAGCGGCATCAGCATGCTGATGAGGACCAACCACCGGCCACAGGCGTTACCTGCACCTTCTCCGCAGATGGGCAAGACCCACAGGGCAGCATATGCTACGGGCTTGGCCCGTAGCATATGCAACGGCTAATGTATGCAACGGCTGCAACAAATGCAACGGCTAATGTACCGTCCGCCAGGTGTTCGCCGTCTTTATAACTGCACAAACACGGTGCATGCCACGAATACATGGCGAAGGTGGCTCCCTCTATTTCTCTGTGAAGTGGTCGTTTGCCCACTCTACTGGTATTGACCCCCGCATGAAAATTTTCCCGTGCAGACCACTGGGTCATCCTCGTCAGCATAAAGATTATGTATCAGCTCATTAGGAAGGCGGTGATTATGTCATGCTCACAGCCTTCTTTTGATTGATTGATTGTAGGGTTTAACGCACCGACGCAACGCAGGCGATGAGGCGCGCCGTAGTGGAGGGCTCCGGATTAATTTTGACCACCTGGGGATCTTTACCGTGCGCCGAAATCTCGTACACACGGCCGTTTTCGCTTTTCTCCACCATCGGAAAAGCGGCCGCCGCGGCCGGGATTCGAATCCACGACAGATTTCTTTTCCGCTACCTTCCGCGCATACAACAGACAAAATGCTGGGAGAGAGAGAGACAGAAGTAGCTTTATTTGCACCAGTCAAGAGCCCTAGGAGGTGAGCGAAAATGCTCCCAGTTGGCTCTGTGGACCGCCCTATCTGTCGGCTGAATTCCTTAGGACTCAGCAGCAGCCAGGGCGAGATGGTGACTTTACATTGTACTCTAGCGGGCAAGCTCAGTAGCAGGGTCTTCCACGGCGTTCCAAAGTGATTTTGCAACGAGAAACATGTTCGTACCACGTGGACGAGGTCCGCGATGTCATTGCGGTTCTTAAAACGGGGTTGAAAATACCGTGGTGCTATTCACAGTATATGAGCGGATTCAAAAAGTCGCCTTTTGTGCTCCTTTCAATATGATCTCCTACTTTCTGCTAAACTGCTTCTTAGTATTGAGACATATTTTTCGCGAGAGTCTGTACCATTCGGTGATTTTGTGGAAGTCCTAAGTTTGTCTTCCAGCGAGTATGTGTCTGTGGGACGTGTTGGGGCATTAGAGAGTTTTAGCTGACCATTTCTGAATGTCCGCTCCGCTTCGATAGCAAGCCCAAGCGCCATTGCACATCTGTGGCACGCTTGGACGCTAACGGCAATACAGGAGCGTGACCCCGCTCTGCTACCCGGGGTCTTCTACAGGTGTGTCCAGGCATCTCATGCTACCGCGCGGAATTCCACGATGTCCACCTCCTGTAATACGAGCGCGCTACGAAAAATCTTCAGTTGAAACACGCCTTACAAAAAGTCGAAATTGCTTCCGAATAGGCAAATATGCACACATCTCAACGAAGTTTGTAACGCAAGCGAAAAACGTCGACCCAGCGCGGGTCTACTTTTATGCACCTCCAAAAGCAGCAGCCTTGCCTTCATGGTCGAAATATGAATGACTTCTTTCAATAAATGTTTGGGATAGTTATATCGTGTCAGTGACTCAATTGTATAAAAAACTCTAAATTAAGGCACTAAACACGGCACTTTGCTTCATTGGAGTGACTAAAAAACCAATTTTCTGGATAACGTTTCGGTTTACACGCCCCCAGGGCACCAGCAGCGGCGCGAATGATTCCCCGCCGAGGAAAACACTGTTATCGCTTATCTAAAGGTGGTTCTCCCACTGACGGTCCGGTCGCGCTGAGCGGGCTGCCAGCTTTCGGAGCGCACCATCACAAAGGGTCAGCTAGAACTCTACTGATGGTTGTTGTCCGAAAAATAAGCCTTCGGGAGGTCGTGTGAGCCTTTTCGATCCCGAAGAGGCCCTGATGAGCTGGAGCCCACATGAGTGTCACTATCTTTACTGTCAGCCTTACATTTTCGGGGGTTTTACTGGCATTAGAGGATATTATGAGGCTGTCGTAGTTAATTATAGCTGATGTGAAGTAGCTAATTATCTCTCTCGTCTCCGGTTTCGTCATTACCAGGGCCATGGCTGCTTAATCTGCTCCCTCCGAGTCAGAGGCCTTGATTGTGCAGCATGAGTGCGGGATTACATTTCCTAGGATAGCCACAGTCGTGTCCCTTCCTTTTTCGACGTCCGGCAGTGTCTGCGTACAGGACGTCCAATCTGCCACCCTATCTACTTTGTAGGGTGGTTTCGCTGCTTTTTCTCCTACCTTTCTGATAGCCCGGGTGCATGTCCTTGGGTAGGGGCGGTATTGTGTGCGTTTGCCTGATTTATTTGGAAATTTTCGGTGCTACTTGAGATTGCCTTAGGTACCAAGCACAGCCGCTCTAGGAAATTAAATTTTTCCGATTTGATGAAAATTGCGTATTGCAGTACACGACGCTGCTCATTGTTTGTGAACGCCTGTCCCCAGACTAACATGGCCTGAGGGCGAGCTCCAGGTGTTGAACCAAGGCCAGCCGTAGGGCCATACACCTAAACGGTAGCTCATCATATGAAGAAAGTAGCTGCATACGGAAAAGGCCTGCGATGGTCTCTGCGCCAAACAAATTTAGCAGTAATGTCCACGAACATGCGCTAGAGGCGACAAAAGGTGAATGTGTCAAAAGAAGCATCTCAGATCTGCCGCCGACTGTGCCGTTTCAGTAGTGGTGTTTCTGATGATTACGCTGACTGGGGGTACGGTGTGCATTGTTCATAGTGCAAGGGGCACAAACAACCGCAAAGGAGAACATCCCCCGTCCCTGAAAACAGCTGCAGGCTTCACTTTCTGAGCCGCTGTGATAGCTGCAGGTGCGAATAATTTTTTCAGGTAATTAAAACTGTTACCATCAGCCTGAAAAGAGTAAACAAAACGATATAAAAAGCGTGCTACTTAAAAATGGCAGATGATAAGTGTGCCAGTGAAATGCTTGGGACGCAGGGACGAGAGTTGTTTGGATTTCGTTAAGAATACAGTAACAGTTTGATATACACCTTCAATCTTTCAGCGTAACGAACAAAGTTTATTGCAAGCGCTAGCCCTACCCGCTCTTTGCTTGTGTGCAGGTTTCTTTGCTGAACGCTGAAAGACTCGCGAGTGTACTCGCTTCACGCAATGCAATTATAACGCAATCTTTTGGACGGTCACTACACTGCGACACTACCTTTTTTGCATGTTTACGAAACCGGCACTTGTAAAGCATTCATTTATATCAGTGCTAAATGGTTATTCTTAGTTGAAGTTGGGGGCACCGGTTCCTTAATTAAGTTTTGTCCTTCTTCTAATGTGCATTCGCCATTCACGCTGCAGAACGCAGCAATTTTTTATTTTCATTTTGCCATAATGTAACTATACTGAAACTGATACCTTGATTTCTCGTGCATTTAGACATAATTGTAGACTGATCATGGAGTTCGATACCACTTTATGGGCTTTTACTAGGAAGTTACGAAGGTTAATGCTTCCACGAATATTAGAACCAAAGAGTGAACCAAAGAAGCTCAACAATGGGAGAAAATTATCGCGGCAGCATGATAGGGTCTTCACATGAATAGAGGGGCTTTTATAAATGCACTCTTTTTTGCAGTTGAGCAATGATATTCACATCCTTTGTCCCCGCAGGTGGTCCCAAAATCCTGACTTCCCTTTTTTGCACGGCGACGATAAGGGATTTGACTTCACCACCCCTGCTTCCGGAAGATGGTCTTTGCTCCTATACTTTTCTGGATTCCATTTATATGCCCAACGGACACAATCTGACACTTCACTACACCGGCGTGGTACAGGAATTCATTGATGCCGCGAAGATTTCTCAGAGGACTGAATATGGTTTCGGGCTTCACTGGAAGTGAGTCATTTTTGTTATTCACACACCGTTTGCACCAGCAGTGTACAGATTCATTAATGGAAACTCGGGAGCTCACTCCTGAACTGCCATATATTATGAATGGCAGGCCTACATAAAAGTGCTTCTCATGGGTGAATTAAATCTTAGGCTGACTGAAATTACATGCTTTGTGGGATCAAAGGCTTTTCACTGCAACGTTGTATTTGTATTGTCTTTTGTTTCATTATGATAGATTTGTTGTGGTAGCATTGCATGGTTTCTGCATAAATGTTGAGAGGCAACACCGTGTGATCGCTTTAGAGGGGAAGAAAGGTACAGTTCTGACAATTTGTCCTGGGGGGCACACTAAAATAGACGTGCGATGCACAAACCATTGCGCGTCAGTTTATGAATAGGCTTATCCTGAACAGCAATATAGTGGCTGCTCTGAGGTGCCGTACGTGTGCCTAGTTGGCAAGATGGCAACCACTGGAGGCGCACGTCACCACCGCGGGACTCTACCCGTGTAGCTTCGCCGCCATCTCAGGTGTTATTCATACGGGCGACACTTTCGCATATTAACCCTGTAATGCCCAATGTATCAAATAAGATACGCCATCTTTCGGATTTTTTTACTCGCACGTGGTCCTTTCGACCGCGAAGAAATGACCACTGTATCTTTTGTGATACCTCCTAAGCCGATTTTTAAAAAAAAACTATAGCGCGATAACTGGAAGCATCGAGCCCCAAAGGCAGTTTTAAGACGGGTTCTTTCATCGCAAGCGCGTCCAACGGTACTGCACCTACTTTCAGTGGATGTATGATACACTTGCAACGGGGTATATGATAGATTATATGCCTACGTTATACGTTGGTATACATATACCTACATGTAAATGGATATACGCTATTTTATACACCTATAAAGTTTATGTAGTTGTATATATAGTTATTTTTGCGTTTATAATACATTAGGTTTTATTTATTTATTTACTCAATAGTGTACATGTCTAACAGGAGACCAGGGCTAAAGGCGAAAACCGCCTTACGGGGTCCCGGCCCCCTTTCCACGTTAATACATCAATTCACATCAATACATTATTGAATACATAGTTCTATGAGAGTCACTCGGAGCATAATACAGAACGGAAAAAATTGAAGCAGTGCACTTATCAGTTTCAACAAAGTAACAGAATGTTTCTGCAAATGAAGAAAAAAAACATGTGCATGAGCATTTATTAAGGGTAGCGTCCTGGGCACGTTGGTACTCTTTGTTAAATAAATGGTTGCGCTGAAAAGGACATCGGACGGAGTGAGTACACGGAAACGGGCGCCGTGTGGGTCGGTCCTCGCTCCGTCCGTGTCCTTTTAAGCGCAATCATTTGATGTAGCATTTATCAGTTTATACATTACCAGCCTTACCCTCACGAATAGATTTTCATCAGTGTACAAGTAACAAACACAAAAGCAAATACAAAAACGTATACCATATTGATAAATACACACAACCAAAAAGATAAAATCTGTACTGAGGTTCATTAAGGGCGACGGAGTTTCGCAGATATCAAAGTATTTCAATGTTATTTTCATCCCATTTTTACGCCCCAAGTACATTGCATAGATATACAGAACACCGAGTTATCACAGAAACATTTGTGCTTACTAAAAGCGTCCTGCACTTATTTTTAAAAGTGGACGGGACGTCGTGAAAATTCATGCTCAGTCCTTGCATATTTAGCAGTTTCGTTGACTAATAATCAATAGTCTGCTGGCCGTAATGCGTCCTTATAGGCAATGGCCTTCGTTTTGGATTCGGAATATTATATTCGCCTGGTCTTTCAGATGGTAATTTATATAACCCGCTCCTATAAATTCACTGTAGAAGCTTAAAATAATAAACTTGGTTGGCTTTCAGCATGTTGTATTTATTGAAGAGTGGTCGTGTTCCTAGATCGCGCCTATCCCCCTTAAAGTTTTCGCACATTCGCAGAATTTTCTTTTGCAGAATAATTAACTTATTGTAGTTATACGTGGTTGTGGTGCCCCATACCAGGATTCGGTAGCTTAGCCTAGAATAGAAAAGACAATGTCTGTTTCAGCCAGTTGGGTATCAGTGTGTGTACTTGATAAATTTACCCGGCAACACGTGCAAATCGGATCTAAGGCTATTGACATGCACAGTCCATGTAAGGAGTACCGCAAACCAGACCCCTAAGAATTTCTGTTCAATCACTCGGTCTAGTGTGGTACCATTGTATGTTATACTGATATTGTAGGGATCTCTCTTATTTATTGGTTTCAATATAATGTGCCTTGTTTTAATTGTATTTAAACTTAATTGGTTGTGATGGAGCTAGTTAGAAAGCTTTATGAGGAAGGAATTTGCAGCTTGTTCTAGACGCTTTGTTGTGGTGGTCCCTAAAAAATATATTTGTGTCGTCAGCGTACATAATCATGCCGGTTGAGCCAGGTATAGTGGTTATGTCATTTATATGAATAAGAAATAGGCGCGGTCTCAGAATGGCGCCCTGCGGAATGCCGCTGGTTATTTTACTTTTAGTAGAATATATATTACCAACACACACGTACTGGGTTCTGTCAGCGAAGTAACTTTTCCTTACGCTGACTGTTACTCCGCGCACACCATAGCACTCAAGTTTCTTTAAGAGAATTTTATGCTGGATAGTGTCGGAAGCCTTCCTAAGGCCTAAGAATAATGCAAGTGTTAGTAATTTCTTCTCGATGTTTTCAACTATTCATTCTTTATTATGAACTAGTGCCATTTCAGTGCCCTTGTTTTTTTGGAAACCATATTGAGCGTTGTTTACAATTTGTTGCTTCTCAAACAAGTTAGTCAGCCTGTCATTCATGACCCTTTTACATAATTTAGAAAACATAGGTAGAACTGAGATAGGTCGACAGTTATTGATTTCTGTTTCACCACCTCCCTTGTAGGCAGGGGTGACTCTAGCGATTTTTAGTTCGCCTGGGAAATACCCTGTTTCGAACATCTTGTTTATTATGTGCGTCAATATTGAACCCAAGATATCATCATCATTCATCTTTTATTATCCCCTAAGGGCCCCTTGCGGGGTAATACATAAGGGGGGAGCAAGTACAGAAATTCCACAGCAGGTGATGGTCGATTGTACAGGCATAGAAGTGAGCCAGATTCATAAAGAAATGGCAGCAACACAGCAAATACATATACATATGTACGTAAACGAACTGTAACAATAAAAATAAGGAGCGAAGACCCGTTTTAAAATAATATGAGCCATTGATTAGCCACAAGAACCAATCAATCCCACAGATGTCCCCACCCGCGGTGACGTCACCCAACACTCACTTTCATGCACCTATAGAACTCATAGACATAGAGTCACTGACCGCGCGGAGTGGTGAAACCATTTCGCCAGGCGGGCAGCACATACACAAGACCAAAGCCAAACGCCTAGCGCAGTCCTCGCGCGGACAACATCCCAGTGTCCTCGCGTCGACGCCCCGCAGTCGTCCGCGCGCCGTCGCCGGCACAACGAGGGAGTCGTTGCTATTCCCCTGAGGAACGCCGCCATCCGCCGCCAGACTCGCGGGAAGAGCTGCTGTAACCCTAGGCGAGCATTCCTGTGTAATCCCTGGTGAGCCGGCCTCCACGCCGCGCGCTTTTTCGGCAGTCCTTCGCTTCCCGTCAGCTCGTCAGCCCTGGCGAACGACCGCATTCCAACGGAAGAGAGAAGCCCGAACTTAACAACTGAAATGATTTGTGATTAACTGCTTGAACACTGAGGGGTCACGTTCGGTGACGATGGTTTCGGGTAGGTTATTCCAATCTTCTATGGCTTCAGGTAAAAAGGATTTGTTAAAAGCGTCAGTTGACCCATGCAGGCGCTGCAAACTTAATGAGTTAAAAAGGCGACGTGATTTGTGCAGTACACTGGAGGGGTATGACTTTCACCTCACCGTACCTTGCTGCCGCCTGGTTAAATAAATCCTGGATTATTTTAAATATTTCACCCTGTGATGTAGGTGCAAACATTATGGATGGCGACAGGCTACAGTGCAGGGTATAAGAATTTACGCCATCAGTTTCTTCTGGACTATTACCAATATTAACAAAGTGGCGGTTCCTTTCGTTTACAAGTTCCTGACCAGTGACAAGGCGATTGTTAATCAAAACTTCTTTTACGTTGCTGTCTAAAGGCTTTCTGTTCATTACATCGTTTCCCTAGGTTCCACATTTTGTTTTGGTCTCCCTGGGTGCTCATGAATCTCTGTTCATAATATTCGCACTTCACGTTTTTTAGCTCAGTGTTAAGCTTCTTTCTGAATTGCTTAAATTCTGAAAATAAAGTAGGTTCCCGTTTTCTAACAACTTTATATTACAGTTCATCATTTATTTTATTTTCTTGTACAAGTGAGGAGTAATCCATGGTTTTCTAATTTTTTATGTTGTGTTTTGCATTCCCGCAGTTCAAATAAGGTATTGTATATTTCTAGAACCTTATCGCGAGAACTTGTAAATGTGGTTCTACGATTGTGGTCGTTATACACGTGTTCCCACGTTTCAAGCTGTATGCGGTGAGCATAGCTTTCTAACTACCATAAATTTATTTGTCGGGTGATAACTGTACTATTCCTGTAATATTTTTGGTTGTTACATGCGCAAGGCAACATATTGGCATATGATCAGATAAGTCACATGATAGCACACCACATTTAGGCCTACCATTTTCTATATTTTTATACATACATCAAGGCAGGTTGCTGTGGCAGCCGTGACGCGAGTAGGCCGTCTTATCGTATTTTGAAAAGCATGGACATGAATGATGTCTCTGAACTCTCTTGACGAAGGGCTATCAGAGTTTGAATCGATGTTAACATCGCCAAGAATCACTATCGGTACAGTCATCGGGCCAAAACTGTCGAATGTATTTTCCAGGAGTCATAAATTCAGGTAGAATGCCACAGGGTGGCCTGTACAGTGCACCAATGACAACATTTGATAGCTTAATGAACAGACTTTCAACATTTGTATTAATACTTGTTAGTTCAGCCATGACCTCATGCGGCAAGTTATCTCGCAGGTAAATGGCAATACCGCCACCTCTTTTATTTTTCCTGCATAAGGCTTTAACTTTCTACCCTGGAAAGTGGGGTGGTATATCGTATGACGTTAGCCAAGTTTCTGTTAATACTATAGCATCGAAGACAAGAGAGAACGACATCAGAAAAGCTTCCACATTATCGACCTTATTTTTATTGCTTCTGATATTTAAGTGTAGCGTTTTGAGCCAGATTTTGAGCAAATTTTCTGTTAAAATCTTGAGAGTTGAACAGGGAGCAATCTTTTCCCCCTGCTTCCACTGATTGCGTTTCCGTTGTTATCTGACATTGGAGCAGTACGGTCATTACCACGTAATTTTTTCGAGATCAGATATGCCGGTTATTCTGATGGCATTCGTGTCCTCATTCTGTCTCGCATATATTTTTCCCCCAGCTTTCCACACGAACTTCCACCCTTCCCAATTTTTCTTTGCACCTGCGGCACCCATCAGCTTCTTGTTCGAACTCGTCAGGTACTCGTTTATAAAAACAGGCGCAGTACTGCCACCATAATCGGGGGCCTTAGTAGTGATTTTGTTTTTGCGGGCCTTTGCCAGTAGCATACCGCGCTTCGACCTTCCAACAAAGTGAACAATAAGGTTTTTCTCGAGTGGCTTGAAGGTTGGCACGCGGTGGCATATGTCGATATCGCCATCTGAAATCGGCTAGCAATTCTTTCACCACGTCACACGCGTCACCTTCATCGGGCACACCCTTTATTTCAACATTGTTTGATCGCTGATATTGCTCCAGTTGTTCGATCTTTTCGCTCAGATGCCTCTTTTCAGCGGCCAGCTGATCGTTTTTTTTTCGCAGGCGCGTTTCTCCTTGTCCGCGTCGTCGTAGCCACGCAGAATACCCAGTCACAACCCGGTATTCGGCCCTTGGTGTCAGCGCGTTACTGCTGCAGTTATGCGTTGCTGCTATCTCCCGGCGGTGATTCCCGAGGCCTGCCAACTGTAAAAGTGCAGCAGTGTGAGCACAGCTGGCAGCGATTCCCTTCTGCCTGTATCGCTCGCTGTTGTGAGGGCCTTCGGTTTCCGCTGGTCCTTTTGTAGCCCACCCCTGTCGCTGTGCGTAGGCGCGTTTCTTATTGTCCGCGTCGTCGTAGCCACGCAGAATGCCCAGGCACCAACCGGTATCGGGCCCTTGGTGTCAACGCGTTACTGTTGGCAGTTGGCGTTGCTGCCATCTCCAGACGGCGATTCCCGAGTACTTACAACTGTAAAAGTGCAGCAGTGTGAGCACAGCTCACAGCGATTCCCTTCTGCCTGGATCGCTCACTGTTATTTCATAACCGTGGGAGAAAAAGATTGTTTATCCGCATATCTTTATTGTTTGCGTCACAAAATATAATGTAATAAAGCATTATATTATCTATTTATTTTTTTCATTGTTTGGGCATTACAGGGTTAACTCATTCACAACCATGCTCAAAAGGCTGATGAACGCCCGCTACCCAAGCTCGAGACTAGCAATGTGGAACCTGCTCTTGAAGGAGTACAAGATTGAGATTCGTTCCAGATCCGGCGCAGGCAACCAGAACGCCGACGCACTAGGTCTAACGCCAATTCGAGCTGCAGGCATCTTCATACAATAGCGGAAGATTCCCGTATGAAACGAGAACAACGCGATGGTCAACAATTTGAGGCAATCATCACGTCACTCTAAGGCTGCTAAAGAGAGCAATAGTACTTGCATAAAGGGACAGTCTTAAGACACACGGACTGTCCTGACGAGGCGCACGGGTGATCAGTCGTACTCCCATCAATGAACAGGGAACTGCTTCGCCTGCACTATTACGCCCCGCACGCGGCACATGGCGGGGCATAAAAAAACACTCCAGAAGATAAGAACGGCCTAGTTGTGGGTAGGCATGTGGAAGATGTCGTGGCATACTATCAAAAGTGTCGGTTCTGGGCGCTACAGAAGGAACCCAAAAAGCGAGAAGCCATGCCATAGCAGGTGTTTTACGAGCATACACCCCCTTTCCAGCACCCACCCAGAGTTATAAGGGGCTCCTTCCCGACGTCCTCTGCGGTGAACAAGTAGATTTTGGTTCTTTGTCGACCACATCAGTCGTAATGCTGTGGTTTTCGCGCTGCGAGACAAACATTCGAAACGGTTGCTGTAGAGTTTCTAGAGAAAGAGAGAGAACTTCATTGGCCCATAAGTAAAGAGCTTGTTTTCTTTGCCGCGTTAGTCAGCCAGGAGATCTTGGTCACTGGCAGATTCTGCGGCCATCTGGAAAAGGCGTAGCTGCGTACGGGGACAGGAGTTGCGCAACAGGCTTTCCCAGTGTTTTAGATGTTTCATATCTGTCGGGGGGCAAGGGGTCTTGTTTTGCCCTTTTCCTTGGCATTTCCACGTAATGTGCGTAAGGTTTGCGTGGTGGCCGCAGTGTTCATAGGGAAAGCTGTTCTCGGACAGGGTGTAACCGAGACAAACAGGGCACAGCAAACCCTGGACACATTTTCTGTCCCGTCTCATAAAGAGAGTGTACGACCTGTTAGTTGCTAAGCGAGTTTTTGCTGACCGTTTTTTCAGGTGGACTCAGCACGCGGGAGCACCATTGCGCATGCGTGGGGGCTCAATCGCGAATGACATTGGTTGCGGCTGCGCTGAGCGGACCGCCGCTTCCAGAGCGGACCGTCGAAACCGGTGATCTAAAACTCTCTATTAAGAAGCTACAGTCTCCTGCGTATCACATTCAATGTACTGAACCAAACTGGTCCCCATGCGACTAAGCATTACGTTGATCGCGATCAGAAGGAATTTGATCAGTGGCTGCCCTTTGCCGTGGTTGCTACTATTACGAATCTCCATGAGGAGACTAATGATACCTATTCAGTGCAGAACACTTTAAGGTCCCATCTTGTAGTCGTAGCTCATTCGCTGCTACGATATCTAACTACCCCCACAATCAGACCCCACGGCATAACGTAAAATAGAAGGTTCGTAAAACAAGCGGTTTCTAGTGTCATAACCATTGCAACCTCCTGAACCACTGGCACTTGTCATACATCTCCCCATTTTTTAGCGCCAAGAAAACTGCTGGTTCATTTGAGGCAAAATATCTGGAATTAGCCTGGAGCTCCCGTGTTCATTTGGTTATGAGCGCTCATCGCCTCGGTTTTTACGATAGTGAAGAAAAAAAGTTCAAAAGTTCAAAACTGCGCAACGAGGCTCCGGCAGGTTTGAGATGAGAGGACCCACCAAATGAATGAAACTCCCGGTCGACAGAGGGTGCGCTAGCACTTCGAAGGCGAAACATTTGAACTCCGTTGTTGAAACCTCTGATCGATTTATCAGCACAGGAGTAAGACAGGCAGGAGAAAATCGTGAGCGGTTGTAGCAATAAGCGAACGACAGCGCCACAGCCTCTGTGGCGAATTGTTGCTCTGCATTTCCGACAGCTTTTACATTGAGTGGAACTATTTTAACTTTTTCCTCCTTCACGGTCGCGACACATCAGTGACGTATTTCATAGGTGCGCCCCCCGAGAAATACGTACTAAGGCACACCAAAAAGCACCTCTCGGTGACCGCTCAACGCCGCTCGGTTTCCTGTGAGTTCAGGCCCGAGGCGTTCAATAAATCCGCGTAATACGAAAGGAGCATTTTGACAGGCTCACCTAAAACGCGCCGTACAACATGGGCACAGGGTGTACATGCGACTAGAATAGTAGGTCCGAGGCCTCGCCAAGAAACACGCGCCAAAATAGAAGGGTCCTTTTGGTGTCGTTGATTGGCTGTCAGGTGTGACGTGCTGAGTGAAAGGCATCCACCGTAGGGTCACAGAAAATATCAACATCAATAAACAGAAAAGTGCAACAGCAACAGATGGTCCGTCCATGCAGCACTCAGGAAAGGTGGAAAATGAACGCCGCCACAACAAGTCGCCCCACGGAAGCGATAGGCCAATGGCAAGCACCTTAGGAGACGCCTTTCCGGAACCAAACGTAGAGGAAATCGGAGATGATTCCTCCGAATATCTGGAAACCGACGTGCCAGATGAATTGCACGGACACAGGTGACAGTAGGCGGCTCTGTGAAGCCGACACGTGGCTATCGCTCTGTGGCAGAGGTAGTGCACCTACGTAACAGTTGGGAGCATCTGTCCATGTGCTCGCAGGGGAGCGGCTCCCACTGTGCAGATGCCTGGCTAAGGTACAATGAATTCTTGGCGGAGATTAAGAGACCATGGTCACTTTGGTCATGTATATACGAGTTGATAGGGCATTCTTGATTGAACTTTAGTGATGTCGACGCGTTTCCCCGAGTGATATAACTGCATTTTGTGCGGTGCCTGGAAGTTGTGGGGCGGCGATTTTCATCATGCCTGGGGCCCAGCCGTAAACCTCGGTTCCCTATTTGCAGTCGACACTTCGCAGAGACAAATTTATTCTCTCTGGACAGGGTATCTAGGTCTCTTCGCTAAAGACCGTTTCGGTACAGTCTTTTCGGGCCACAGATGCTTGGGGACACGGGTGTTTCGGTGCAGGGCGATTCAGTGCAAAAACAAATTCGGGCGTCCGTTTTAGTCAGCAACAAGCGTACGCGTGGTTGAGGTAAGAGTTCCATGCATGCAAATCATACGAGTTCATTACAATTTTTCTTGCTCATAATTCTGCGTGAAGGCCACTGAAATATTATGCGGCCTTGTCAAATATCTATATCCGTAGGAATTGCCATAATATGTGTCGCTTTCAAGTAATGTGGCTCTTCATTATTTTAACGACCTATAACCACCGCGCAATTTATACAACAAAAACGCTGTTTGAAGATCATCATGTTTCCTTCACTCGTTTTTTAAATCATTATCACGTGTTTTTTCATATCATATATCCTGGTATACATTTCTTTCCCTTTATAGAACCCACAAAAAAGGCTGGGTGAATGAGTGACCCCGCAGGCGCAAGAGTGTGTGCGTTACTTTCTTTTGATAACGCAATGCACAAAATCCGCACTATCATTGCGTTACTGAAGCTACCGGTTGCACGCCGACGGATAGCTTCCGTCCAGCATCGGGGTTTGGAGAGATTCCGCTGGGTTTATTGTGTCAGTGAATTAAATAAAGAAAAGGCCCTGGTACCATATTCAGCGCTGTCTGCAATTTCTTTTCTGCATTACGGGCACAGAATATTTTGCAAGCGCTCCGCACTTGTGATTTTCGGCGGTCTGCTGGAAATTACACTTGTCTTAATTTTGGTCGGGGTTTTGTTTTTATCTAAAACCAATGCCAGCTCCGGCAGCCGACTATCAGTAGTTATCAAGGAGCTTGTGAGTTATACATTTTGCCGTTTGAGTTTGATTTTAAGTTCCTTGTATAAGTGAAATTTGCAACATCTCCAGTGTTATACAGCAGAGAAACATGCGGCTGTCCGTTGCGAAGATCGGCTTAGGAGTGCCGCCTTCGTGCTACTTGTTTTAAAACAGCGACTGGTGGATAAACCTCGCATGATTTGTGCAGTTGTCTAAACAACCAAAGGGTATTTATTTGTCTCAAGATATTTCCAATAAAACAAAAGTTACAGCGGTATTCTGCAACCATGCTTCCTCGCATCACGTACAAATCCATGCAGTGTCAGCAGACGAAGCGGTTAGCAACTCTAATAGAAGGCTAAGTAGTTATGAGAAGCACATTATACTCGTCGTCACGACAGAGACGTGTTACTTGGCTTTGATTTTTTGAAGTTGTCTCCGTTAGATTGACAACTACAAAGTAGTCGCGAGAAAGTTGGCTTTTTGCAAAGCGTATTTTGCTGACAGATTCTGCTGACGGACTACAATGCGAATGAATACACGCGAATGAGCAATATATATGCCTTCGGAGTAAAAAAAGCACTTCCTTGTCTTATATTCACCCAGAAAATATTCGTCATACATGCGGGAGAAAAAAAACACAAAAACCGCAAAAACAGCTCATCTAACATCTTGATTGATTGATTGATTGTAGGGTTTAACGCGCCGACGGAACGCAGGCGATGAGGCATGCCGTAGTGGAGGGCTCCGGATTAATTTTGACCGCCTGGGGATCTTTAACGTGCGCCGAAATCTCGTACACACGGGCGTTTTTGCTTTTCGCCTCCATCAGAAAAGCGGCCGCCGCGGCCGGGAATCGAACACGCAACCTCGTGCTCAGCAGCACAACGCCTTAGCCACTGAGCCACCGCGGCGGGTAATCTAACAGCTTCTAAACATGATAAATAAAAACAACGTAGTTTCACCCATGTATTTTACACGCTCCTTTCGGTGCACCAAGGTATTGATTCCGGGTGGTTAGGCAACCGGAAATTTTCATGCCGGGCGTTTCCTGTACAAAAAAAGATTAAATTATGTCAATGATTGTGAAATTTGTAAACAAAACGATAAGACAGTAAACTGCATAAATTCATTATACGCGAGTTCGTGTTGTTGTTTTACGTATTTAAACGCGCATTAAAAAACATTTCTCCTAAAATTATTGATCAGGGATCCCTCATTCATCCTATTTAATTGACATGCATTGATCAAAGATATACGCATACGCTTTTTTATATTTTGCTGATTAGCAACCCTGTTTTTTTTTTCAGAATATAGAATGCGTGCTTCAGTGATATCAATGAGCTGAGATCCCTGGTCGCTCATATTGCGCTACACTGCATTTATATATATAATCGCTGCGACAGGTATTTCCTATACATTAACAGCTTTTGCGTATAGTTAATTCAAATAAACATCCATCATATAAACAGAAACAAAACAGCTTAAAATCTGAGGTAGAAACAATATACAAGTTAGAATATGACAGAATTAATGCTCCACTTTGAAACATTCTCTTCCGTAGTTGCAACAGATATGAGTTGCAGCCGCTCCAGACAACCTGAAGGAAACCTCTTGCAGTCGGTGGACGTTTTCTTTCTTTGCGCTACTGATAATGCCTTACCGAAACCTGGTTCTACGAGCTTTATTTTCATGAGTGATATTGCGGAATTACGAAAATTAGTGATGGCGGGTAGCTGGAGGTTAAACTGCTGTAATATAAAAAAATGGCGCAGCTTGCAGTAGGAATTGGAGGCTGGAGAAAGAGCAGTGCTTGCATGCCCTGTACCTTCGTCGGAGAAAAAAGCTGTTAAAAGCCACATTAGGAATGACACTTCAAATTCATAGTATTGCTGTATGACTGGAATGCGATAACAGCTCAATCAGATAGACGCCGGTTTTACATCTCGAAAGACCCAAGTTCAATTCCACCTGAAGCGCTTTTATCTTTCCCCTCGGAGGTGTTCTGTTCGCGTAGGACTACTTACGGCCTGGTTAAACAGCTGCGCTGCTAAAAGCCGCGACCATAGTATAGCAAGTGTAATATTCGGCAGAACACTGAAAATCACAAATGAGCAGTCCTTGCAAACAAATATATCTGTACGTAAGTTGTGGAAAACATAGGGAAGAGCTTTAAATATTGTTGCGCTGTCTACTCACCATCACTGCCGGAGATGCCCAACGAACCTGAGGCTCATCGCGTGGCTCCTCTGACCACCTGGCAGCAGCAACGAGAGCCCCGCAACTTCTCTGGCGAATGCGTTGAGGATTCCGACGATTGGCTACGGCACTGCTAGCGAGTAAACCGATACAACCGATGGGAATCGACCATGTATCTCGCCAACGTTCCATTTTCCTTTAATCACATGGTGTTGCTTTGGTTGCACAATCACCGAGAAGCCCTCACCAGGTGGGACCGTTTTGCAATTGAAATCAGGCAGCGTTTTGGTGACTACACGGCAAAAGAGAAAAAAAAACCGAACAGACCTCACTACAAAAAAATAAACTCTCGGGGGAAATATGCACGCATGCATTGAAGGCGCGCTGCAGCTCCACCGGATCGTAAATTCGGTGATGTGTGAGAAAGAAAAAGGGGGTCACCTTCTTAAGGGCATCGCCAAATCTGTTTACAACTTTGATAAGCAACGATCGGCTCAACACTACGGCCGACGGGATCCAGCACTGCAGGGCATTTGAAGCTTTGTAGATGCGGCACGTTACGACCAAGTTTGAACGTCTTGACAATGTCACTACTGTCGCTGCAATTGATCTGGCCGCATCAGCCGACTTCGCTGAGATTGTGCGCCGTATCTTGCGAGAACACCTCGTACGGCACGCAGAGTTAACTCAGCGTTCTGACGACGAGTTCGATGGCTGCGCAATACAAGAGCCCTTAAACGCTTTTGTAAAGAGAAGCACCCGTTTCAATTAAATGACGCTCGGGGATCCCCGGGGGCCAGTCACGTCCACCGGAATAGGAGCCGTAACGACCACCTCAACCCTCCATACCAGTTCCGGTACCCAAGCGCATGTCGGACGTCCGAACCTCGAGTGCAACGATGGTCAGAACTGGTTTCTGAGAGAACCTCCCGTGTGCTATTTTTTTGTGAATGCATTGGAGACAATGCCAGCGCCGAACAGCGCCCACAGGGCGACACGGACTCCGCGACACCCAGCACCCCGTTCGGCAGATATGCGCAACACTGGGTCGGTCCCCCCAAGTCGGTACGGCCCTGGCTGGCGTGCGCTCCTCTTTTTGCAGCACGGATGAAGCATAATTAGTCGCCCCTTTAGGATTTAAAACGAAGTAAGAGGTTGAACAGTTCTCCTGCCACAGAGTGCAGGTTAACGACGAAGGATTTATTCGGTTTAACTCGCGTATGGGAAGGCCTATAAAGGCGGCATAGGCGTGATGCCCAGAAGCGAAACGATTGTACAGCCTGCCTGCGAGCAAAACATTCTCAAGATAAGCATGTTTCACTTCAAAAAACACGTAATTTATATTTTATATCCACAAAGAGGAAAACAGGAGGCTTTGTCTGCAAATACATCAGACATTGTGGGATGTTTCAGCTCGAGGTATTCCATCCATGTGAGTGCATTTGCGAATGCAGAGCTACTAACTGGACCAAATGGGTGTCACATATGAGTCTTCGATCCGAATGTGATGCTCCATACATGTAACAGTATCAAATTCACATTTGTGTATAGCGAACGTGAGGACGTTACTACTTCCCCGCTCCACCAAGAACCTTTTAGGCTTCCAGGTGTAGCCCAGTACGCCAGCTGTATACACACACGCGCTGAAAAACGGAACTCTTCACGAAAAGGCTATCAAGGAATTTTATTTGGCGGGGATGGGATAAGTGGAGGGTTAAGTAGAACATCTAATAGGCGTATCGGAATAAATTACGGAATATTCATATTCTGGTATTTTTGCTCTGCACGTCGACTGGTCTGGCATGAGACCTCCGTTATAAAGAAATACCATCATTACCATCCGCCTTCATTACCATCAGCACCTTTGCAGTAAAAGTCACGGGAGAAAAAATAGTTCCCCGGGGACTCCCCTCACTGATCCGGAATGACCGCAATCACAACGGATGGGATAAATAAAGCTTTACTTCCTCCTAGAGAGGCACGACGGCTCACATCCTATGGGAGGGCAGCAAAAATCCACACGAAGCGGCAACGAGAAAGACGATCCCGCCGCTGTTAGAAGCAGCGAGAAGGAGCTAAGACAGGGAGACACAGATCCAGGCCGTCCAGCAGGTCTCGGCCGCACTGGAAAGGCAGCGACCCACCGAAACCGATGGAAGACTGCCGCCCCAGTGCAGGGGCAGGCGAGGTCGATCCGAGGAAGTAGAGGGGCCGCGGACGAAGTAGAGGCGACACCTACCGAGTCGACGTCAAGACCGCGTCCCACGAAGTACCCTAAAGGCGCAATCACACTAGCCCGACCATCGGCCGATTTGGTCGGCCAACACCATGTCGGCGAGCTGTCGGCGACCACGCCGACACCAACCGTTGGCCAACCGTCTGTGTCGGTGAGAAATCGGCGGGGCGTCGGTGTGTGCACGCTTTCGGCCGACGCGCTTGTCACACCACGCCGACAACCGCGCGACGACCCACGACCCACTCCGTCGCCTCGCCTTTCCGCCGGAGATCTCTCTTTTTCTCTAGTCAAACTTGGAGTATCGCGTCGCCGCTGCCGCGGCTGAAGCCGTTCGTGCGTACTCCGGTGTGCGCTGCTTGTGAATTCTTGTTGGATAACTGACAAAGAAGAAAAAAGACCTGTGTTCGTGGCTGCCGCGGCAGTAATAATACAAATTTTATGGATGAACCCCCGGCGAAAGACCTCTGTAGCACGTAAAATAGGCGTATCAAATAGTGCGTACGTCAGTGGAAATTTAACCCCCTCTAGAAAAGTAAAATAACTGTTGTGGCTCCAGAAGCCACTCGCTGTTTCGAAGAATTTTTTGTTGTTTTTTTAATTTTTATTTTTATTTTTATTACGGATACAGATGCGCAAACTGTGCCTCTTTAGAAAACCGCTCAACAAAAATGCTGTACCTATCACTCGTATGGGAGTGGGAGTGCGTCAAACATCCCAACCCAATTCCATCACCTACATTGGAGCAGTGGGAGCACAGGCTGACCAGCTTCCAGCTCGAGGATCAGGAGTACCTGATCTCCCGGGCGACGGCTGCTTGGGGGTCTCAAGGCGGCCTGGACTGACGCCACCACCCACTCTCCTTTCCCCCTCCCCTTTCCTTCAGAAAAATAAATGTTATTCCTCCTCGTACCGGTGCCCGCTTGGAATCGAAACCGCAACGTTGGCTGACCGACCACTGCGCCACTGCACAAATGCTGTCCCGCCGCGAAATAGCCGGTTTACTAGATGGAGCCCATCCTTCGAGTCTTACGTCGGTGTGTACTAGCTGGTTGACAGAATTCCAGGCTTGTAAACTGAAATTTCTTAAATGGCGTTTGCGGAACAAGGTTCGGAGAAACCCTCGCAATAGCTTATCGCCATCAACTCTGCTGCTTCGCGAAAACGCTCGCAAAAATAGCTGTGCCTAACAGCGACTGCCATTTTCCACTGCAGGGATAGTGCTTACCGTGCTTTGGTTCTACGTTATACGTTAAAAGCCTTGACCGATGTTGATCTCCTAATACCAAAATTACCCTACGTAACTCTTCTTCTGCCAGAAACTGACCTTATATTTTCTACAGGCAAGCCGATCGCACACGCCTATGCAGTTTGCAGCTCCGGGGTAACGGCTTCGCGGAAGACCACCACCGAAGCGTCGAAAGCCAAAATACGGATCGCATTAGGGATATTGTTGAGTTGTATGGGTTTTGTGGTCTTTACTGTGTTTATTACAATCCAGAAACTAAAAAATATAGCCGCATTCATTTCGGCACGAATGTTGTCGGGGCGCAGTTTTCGCTTCTCAGTCGATTCCCGACGACGCGTCGGGCGACCGGTCGGGCAACCGATTTTGTGGGCGTCTTCGGTCAGCGAGTCAGTCACACTACGGCGACTTCCGTCGGACGACGTGTTTGTGTCGCCGTCGGCGTAGTGTGAAAACGCGGCCTGGCAACTCGGCAGTTGGCCGATGGTTTGGCGACTCGTCCACGTCGCAGTCGCGTCATCGTCACCGTCGTGTCGGCCTAGTGTGACCGCGCCTTAACAAGACCAGGGCGACAAGCCTTTTGCAGGCAATATCAATGAAGTTGTCGTACCGAGCGTACCCATCATATTTATGGTGGCAAAATGGACGAGTTGGATAGAATTCATGGTGGTCAGCGCGGACGGAAACAACTCACGAAAAAGAGAATAGACAACACAGGCGCTGTCTAGCAACTGAAATTTTATTGGAAGAACACGTGTTATTAGCACCCAAGAAGAGATTAAAAAGGGATGAACTCAGTACACGAGTCACACAGACTTATCACGTACGCACTCTCACACACACGACTTCTCTGGGAAATCAACTTCCTCATTTATTATGAGCATAGACGGGTGGCTCACGCACGTGTGACCGGTTATATTAATTCTCAGGGAAATTGCGCATGAGGAAAGTTGCGGAAGCGTACAGAATTATAAAAAGCAGTGACACGTGCGTGAGCCACCCGTCTATCGCAGTAATAGATGAAGTTGATTTCCTAGACAAGTCGCGTTTGTTAGTGCGTACGTGATATGTCTGTGTGACTCGTGTATGAGTTCATCACTTTTTTAATCTCTTCTTGGTTGCTTAAATAACACGTGTTCTTCCAATACAAATTCAGTTGCTAGACAGCTCCTGTGTCGTCTATTCTCTTCTTCGTGTGTTGTTTCCGTTCGCGCTGACCACCATGAGTACTCCTCATTTTCCTTCCTGAATGCGAAACTTTCGTCTTCCGTTCATGTATTTACAACTTTTATTGCGGCCCGTATTAGCTCTACTTTTCTACGCTGTTCAGTGGCTCAGACAACAATTTCATTGTTTCTGTTGCAAGAAGACGCGGTGAAATTTATGTTATCCAAGTACATCGCGAAACATTTAGGAACGTCAATGCCTATAGGTGTCCGCCCCATTGTATGTATTTAATAAGGTGATATAAGCAGTCAAGTATTAAATGAAGCAGAATATTATCGTGGAGGGATAAACTACGCTGCTATAGCTGTGTTTGGGCACCCTCTTTGTTGCCAGATATAATGCGCACTTGTGTGTATTTACCGCCTGCTAACCAGACTACTAACAAGCTGC
Organism: Haemaphysalis longicornis; assembly: GCA_013339765.2. Classification (NCBI taxonomy): domain Eukaryota; kingdom Metazoa; phylum Arthropoda; class Arachnida; order Ixodida; family Ixodidae; genus Haemaphysalis; species Haemaphysalis longicornis. The sequence continues at coordinate 266,393 of JABSTR010001312.1, read as the reverse complement.
CCGTACTCCCCGGCCGCATGTAATCCGCTCGATTAGTGTGGGGTTTTCAAAATTCAGTAACCACGCTTCGCTTCTGCGGAAAAAAAAGATAAGAAGAATCCTCAGGAGAATGCAAAGCCTTGAACTACCCTTCGCAATTGTATTAACCTACGGCTCGGCAAACAGGCGACAGCATATCAGTGCCCGGTTTTATCTGAAGGGTTCCCCTGCCATGCAACATTTCTGCATGACTTTGTCACAGTACGTAATAGATACACACGCAAATAACGTTATGACACACGTTTTTGCAAAGTTGCATTGACGGGCACTGAAGGCGGCTGGCACAGCGGGACCGACCCGAAGTTCCGCGGTTCAGCCACGGCTGGCGCTGCGCTCGCCCGGCCAACTTAGCTGTCCGGATCCTGCCGCCATCGCGAAACACAGAAATTCCAACTGCCCGTGTTACCGCGCACTACATACCCTTGCGATGTTGGTGGCGACGGACATATGCCGTCAGCACTTCTACCTAGACAGGATGCATTCCAGGGGCCGAATTCTCGAAAACTACGTACATTGCTTTGAAACGACGGGGTAGCGCAATGCAAATGCATGTGTTTTGGGGATGGGGCCGTTGCTTTGGGGTGTTTGCACAGGGACTGGGCCGCAGAAAAGCACTGTGGCAAGGGCGCGAAGCTAAGAGCGAAATGACGGGAGGCAGTGGGTGTCACTTCGTGCCCTGTCCACACTGCTTTTCTGCGGCTCAGTCGCTGTGCAAAAACCCCAAAGCGAAGGCCCCAACCACAGAACACACGCATTTGCATGGCGCTACCCCGTCGTTTCAAAGCGACGCCCGTTTTTTTATAGAATTCGGCCCCAGCAAGCTCATCGCTCCAACTCTCCAGCCTCTGACAGGAGTCTCATACCCCCGACTCGGCACATACGGCGGCCTCCCTCTCCATGACGTCGCTCGCCCCCGCCATGAAACAAGCCGGCCTGGCCGATGGGGGTGAGGCCAAGGGACACTGTTCTTCGGAAATACCTCTGCCTGTCTTAATGGTTAAGAACAAAGTGGACGTTACAATTGATGGAATTCCCGTAAGCTCTTTAGTTGGCTCTTAATCTGGGGTTTCGGTTATGAGTTTGACATTTAAACAGAGTTCATGCTGAAAGGTGATGTTCCACTTGGATCAACCGGCTAAGTTTCGTGGAGTTGGGGAGGAAGTGTTGTGTGCACTTGGGACCCGTTTAGCAGGTGTGCAGCTCGGTCGAAAGGTGTTCAATTCAGAATTCAGTGTGCTTCCCCGTTCCGCACGCGATGTCATAAAGGGTATTGACTTCCTCAAAGAGTGTGGTGCGAATGTGGATTGCACTAATGCGAGAAATACACCCGCCAGATGGTGTTTCTTCGCTCCTGACTGGACGATTTGACTGATATCGCCGATCTATCTGTGTTGGAAGACTATGCCCTACCAGCCCTTTCGGCAATATTTATTGTTGGTAATTCACCCACGATCCGTTCAGGCTCGTTTAAAGCCTCGGTGGAGCCACTAAATGAACACTGTGCCAAAAAAAATCCTGATTCTGGGCTGTGTTGTCCCAGTTGCTGATAGCGCTGCCAGTTTATGGGTGCTGAAATGCTCGAACGAAACCACGGTGCTTCTCCAGGGCATCAAAATACCCTCGTAGGCGAATATGCACAACCGCAGTTTATGTACTGGCTGATCCCAAGTTCATTCTCTCGATACTACCCCCAGGAAGCAAAGTTCATTGGAATGATTGATAAATCTCTCTGTCCTGACGAACGCCGGTCTTTGTTGAGGATTCTTTCCCGGTAATCTGCTGCATTTGATGTTTCCCAGACCCGCTCCACGCTTCCGTTTTCGAAATTCTGGGCGCATCACGTTATAAATAGTGGTTCAGCAACACTATTTCGGCCCAAGCCTTACCGAGTGTCACCATCTGAGTGCAAATTTATTAACGGGCAAGTCGGCGAAATATTGAGGCGAAGCGTGAAGCAGGAGTTTGCAAGTCCTTGGCCAGCTCCCTTTATTCTGGTGAATACGAAAGATGGCTCCTGGTGATTTTGTGTTGACAACCGCCGCCTGAATGCTGTCACCAAAAACGATGTATATCCTTTACCCAGGATTGACGACAGTGTTGATTTCCTCTACTCAGCTCCTTACTTCTCTTGCGTCGACGTAAGATACGAATAATGGCAGATTGGTTTGCATCCTTGCGACAAAGAGAATACGGCTTTGGTCCCACCAGATGGGCTAAAACTGAAAGTTGTGCGCTTTCCTTGTGTAATGTTCCTCCACGCTTGGAACGGTTCGACACAATTTTGCGTGGTCTGAAGGGGGATATATGCATGTGCAATATGGATGATGTCGTTATTTTCGGTCACACTTCCGACGAGCATAATGCCCACTTAGCTCTTGTGATTGACTGCATACAGAAGGCAGGCCTCGAATTGAACTAAAAATGTCGTTTTGGCGAGCACCAAGCCCTCGTACTAGACCTTTTGGTTGACAAGGATGTTGTGCGACCAGACCCGCACAAGACTTGGGCTGTTGCATCAATCAAAGAACCACACTCTGTAAAGAATGTAGGTTTTCGCGGCCTCTGCTTGTATTTTCGACGCTTTGTGCCCACATTTTCTCACATTCGGTCTCCCCTAACGCGCCTGCTTCAAAAGACAGCTCTTTCACCTGGAGTACAGAATTTCAAAAGCTTTCTGCCAGTTGAAGTTTCTGCTTACATCGGGGCTAATCCTGCGTCATTTCGACCGCGTGGCCTCTATGGAAATTCACACCGACGCTAGCTAAGTGGGCATTGGTGCCTTGTTAGTTCAACGTCATGATGGCCATGTACACGTTACTGCTCATGCCAGTCGTTCGCTGAGCAAAGTCCAACGTAACTACATGGTCACAGAACAAGAGTGCTTTAATAATTGCTACGCAACGCTTTCGTTCTGACCTGTACCGCCATAGCTTTACTGTAGTTAAGGGCCATAACTCACTGTGTTGTCTTGTGAACCTCCGCGACCCTTCAGGCCGTCTTGCGCGGTGGGATTTTGGTGTTCAGGAATTCAACTTTGCGGTCGCCTACAAGAGCGGGCACAAACATTCTCACCAAGACTCTCTTTCTGCCTCCCAATGGAAGCAACAGACGGTGATTCTGATAACCTAGACGACTATCTTGCCGCCGTTACCACGGAGGTCCCCAACCTCAGTACATTGAAGAAGGCACAACTGCAAGATCCACACCTAGCATCAATGTTCAATTGCGCGCGTCACAGTCCAACGCGCACCTCCTTCTGTGTGCCCGACGCATTACTCTACAAAATGAATTGCTCGTCAACCGGTTCCCGATTGCTTCTTGTGGTTGTCCAAAAATTACTCACTTCGGTTCTGCACGCCATGCACGACAATGCCTCTGCAGACTACATGGGACTTGCTCCGACGCCTTACCGTATACTCCAGCGCTTTTACTACCCAAAATGCGTCAGGTGACAGAACGATACGTCGCGAGGGCCCCCCAATATCAACGGCACAAGACGCCTGCGTCCAGGCCCCTTGGCCAGCTGCACTCAATAAACCCACTGCACTCTGCATTCGAGAAAGTTGGTATCGACCTGCTTGGTTTAGTCCTACGGTCAGCGCACGGTAACCGTTGGATAATTGTCTGCGTGGACTACCTTTTCCGTTACAAAGAGAGATCTAAGCTCACATCAGCTAGAGGTAGCAGTAGCTGGTCTGAGCGCTGTAACTGTACGCAAAGCCCTATCTTTTGCAACGTATTCTGCTTCGCCACGGTCCGCCTAGCGTACTCAGTGACCGTAAGCGCAAATTCACAGCTGATGTTGGTGGAGAGCTGCTCCGCCATTCTTTCTCGCAGCTTCGGCACTCAACCCTTTATCATCCGCAAATGAATAGTCTCACTGAGCGTGCCAGTCGGACACTTACCAACATGATACCTATATACGTTGATTCCAAACACAAAAAAATTGGCTCCATACATGCTGTGAAGGTGGTTGGAAAGCAAAGCTCTAAACGACACCCACAACAATTGCCCATGCGACGTCCACTTGAATTCACAAACGTGGCTGTACAACAAGTGAAACCAGAAATTCTGACACCTGTTATCTGGAATTCCTGGGGGTGGCGTCCCAAGGGTAGCAGGGTCAGCCACGGCCGGTCTTGAGCAGCGGGCGACACCACCGCTGTAGCCTGCGCGTGCATCGGGAAAAAAACGGAGAGGAGCGTGTTTCGGAGGGTGAGACCTAGTTACCCTGATGTGCTAGCTTGGGGCTACACCACAACGCAACACAAGCGCAGCCACATAAACAATTCTGAATGCGAGCTTAGTGATTCCCATTTTTAGAATACATTCCCATTTATAGATTCCCATTTATAGTCTAAACTAGTTACTTTATAAGTTTTAGAATTGCGTGAAAGCTGAGGGAACTTTTGGAATCGGTGTTTATCAGATCCAGTTGCTCTTTTCGCCTTTTGTAATACTTGTTAGAATACAACCGAATTGTTATTTCCAAATTTAAAAACGAGTTCTATTCGTGGGACGCAGTGTGCTAAAGGTATCGTTTCTCTAGCGGCCAGATGTCTGTATGTGGTTTCTACATGTTTTCCCGCACATGAAAACCAATCGTTAACGTATGTTTGCCATACAACCACCTAATTCTTTCGGGCACCGGGTAACCCAGGAGGTGCTGTCGGACAAATGAATCAAGCCATGCGAAGGAAGCGCACAATGGACGCGAAGCATGCCGGAATAGGCCAAAACAACCGTCCCTAAATAGCAGATGACAAAGCCGACCCTCCAACGCGCTTTCCGGCGCGAGCAGGCAGCTGCGCGCGGTAAACACTGGGTAATAGCGCCCTATCGCCGTGCCATTTACACTGTCATTTACGCCGTCCCATTTCTTTAGCCAACTCGCCACCAGTTGGGCGCCGGTTCCTTTCTTTTGTGCGTTGCTCATCAATCCATTCTTTTATAGCTGGACCGGACAGTCCTAAATCCTTTTCGATGGACATCAACTTCTCTAAATCCATCCTCGCTTGTCACACACACTTGCCTGCTTAGTCTGAAGATGAAATTAGAGCACGAAACCCTGTCGCGGACGCCAGAAATTGTGAGGCTGCGTGTTAAGCAGGCGGGCGTGTGGCCCGCGGAGGAGGATCGACGACAAGTAACTCCATTACTTGAGAACAATGAAAAACGTATATTCTTCTGCGGGCATACAAACACTCGAGAAATGCACTAGGAACATGAACGGCAACAAAATGCAGCCCACGCGCAACGCGAAGGAGAAAGTAAAACACAAGTCCGAACCAAACTTTGAGCAAGCAAAAACGAGTCGATACGCTCACAATCCAGTCTGCTCGACGCTGGGCGGGATGACGTAGGTGGAACGTGTTGTGATATCGCATGTACGGTGCTGGTGATCCGATAACGTGACGGGACACTATCTGTGGCGCCTGTTGAGACGCAGTGGCCGCCTGTCCGAACGCTGATGCCCGCGCTCGTGCCTGGCCACTCTAGGCCTCGGCCCGAACCTTGGTCCGGAACACGCCTCGGCATCACGCCAGCGGGAACAAGCACCTCGCGTTGCAGCAGTGGAGCCGCCGGACCCGCTTCTCGGGGTGATTCTCGAAGCACGGCGCAAGCGCGCTCCTGGCTTGACCTCGAACCACCTCCTTAAAGGAATCCTTGCGCCCGTTCCTCTAGCGCTGTCTGGTCGCTAGCCTCCGCCTGCACACTCCCCTCTCGTGCTCCCCGCTCCACGTTGACCCGCTCGTCGTCGTCTTCTCTTCCAGCGCCGGCTCGCCTCCGTGGTCTGCTGGCACGCTCTCGTGCCCCGGCGATGCCAATCATCACAAACATGAATATCTGTCGTAGAACAGGGGTCTTTGTGAGGACTACAGGATGGTCTGATCTGCTAGAGGAATCTCTGTTGTAGAACTACATTGTGTCTGTCACAACACAGACGTTCCTGGTGTACCAACGACAAAAGGACCCATTCCATTGCAGCTTAATGCTGGCATATTTTCTGTTGTGTTTTGTGACTGGGGTCCAAATGCGCGGTCTTGAGAAAACCAAAGAAGGGCTGATTCTTACAGCTCTTGCTAATTCATAAAAAAACGGATGAGAAAAAAACGTTTCTTTTCCTCCATCTCTCTCTCTCGCTCGATGTTGTTATAGCTCCGTTTTAAAAAAATCGCTCATGTGGGCAACGTCCTCAGCAGTCGAAGAGGTGTCAGTGCCGGAGTGCGCCAAGGTGCAGTGCTTAGTCCTCTGCTCTTCAACCTCGCGCTGTCTGGCCTACCTGACAGCATTCCAACAGACCTAGAACACAGCGTAAGCATTTCCGTTTATGCTGACGATGTTGCACTGTGGACCCGGGGACCGAACCGTCAGAGCAGCTAAATCAGGAAATCTCTGCAAAGAGCGCTGGATGCGATTTCGGAATATGTCACGGCAATCGGACCGCGGCTTTGTACTACCAAGTCAGAAGCTATGATATTCCACCCCAACCCCAGAGCACAGGTATCGAATTCCCCCATTGGAAGTACATGGCTCACAGCTCCGGTGGAAGACCCAGGTCAGATATCTGGGACTTACTATTGACCATCGCCTGACCTGGGGCCCGGCAATCAAACAGCTGCTCGACCAGTCCAGTCGTGTAGCGAAAGCCATCCGTCAACGCTTGGCCAAGGGGCGTGGGTGCTCACACACTTGGGCACTACGAATTTACGATGCTATGGTGTGCTCCGCAGTCCTGTACGCTACACCCCTTGTCACTGTCAAGCCAATGCGGTGGAGGAAACTCGAGATCGAGCACAGAAATGCACTTCAGACCGCTCTAGGTTTGCCCCGATCGTCGCAATGCGCGGGAACTCTTGCTGAAGCCGATGCCTGGCGCCTCGCACTTCGCGCCTACAGCGAGCTCTCAATCACGTCGAGCTGCTCCATAGGGCACCAGATGGAGGCACCCTCCTCGCACTGCTACGAGAACGACCTCATTCTCGAATGGGTATGATTGTCCGTACCTTCGAAACGGTGATCGGCCAGCCCCCAGAGGATCACATCATACCTCCTCCACCCCACGTGACGAGTAAGATCACCATAAGTGCAACTCTACCACACGTGACCTCAAAAAGGATAACTCCACTCTGTGAATTAAGGCATGAAGCAGCGGCCTGCCTGGAGAACCTTGAGGGGCACGTGCTGATATTCACCGATGGGTCCGTGTTTCCAGACAAGGGGGTGGCGGCTGCAGCATCCATCGCGCCTGACTTCGCTTCAGCCAGGCAATGCCGCCTGCCAGTGGCCAGCAGCTCCACAACGGCAGAAATCGCAGGCCTTCACTTGGCTGCGGACATAATTAAGGAGTGCGAACAGAATATCACCAACCGGAAAGTAGCCATCCTCTCAGATTCGAAGGCTGCTCTCCTGAGGCTCGACCGGTCCAACCTCGGCTGTCTCGCTGTGCAAAGTCTTGCCAGAAAACTGCACAGCCTCAGCACCAGAGGCCTTAGCATTCATCTGCAATGGCTACCTGCTCACTCAGGCATCAAAGGAAATGAGAAGGCTGATCGTCTGGCAAAAGAAGCGCATCATCCATCCACTTCGATGAGTGAGGCAATCAGGCCCCTGGACGTCGCGCGGTACCTTATCCGAAGGGACCTCCAAGCCATGCACCTGACTCGCGAGTTGCATCCGGCAAGCCACCGCACGTGCTTCCTTCGAGGGGACTGACCCGAGGTGACCGTGCTCTCCTTCTTCGTCTGCGAATCGGCTGTCACCGCTGCGCGGAAAGAAGTCACAGGCTTGGCATCGCCAGTTCACCCGCCTGCCCAAACTGTCTTGCAATAGAGACACTCGCGCATGCACTGTGCGAGTGTCCACAACATTCGCAGGCTCGATCAGCGCTGAGAGCGTCGTATGCGAAGCTGGGACTGCCTTCATGCACCTGAACAAACCTGTTGTTCCCAGATTGTCATAAATCAAATCGCGAAAAAGCGTTCCTAGCCCTGCTGGACTTTCTAAGAGACACGCGACTCACGGACCGGCTATGATGCCGTCAGTGCTGTCCATGCTGCGCGGCTTGTGAACCGTTGTCTTATTCTCCTTTTCTACCTTTTTCTGTCCACCTTCTTTCCTTTCTATCCCCCTACTAGACTCAGTCTTGATTGAGGTGCCCTCAAGCCGAGAGGCAGTTATCGGCTGAGTCAACTTTCGTTTCTCTTCTAATAAAGCAACTCTCTCTCTCTAAACGGGCTCACATTACGAAGCACAGAACTATCATAAAGTAGTCACACCTAATGGAGTTTTCAATGTGCCATAGTTTCCCATTTTTTTCTTTCAGTACACTTTCCTTCAAATGATTTTTTTGGCCACAGTACGTTCTTTATATGTGAAAAAGCTGTTGTCAAAAAACCAGATTTGAAAAATATCTAACAGAGAGCTCGAATTTAAAAATTATTTGTCGAACAACACTAGAGATCACCACCACTACGAAATTCTCTAGCAACCGAATTTAGCCATGGCCCAGAGTGCCTACGGCATGGTGTTGTCCTTGTTTTTTGAATGAATGCAGGGTACCATTGGTTAACACCTGCTACTTGTCATCTTGGACACACCAGAGCATTGCTTGTAAAACAAAATTGTTTGTGAAAATTACTCCCTGATGGCTGAGTGAGTGGCAGCTGGCTTCAGAGCTTTTTCACGTATCTTAGCGAGTGTGCTCAGGCAGATGGCCGCCGGTTCTTCAGTGAGACAGTAAAGCGCACTCATCCCTCTAGTGTGGTGGTGTTGGAGCGGCTTATTCACCACGATATGAATAGACCCTTTGCAAAATGGCCAAATCATTGGCGGAAAAGCAGCAAGCCACTCTGGAAACACTGTGCACCCGCTGCTCCGCCATTAGAAAGGAAGCGAAAAGGCTGCGAGCACAGAGTTTCTATGGAGTAGCTACCGTCCACCGTCCACGTAATTGCATACACGTCCCGCTAGTGGTGTTTCCCACTGCAGGATGAGAAAATAACTTTGCCGCCCTTCCTTCGAAACCAGAGCGGCATATTCAGGATTTTATTTTTCGAGGTCGACCACTGAAAGGTCCTACGAGTACGAGCGATCATACGTCAGCGTGGAGTCCATCGTCAGTATTGACAAACAGCAGCAAGCAAAGGTAGGATTTGTTGCTAATAAAGAATAGCCTTAGCGCTGCCTCCTTGTTTGGTTGTCGAGTTTTAATTGTGTTTAATCGATGCGCCCTTGCCCCGTGGTAGCGGCGGCTGGCCGCTATGAACGGGCTATGAAGGGTCCGTCTCTACTGAGCGCTCACTTTGCGTATGTTCAAACTTTCAAACTATTTGCGAAAATGACCAAAGCATGCATAATGAAACTGATTTTGATGCCTCTGCTAGAGGTCATGTTTGCGATTCACCGCCTCTGTACTTGTGGCGCTAAATTTTTCCGTCGGTGAATGTGGCGCTAATGCGGGAGCGATAGGTCGCACGCGGGCGTCAGCAGCGAGCTGATGCAGTCGACCTTGAGATGGAACTCAGAGGAAGGAACAAACACAGAAGAAATATGAGAAAAGAAGGGTACGTCTCGACTCGCCCCAGACGAGCCGTTGTGCAGCGGGGTAGATAAGCGGAAGCGATTTGACCAGCGTTAATCTTAGAAAGGTAGCGCAAAACACCACTTTAGGAGCGAAATATGACTACGGCGATGGGGCAACAGACTCGTGGGCAACAGACTCGAGAAGCCGTGGACGAAAACGTGCAACCGCAACGGCGTTGCTACGACCTGCTTCCTTTTTAATGGCGTCGTCGCGTTCGCCACCAGTGTTACCACGGCTGAATTCGCAGTGTTGTCCGCCTTTTTGCAAAGGGTCTATAAGGCCCCAACAAAAGCGTTACTAAACTGCTAAACTTGTAGAAGCTAACGCCAGTGGGGAATGTTGCACGAATGCACAGCCCTGTTATAAATTCTGATTTTAAATATAAGTTACAGGCAGGAAACAACTTTTCGTGTACATAAATATTTTCACCCCGTACAGTAGCTTAAGGCCTGTAAAGCACCATAAATTTTTTACAGTTAATTTACCACCTAACCCAATTCATACACGTTTCTATACGTTCCAACGCCATAGCTATAAGTGCCCAAGCTTTAAATAAAAGCGCCATTTGCGGGTAAAGCTGGTGCTTGTACAAGGGAGATAAGGAGGGAATAGTTCACGCTTTAAAATTGTCGTACACAGCTTGTGATGATTTTGCATAATGTTTGTGTGCCTCCGCATCTTTTGGTGCAGCGGGACAAACGAAATGAAGCTCGAGCTGAGCGACACCACCAGTGTCACGACCATTCTGGAGGGGCTGCACAAACAGCGAATATTTCACTACGGATACATCAACACGCCTGTCTTCGGGATGGAAGAGGCCACGATGCAGGAAATGCTACAAAACCTCAAGGTACAGTACAAACCCCATCAATTTATTTTCAGTGCCCAGACAGAAGAGTCATGTCGCAGTGCTGGTAGACTAACAAAAATACGACATATCTGCGGTAACACACGTGACACAAAGATCACTAAGAGTATGCTACACCAAATGGTGGCGATGGTAAACATTTTATTACAAGTAAAAAGAGCTTTGGGCTTGAAAGACAGAGAAGCCCTCAGTCCAAGGCCTCTGCGGCGGCTGTTGTCCTGTGTGCCCGCTACATCAACTGTCGGTGGTCCTACGCGTCCGAGCTGCACAGCGCAGCATCCCATAGCTCGAGGGTGAGGGCGAATATTCGAGGATTCTTATGTGTTCTGGCAAATTCATGTGCTATGGTGCCGTGTTGGATGTTTGTTGCAGTGTGGGATATGTGTGAATATATTCGGGTGTATGATACGCAGGAAGCTAAGGTGGGGTATCTGTTATTCTGCAGTTGCCGCCTGGCTACAACGTCCTCTCGGGTGAGCTTGTGGTGCGGTGGTGAGAAGGCACTGCTGGCACTGCGGTGGTGTTGCAGCAGTGCACGGTGCTTGTGCAGGATGCGCTCTAATTCACTGGGCGATTGCTGCGGCGCCCGAAGCGTGCCTTCTTGGCGTATGCCGTATGCTCTCTGGTTTCCGCTGAGCCCTGCATCCTAGAGATTCTTAGCAGGAGGATGTAGAGCTGCGACCATTGGCACAGTTTCTGCATGCCTGTTGGCAGTCTGTGATTTTGTGAGAAAGTTTCTTCCTAGTTCGAAACACCACCGCCAGAGCGATGGCCGTTTCTTCGGTTCCAATGATGTTTGTAAGTTGTTAAGGTCTCCGTGCGAACGACATCACCAGAGCCGTTAAAGACGCCTTTGCTGTAGCCGGGTAGGGTGCCTTGTAGCCCGCGTTTGTGAATCGCACATACGGGTGCTCGGAGTACTTTTCTTGTAGGAATTGTACCCGTGCTTTCCTGTGGTGTCCGTGATGCTCGGGGTAATTGTTGTGTGGGCGCGGATCAATGCTGATGAGCGTACGGATGTCCTGTGGCACCGTTTTCGGGGGACAATGGTTCGCGTCCGCTGTCTGATAGCCTAGTTGCCTCATCACCATATGGCCGGTCGAAATTTGCCTGAGCCGCTCTAGTTGGCTTAAGCGGTTGGCAATAATGATATACTGCACCTTGTTGTGCGCCCTGAGGGCTTCCAGCACTCTTCTGGTGGTGTGGGGAGGGTGGCCTAGCGGATGCCTGTACCCCTTCCGCAGGAGTATGCCCATTATGTCCATTGCCCTTGGTTTAGGCGGGACGTAAGGGGTAGAGTACGGGACGCGGCGGACAGCCAGGGCTTGTAGCACCTTGATGACATCATCCTCTGCCGCACCCTGGTGCTGGTTTGAGACTAGACTCAACGTACGCGTGATTTTCGAGGAGGTGTGGTTGAGGCGCTCAATAGTTAGCGTTCCTCCCCGTCTTGCTGAATGTGAAGTCCCAATATACGAATGGCAGGGACTACGCAACTGCATTGCACTGGAGCTTTATTTTTTTGTGGAGGGTTCTATTGGGCTACAGCGTGGCGTACCTTTCACATCGATTACCTCAGACTTCTTCACGGAGCATTGAAGACCGATAATACTGGTGTACCGTATGTGTCAGCCGCTTGCTGGCGGGCACCCTGCACGTCGCCTTCTTAGCCCAATTTAAATCGTAATATTGGTGGAGTAGAGCTCAAGTTTGATGCCCTAAAAGTGTTTAATGTTTAATTCGCTTAAACGGTTGCCGGAGTTTCATCATAGCTATAATATAGTTCGGGAAACCACCACTGCTTGCAGCGTTCTTTTGAAAGGCCGCTCGTAGTGATCCGATGCCTACATTCGCCTTGCGAGAAAAGAGGATTGTTTGCATATGCTGTAACATTCGTTTCCCCAGTTGGTGTCCTTCAGGGTTCCGAGGAGGGCGTCGTGGCTCAGATTGCGAAATGCACGTTTAAATCGACAGCCAGAATCACCGTGGTGGAATGTGGAACAATGTGAGGCAAGACGTCTTCCTTTAGTTGAAGAAGGATACCAGGAGTTGACAGATGGGGCCAGAAGGCCAACATTGTGTGCGGGCAAAGGTCTCGGGCTTCTATGTATGGTTGTAGGTGAGCGAGGATCACACGTTCAAAATGCTTACGTACACACGACATTAGCGACGTGCGGCGCAGGACTTAGCTTCGTTGGTTTGCCTAGGGTTCAAAATGAGCGACATTTTGACGTGTATTCATTTGGCCGGTATTGTGCCTTGTTCCCCGTGCTCATTGAAGTACGCCTTGTTTTTGCGCGACTAGTCGTGCCCGTCAGGGTTTGAAGTGCCTGCCAGACCGCCAGGGTCGTTATTGGTTTGACCAGCTCAGGGTTAAGGCGGCCTTCGTACGTGTGGGGAGGTGCGTTAGGTAATGTTGTGCCACAGTACTTGTTTATAGGCTCATCTAGTATCTCGTTGCTGCAACAATGGAAGTGTATCAAATGATAAGTGGCTTTGTGACTCTCCACCTTACTGTGTGTGTGCTCCAGCTTGCGCCGGAGGAGGTTCCATGTCTTTGCCATTTCCAGCGTGCCCTGTAAGCTGCCGCAGAGCTTTCGCCAGTTTTGTCGCGTGAGCTCGGCTACGTACTCCGCTGCTTGCCGTGTGATCTCCGGTATTACACATTTAGTGATATTGTTATGTTTCATCCACTTTCATCTTGCGCATGTCGCCAAACAGGTCCCCATAATAGATGTGAAAGTATCGGCAACGTAAATTATTGCGCAGCATTCTTGCTCCAATACTGCCCCCCCCATCTCGGACCGTGTAACGCCCCACATTTTCACAAAAATGCAGAGCTGGCATTAGTAATTGCGTTCTTTGTTTAACGGTGCAAATCAAGATAATTGGGTGAATGTTATTTTTGAAAACAAAAAATTTAAAAACAACAAGAGATAGTTTCTCAAAAATCAAATCCAATCAAACTTATATTCGACATTGGTTACAATGCTGTGCCCTCTTTGCCAAACCGCTGTAACAATAGCTTCACAACGTCAGAGAGCCGTGGCAATTGAACAAACAACACCACATGAAAGCATTATGAAGTTCTCGTATGGGTTTGCAGTGCAACAATAGAAAAAAATACATTCTGTGATCAAGAGCATGTAAATAGCTACCATACATTAAGACAATCTGATCCTGCGTACAAATAAAATTGAGAAAAAAACTGGCGTAAATCGAAATATAAGCACTTCAATTACAACACTGTGGAGGCAAATTTTATGCTCACTCTTGGCAACCTAAAAGTACAGGCATAACACTGAACTTAATTTTCGCTAAGGCACAAGTTGCTCCATTCACCACGTGTAAGTCCCCCACATCACCGTAAATGCCTACTGCAAGGAAAATTTTCCTGCCCTAAATTAAGTTTCATCATGTGGCCATCATCATTATCAATCTACTCATACCACTTGTAGCGTGCACCACTAAGAGTCTCTTGCGACCTAACTTCAAACTCCACAATCTGGCAGTTATTATATTGAAATCGTTGTATTTACTCCTTGTTTCAGCCATAAACGTATACTTGCCATCTCGGCGGTGAAATAGGCGAAGCAGACTGGCCTATGAAAACCGCGGGTCGGGGCGTGTATTAAAAGCAAGTAGTCTGGTAAATCAGTAACATTATTCGGGCATAAAAAAGCATTGTTTCTGCTAAAAAATATTGACCAGCTTCCAAATTGCTGTCAATACTATCTGCTCGACTGATGTCTTGTAGTTCATAACAGTTGTAGAGCAATCCTTCTGTTAACTTTATGCTGGCAATGTTCGAATGGCTTTGCTCGAATTACAATAGGTGGCTGACAATATCAAAAACGGGTCTTTGTCTCGTCCTAGCGGTGGATGTGAGGAGGTAGCTGGGTAATCGCCCACCTTTGTGTTGCCCTTATTATCTGGGTGTATTTATGTTTTTTCCCAACTGGTGTGAATATTCATTGCAATCTTTCACGTGAACGTATTTTTTCTTCATGGTTTCTTTGATGGTTCTATGCTAGAAAACGTATTGTCATACAAATATCTATGAGTTAAAAGCACATTGAGTATATATCAAACAATGCCAACCGCAAGCTCGGCCTTACGCAGGAATTTTTACATGGCACATTCATCGCTGAAGCGTATGCTATATCAGACCCTTGTGCGTTCGAAACCTCAGTACGCCTCATCGGTTTGGAATCCCGGCCTGTATAATCTTTGAAACATTTTACAATCGCATTTACAATGGCGGATGACCCACAGCAACCCACTCGTAACAACATAGCAACCCACTCGTAACAAGCAACAACTCGTAACCCACAGGACCAACGATATCACAAGACGAAGGTCGCCAAGTCCATGTTATGTAAAAATTGTTTCTACAATTATTTCCTTGTAAATATTTAGAATTCACCAAGCGGAGACACAAAACGTACTGATCCGTCTTCAGGTTAATTATTCAAACATGCACACCACCACTCGTGATGTGTACCCTGTCCATGTGCCGCACTGCTTAAGCTTCATTTTCAAGCTCTGGGCTGTAGAAAGTCTTTCGAAGTTTCCTGAGATATGACATTTCCATCATACGGGAAAACGCATCGATGTGAATAACAAGGGCAATTTTCCACGCAAAGGGACCTTCAGCTGAGGGGCTCCCGCCCTTAATATTACACACTGTTTTTTATTTTGTAATTAAATTCTCACCATTGAAACGGCTAATGTATGGTGTTTTCTGCCTGGCTTGTCTGCATTCACACTGGCACCTCGCCAAACATTACGTCCCGACATGCGCATATTCATACCATTTTGCGCACCGTAAAAGGGCCAACGTGGTAGGTGCAATACAGGCTACAATAACTAAATATCTGGCATCAAATGCACGCTACAGTTCTTCCAAGAGAGTGTAGGGCCGTAACTGTTAACAGCATCACTTTGCAGGCTCACGGGTGGGCAGGGCCTGTCATGGACTAATAACAAAACCAATTCTGATGCGTATGGAAGCCTAGCAGTCCACTCCCGGAGTAATTGGTGAAAACAACAAAAATGGAGCTTTAGCTTATAAGTAACACCTGAGCAGATATGTCTTGGCATTAGATGGGGCCTTACGTAGGGAAACAGCAGTATTAAAACTAGATATTTACTAATAGATGTTCTGAGGCTGCAGAACATATATCAGATTTATTCTCACACGCAGACTTCACTAAATTTACTTAAGAAGGGTACGGAATTTTCCACAAGGCACATTAACATACTTTTTAACACGCTACAAGTATGTGACCGTTTGGCGTACAAGCTATTCAGCGTGCCATTCATGCGCATTTTTCTTCTTGCTGCATACAGGATTGGAAGTCGAAAAGCTCTCTTCCTCGGTCTTTTTCACTGTGTACTGGACACATAAAGAGTTACACAAACTCCAGCCTTTGCCAAGCAGTCAAGAATTCCTTCGATACCTTTGGAGGCAGCAGCCTGGCTGAATCTGCCTCTTCCCTATGTCAACTATACTGCCGCAATGAAAATGCACGGTATCAAAAAAGAATACGGCCCTGTCCTTTTTCGCACAACCAATCAAACCATGGTTTTCTGAATTGAGCCTCTAGTCGAGGAAATAGTTAAAGGCAATTTTGGCATATACACTGACTGCGGTAGCCTGACTCAGACGAGTTGAGGAAACACATGGAGTGAAAGGCACACAGAGAATACGGCCACTGTAGGATGGGCAACTATGCTCGTGTTTTTTTTTTCGCTTTTGATACTTGTAACTGTCCAAGTACCCGTCAAAGTGGTACAATGCACAACTTTACGTCTGCGTGTGTCTCCGTGTGAAATCAAAAGCGAGATATTCTTGTTCATGCAACACAGAGTGGCCTCTGTATATCGTAACAGTGGAGTCCTGACGCCTTTCCTCTTCTGCCGTCCACACTGCTGAAGAGCAACATGAACAGATTTCACTGGTCACTTTATTCAGGCGCTAGGATGGAGCACTGCTGTTTTACCATGAGGTGGCAAGATCCTGCAGCTTAGTCCATTCCTTGATACTACTAGGAAGTGGCAATTTTCCAGTGTCCATGACAGCGTCATTGATTTTTTCGGGGCCTGCCTGAAATAAAACACAAACGAGAAAGCGGAAGGACGAGATACCACTTTGCCTCGTTCATTTTTTTCTTTTCATATCTGAGGCTTCTGGCAGACACTTGCAAAATCCAGCATTTACCAACTAGACCAGATCCCCCAATTTTATGTAAGGAGCAATATATCTAGCTAAAACACAGTTGTCAAGCAAAGACTGATTGGAATTAAGTTCATCGCATCCGGACTTGGGCAGTAATTTTGCTCCTCGTAACCCTAACACTGTGAGTAGTAGGATAAAGGTCAAGGCTTTCACGCCAATTACCGACACATTCCTTTATTACAAACCCTTTCTGCAATATTAGCATCATTGTAATTTCATCGCATTATTAACAGGCTCCTTCCAATTGTTGGCTCAAGGCACAATATTAGGTGATTTTCTGTCTGAAACCGTACGCCCCCCCCCCCCTCGCACTGAAAAAACACTCTTAGACAAAAAGAAAAAAGTTTGGGAGAACAGTCGCGGCGCAGACAGCGTTCTCTATTAGAAGTTTTGGCTTCGAAGCCCGCAGCTCAGCTTCTCGGAAGTGTAACGATAGAAAATATTATTGTGCAACATAACCTTATATTGCGCACAATATTGCAACTTCGTGCACCCAGCAGCAGTTGGAAGTTGCTTACACATGTCTTAGTTCTGGGATGTCGTACCTTCTATACGAACTCAATTAAAATCCAACTTTTAATTTCGCATTGTTTGCTATCACCTCTTATGAAGATGAGAAAATTTTTGAAGACCTTCTATAATTGCTCTATTAAATACGAACTAATGCTCGAACCCGTCTTTGCCAAATTTTTGTGAGCCCTGCAACTTCGAAGAATATTATTTGCAAAATTTAGAGTGCAGTAGTGTAGCCGAAGCAAAATTTACATCCTACCATTATTCAGAAGCAGACTCAACTCAAGGTTGTTTTCAGCAAAATTATGGAAGGCGATTTGTAATTAATCGTGAAGTTAGAGCTTTACAGCTCAGATATTGCGAGGCTGAGTGAGGGGTGTCTATTCTCAAAGTTTTGAACAAAAGTACACAGCATGATCTAACTCCCCTTCCTTTCCGCATGTGTGCCTCTGCTTGTGACGCTTTTTTGATATGTCACACATTAAAATTATGGTGTTAGTCTAGGTGTTTAGTACGTGATTGTGTTTGGTGTGGTAATAAATATATAGACTTCACGAACTGTGGACCGAGCATTTTACTTTTAACAGTAACTTAAAACTTACCGTACTTCTTAAACCAGTTTTATTATAAAGAAGTAATCACCTGGCCAAGTTAGGATTTATGTTCTTTTCATCCCATCTGTAAACTTAACCACCTTATCTGCCCGTAACGAAATGGGGTTCTTAAACCTTTTGATCGTATCATTCCCTGTTCCTATCTCCAGACGTCTACCAAAATATGACTTCTGCTAACCCCCCACAGAACAGAAGCAATCATGCTCTTAAGGTTTCTCAGTATCGTTCCAACACGGACAAGTCTAAATACCGCTTCTTGCTACAAATAACTGAGCAATGGAATTCGTTCCCTGCCCACATGTGCCTCGACTTGACTAACGTGCCTTTCCTTGGCACGTGTGCCTTTACTTAGTTTTCTGCCTTGGCTCGTGTGAGTTTTGTACTAACATTCAAGCTTTGTAAACCATCCAAATGTAGCACATTGTTTTTTTTCAGTTTTTTTGTACGAGTGTACTTTTTGTGTCTGCTTGAGATACACGCCCATACCAGATCAACTTATTGTGGTTCTTTACTTTGGCTTTAGATCTTTGCACTTTCTTTTATGTTAGTGCCACCTTAGTGCCACCAATTTAGTGTCACCTGTCTTCTACTAGTTCAATGTGCAATGTGATTTTCGCGCCACGCATCCCACTCCTGATACAGCAAGAAGAGAGGCTGCAGTATGTTACAATAACTAAAAAAATAATGAACAATTCACTTGTTATGTACCTAACCTGCAAATCACTTCTATCGCAGTCACAATATTCACCTGCATTTTTAACCAAAAAGCAACGCATGTAAAAAACGTAAACTTGAAATACAAGGTATTTCCACCTTTACTTTTCTACTCTTAAGCTTATTTGAAGCACTCTTAATCTACTCTTAAGCACTTCGTGTACAAACTGACGGCAAAGTTACCAAGTAATACCTTAACAGCCATCAGCACGCATAATAAATAAAACTACTATTATTTCGCAAAGGCAAAAACTTTCAACAAATTAAAGTGTGGGCGTGGTTTATTAGAATGGAAGTAATAATGTAAATCAATGTTACAAGATGGAGCTTTCACTGTGCAAGCTCGAGCCAAAAAGACTCGGACGCGTGTCCTATCTGTTTTTGTAACCTACAAGCAAAATTACCCCGTACGGGGCACCTTCAGCAATCTTGGTGACGGTATGGGCGACACCACGGTACCTGAGACCCCCACTCACGCTGTACCCGACCGTGGTAATGAGTTGCAAGGTAAATTGCAGAAACCGAAAATGGTGGCTGTCAGAGCCCAGATCAAGCTCCGGCGGATGGGCTCCCTGTCTGTTTATCGGGCAGGGAGCTCCGGGACCTCTTAAGCTATCAGGGTAAGGCTGACGAAGAAAGTACCACCGTCCCCTGATTTTATACATGCTGTATGTTTTTTCTAAATTCCCAAACCTAATGATCGGCGCCCTAAAAGGGGCCGCACCGAAGTATCTTTTCCCGCCATACCGACCATTACAATTCGAAAACCTGATAACTACCCCCATTTCTTGGTAATTGAATCTCTTAAACAAGCCAGGCCTATTGCTTCACAGTCCGTGTTCTTCACTTCGAAGCTTTTGGAAAGTATTCTTGGTGATTCATATAAACCTAAGAAACAAAGAACAGGTGAAATCTTGGTCGAGGTACATAGTGAGCAGTAGGCCACAAAACTCTTGAAGCAGACCCGTATTGCCGATGTTGATATCAAGGTCACGCCCCACCGTAGCCTCAACAGCTCGCAGGGCATGATCTCGGAGCTAGATCTTGCAAATGAGACAGAGGCCGATCTTCTTGAAGCTTTGAGAGGTCAAGGTATGCCAGCAGTCAAGCGCATTACCATTAGGAGAGAAGATAAGGTATACCAACAAGACATATTCTTGACATTTGACCGTTCCAGTCTTCCTGACCACATCAATGCCGGTTTTGTCCGGTGATCCGTCCGAGCGTATATCCCGAATCCGCGGCGCTGTTTCAAGTGCTAGCGGTTCGGGCATGGTACTAACTCGTATCGGGGCCAAATAACCTGTGTCAAGTGTGAGCAACACGACCATCCCACAGATAATTGTAGTTCATAACAACTCCTCAGTAGTTCTCAAAAACTCCACGCGGCGTACTCCAGAAAATGCGAGAAGTTCCAGCGAGAGAAGAAAATAATAAACAACAAGGTCGCAAAAAATATCACCTTCCCGGAGGCGTGAAAGAGGTTGGCCTCTTTTACTCTGCAGAGGTATGCAGACGTGGCTCGCTGGGGGGCGGAGCGGCGTCTGGTTTCGGTGGAGACCCAGTATCGCGAGTCGGACTTGTTGAGTACAACGGTCTTCTCAAAAGCCACCAGGCTGGCTTTAGGGTGGAGTTATCGATGAACGATCAACTGGTAGCACTTGACTCGTACATTAAGGATGCCTTCGTGCATAAGCAGTATTGTTCAACTGTGTTTTTCGACCTCGAGAAGGCCTACGACACCACATGGCGTTATAGGATTCTTAGTGACCTCAAGTCATTCGGTGTTTCGGGTAACATGTTAAACACTCTTGTTAGTTACTTGTCAGAGAGAACGTTTCGAGTGAGAGCTGGTGGTGCACCCTCCAAGGTTCACGTGCAAGGAAATTGCTCACCGCAAAGTGCAGTGCTGAGCTCACTCTCTTCATAATTAAGCTGAACACTCTTAGAAAGGCATTGCCACCTACGATTCCTTATTCTAAATATGTAGATGACGTCCAGATATCCTATAAATCATGCAATATATCAATCTGCGAACCTGAAGTCAAACGTGGTGTCAAGCAACTTGCCGGCTGGGCAGAAAAGAATGCTTTTAAATTGAACCATGCAAAAGGTTCCTGTGTTGTGTTCTCCATGAAGCGCGTGGTCCATCCGGACCCAGACATTACTCTAATGGCGTGTCGCTTCCTGTGAAGAAGGAGCACAAGTTCTTAGGGGTTGTGTTTATCCACAAACTCGCATTTATTCCCCACATCAAGGAACTTAAGCATAAGTGTCTCAAAACAATGAATAAACTTAAGGGTCTCCCCACTAATGCTATGGTTCTGACAAAGAACTCCTGGTGCGCTTGTATACTGCTTTGGTTGGGTCTCGTTTGGGCTATGGCAGTAGGGTGTATGGGTCGGAGACTAGAACAGTGCTGTGAATGCTTGACCCAGTGCTACAGTGGGGTCTTCGTCTCGCATCGGGTGCTTTTCGCACTAGCCCTCTCGAAAGTCTGTATGTCGAGTGTAATAAGTGGAGCCTTGAGAACCAACTAACGTACACAGGCTTGGTTTATGCTTTGAAATTTCATCGCTGAATGACCATCCTGTTTATCCTATCTATAACGATACATCCAGATCTCTGCTGTTTGTAAATCGCCCATACGTTCCTCTGCCCCTTTCACTTAGAGCTAGAGAGCGAGCCTCGGATCTCAGAGCTTCGTTTTAGATGTGTACAGATCATCCTTTTCAGACATTTTACCTCCTTGGAAGGTTCGTCCTGTGCCCTCTGGCATTTATTTTATAAAATTTGACAAAAATCTGGTTCCACGAGCTGCAATACTGCAGCACTTTCTATCTTTCGAATTTAAATTCACATGTGCATAATTTTACAGTGACGCTTCTAAAACCTCCACTATGGCGTCGTGCTCTCCTCATGGTCCGACTTTTAATGCAGCCAGAACCATGAGCGTGCACACAACAATTTTGCAGCAGAAGCGTATAAAATTTGGCTGATTGTACGACACATTCTTGAAAAGCAAATTCCCACTTCCATCATATATACAGACTTCTTGAGTGTTGTTCGCGCACTATCATCGCAGAAGGCCCCAAAAAACCATGATTTAATCTTGTATTCAAAATTATCAGGTCTGTGTATGCAGAAAAGCATAAGTGGCTCCTCTGCTGGATCTCATTACACGCTGGGATCGCTGGGAACAAGTTGGCAGACGAGAGGGCCGGTGATGCCGCACTGAGGAATACTGTCGAGATAACAACCGTACCATATAGAGACCTCAAGCCACACATAAAACAACACTTGCGTAGAACAAGGCAAACACACAGGAGTGAACAGACAGATAACAAGGTACACGTTATAAAACCACGGTTGGGACCATGCACCACTGACACACGTAACAGACGTACGGAAGTCGCCTTGGCTAAGCTACGGATAGGGCACACCCACGCAACGCACTGGTATCTCCTGACGGGATCTTCAAGACCCCAGTGCAGCATGTGCGGAGAGGCCTTATTCGTAGTTCACATACTCATTCAATGCACAGCACTTCACACAACACGACGCAAACACTTCCCACAGCTATACAGGCTACACGTACCACTACACCAAGCGTTTTTCTTGTCTTCTGATCCCATGTTTTCTATCAAGCGTGTTAAAAAAATTTATAAGTAAATTTTTAGAACTCATTTCATACCACGCATGATCCCTCCCTGTCCCTATAAACCAGCCATGCTCATTGTCGCTTTCTGATTTTACTTGTGTTTCTTCTGACTTATCTTGGTGTTTACGGTTTCACCTCTGATATATATTCATTGTTCTGGCGCTCTTTGCCCCAGTTGGCCTTGCGCCTTTAGCATCAAACCACAATCATCATACAAGCAAAATTAGAATCGCACCATACACATATTTTGCTCAACCTCAACCTCCGCCATGAGGGTGCACTATTTATTGTTTATGCATCATAATCAGCTTTGGTGATGTCCTCAGCGCATCTTGTGCATCATACGCGCACTTTATCTGCCCACCATATTATACGCGCACCTAATCTCTGGGTTGGGCAATTTCATGCAGAAAATCTAGTTGATTTGCTAAATTGTGCTAAGTGCAAGCGGTGCCCGCACACAATTTAGCATAAATATCGTAGGTTCAGGAGTTAAAGGTAATAGCCTCACGTTGACAAATGCCCGTGCTGTAAAGCGACTACGCAGTAACAATACCTTTTGCTCTTTTTCAATGCAACCTACCCATCAGCCAAAACTCCAAAACATCCGCCAAAAAATGAGTTGCTACAGCGAGAATTCCGGTTCCTACGTTCCGATCGCACTTCCATCCTACAGGAAATTACCACCGGCAGTAATTCAACCGGTCAAAATTATGAACTGCGAACCACGCGTCAAGAGAGGTCCTCTACTGGGCCCATCGGAGCCCATAGCCGATGCATCTCATACTCACGCACTCTAGACAACTGCATCACCACATCTCTTCCAGATGGCCGGGACCCAGTCTAATATTACGACCATCCATCAATGGAACTACCGCGATCTTAAACAAAAACCAGCGGCCTTAAATCAGTTCTTTCACACTTTTGACCCAAAACCGGCGGTTTTCGCCTTGCAGGAGGCTAATTCATCTGTCAAACTACCTGGCTACGTCCCTCAAGGTTCCATTGACACGTTCCCTACGCTCACTCTAGTGCATAAAACCGTCTCAGCGATTCATCACGTCACCCCACAACGGAGATGCAATCAAGTTCTTATCGAGCTCTTGTCCACTTTGACTAAAACTAAGTCTAGCCTCTTCTACCTGAATGTATATTGCCGCCCTTTTCAAAAGACAGTTGATATCACCACCACTATATTAGATACAAATCTCCTTGTGAATAGCAGACCATTGATCATAGCGGGCGACTTGAACGCCGCCCACCCGCAGTGGGGTTACACGTAAAAAACTAAAAGAGGCACCCTGCTGCACCAGGCCACAGAAGATTTTTAGCTTATCTTGCTTAATCACCGGGATTCACCCACCCGTACGGGCACAAGTACTGCCAGGAACACAACTCCCGACTTATCTTTTTTAGCCGGCAATCTTGATGTCATCTCGACTTCAAGTCATAAAAATTTGGGCTCTCATCACGACATTGTTCAACTCACCATCCGGAATAGGCATTACAATACCAAAACAGGTGTGACCCGTTTTACTAATTGGGACGCCTTCCGAAAGGCTACATCCTCTCGCTCAATTGACACCACTCAACATTTTAGCGCTTGGATTGACGACCTCGTTCAAAAAGTACGGACGCACACCAAAAGCATTGCCACGGCCTATCAAACACCCAGCGTCGACCCCAAACTTCTTCACATTTGGGAAGCCCGTCGAAGCCTCACCAAGCGATGTAAACGCCAACGCCGCAATCGCCGACTTCGCCATAAAATTCCCGCACTAAATCAAACCGCCACTTATTATGCCAAACAACTACGGAAAGAAAATTGGCTTCAACTATGCAATAGTCTTCAAGAGACCCTGACCACACGTAATACTTGACGCTTACTTAGACATCTGATCGACCCCCTAACTAGCAAGAGTGAATACCAACGAATCATAATTCGGACCATACATTCGTTTCAAGGTTCCCCAAAAGCACTTCTACAAGCCTTAACAGATCGATAGCTCAACACCAGCAAGAACATTTCCCCACTCCCATACACAGGACTGCCGAATCATCTACTTGACAGGAACTTTCAAATTTACGAATTTGAATCAGTTCTCTCAGAATGCAAGAAAAATAGCGCTTTCGAACCAGACCAAGTGACTTACAGGCTTCTGGCAAACCTGGACGGCAACTCCCTTCATCATCTACTTCACCACATTATTACTCACTGGTCATCTGGTCGCCTTCCTGCCCAATGGAATACCGCGGAGATACACTTCATACCTAAGCCCAACAAGTCACCTCATCTGACATCTTGCGCCCGATATCCCCCACATCCTGTGTGGGTAAGGTTGTAGAACGGCTTCTACTGAGGTGCTTCAACCATTTTTGGAGGACAGAGGACTATTCCCCAATACCATGTGTGGGTTCCGCAAACACCAAAGTACCCACGGCATCCTCCTCCGTTTGATGGAAGAAGTCTTGGCGCCGGCTACCCGTCATTCACCGAGGGTCATCCTGGCACTTGATCTTAAAGACGACTTCGATAACGTTTTACATTCAGCTATTCTCTCCCGGCTCACTCAGACTGGATGTGGCCATCGGGTCTGCTCCTACACTTCAGATTTCTTAACTCAACGCCAGGCTATCCTAAAAGTTGGCGACCTCACGTCGGATCCTATATTGCTTGATGATCGAGGCACGCCGCAAGGTTCCGTATTGTCCCCACTTCTGTTCAATCTGGCCTTAATCGACTTGCCCAAACAACTGGGTGCCATCCCCAAGATACATCATGCTCTATATGCAGATGATATCACCATATGAACAGATACAGACTCTATAGGAAACACAAAAGATGCTCTCCAAGAAGCCACGGACATTGTGCAGTCTTACGCATTATCAGTGGGTCTTCAATGCACACCTCATAAGTCCGAATTAATAATTGTGCGCAAGCACCCATCTGCTTGAACTATTGAGCCCATCTCTTTACATTTGGACGGCCAGGACATCAAACCCAGCTCATCAATCAAAATTCTCGGCCTCACCAACCAAGCAAATACGCGGAACAATCTGACCTTATCCAAATTATTCAAGACCTTCACTCAAGTTACGCACATGCTCCGACGCATCTCTAACCGCCATGGGGGCCTGAAAGAACAAGATATGATTAGACTGATTCGAGCACTTCTGATCTCTAGAGTTATCTACGTTGCTCCATACCTCTGCCTTACGAAAGGAGGCTTGGACGCCCTTGACAAGTTCATATGCAAGGCATTCAAACAGGCATTGGGCCTGCCTATGAACACCTCTATTCAGCGGCTTCTACAACTGGGTCGTCATAATACGGTTGCAAAATTATTTGAAGGCCACCTTGCCAGCGAAAGTGTCCGGCTTACTCAAACACCTGCGGTCCTTGGGTTACTCAAACGCCTACAACTCGCGCACCCAGCATCTCCTCCTGCTCTTCTTCTCCTCCCCGAGGCTTGGAGATCTGCTGTACGGGTTCGCCCAATATTGAAGAACATGCACCCTGATCTCCACCCGGCCAGAAGACAAGCACGGAGTCAAGCCCACGAGAACATCCATGGGAACCGGTTGGACGTTGCGTATACAGACGCTAGCTCGTATCCAGGCGGGCAGCACAAGGTTGCAACCGTCACCAACAAATCAGCCCTTATAACCGGTGCTTCAATTACGACACATCCACGCAGATTGCTGAGGAACTCGCGATCGCACTCACACTTACTCACACCAAGAGCGCGGTCATGTTGACCGACTCCCAAGCTGCCTGTCGGAGCTTCTTGGCGGGGAGGGTGGCCCTACCAACTTACCACCTCCTCTCGCAACATCAGCCACAAAAAAACGTCGCCCTCGTCTGGACACCCGCCCACTGTACATTGACGGGCAATAATTTTGCCCATCATCAAGCTTGCGCACTCTCCTCTCAGGCCCCAAAAGAAGAAGCGGAGTCTACACCACTGGTTACGTTTCAGGACATTACACAGTACTATCGACTCGACAGGCAATCAATTCTCTCAACCTCACTCCAAGCTGTCCAAATCAGAAGAAATGACTCTTCGTCAGATCTAAACGAATACCTTCGTCCATCCAATTCGCTTACACCACATGTTTCCTACTGAATTTCCCGCCCAATGAACTTTTTGTTGTAGGCCTGGCACACTCGACCACATTTTATTAGAGTGTACGCATAACCCTGACCTCCCACCCTTTTCTCCCTCCCTCCCCCTCCATGAGCTGTGGGAGAACCTGATCATCAGCGACCACCTGGACGTCCAGCAACAGCTGGCATCTAGGGCGTCGGTCGCCCGGTAGTCACTTGGACTCCGCGATTGGGGAACCACTCCTACTTTATAAGGCTCATTAAAGTTTCGTACTACTACTACTACTACTACCCCAGATGAACTGAATGCACTCCGCATGTTACTTTCCAAGTTATGAGTTTCCATAATTCGCCACGATCTTATATTTGTCACTTCCGGATGCTTTTTAAGTTACCAAATGGTGAGTGCACAAGTGTTTGCTTCTATATTTCCGGTGTTTTTTTCGACGGCCAATTGCGCCCGTTAGCAAAAGAACATGTGCTTAGGCATGATATCTTCTACATGTGCACTTAGTAAACATCAGAGCGTCACGAAAGTACTCTTGGAGTAAACTGCGGAGCAATCTCCCGAGTACTGTTTGGAGAACTAAAAAAGGGGAACCTTGGTTAATGGCAGATAGGCAAAACATCCTCGTCTAGAAGAACCGGAGTTTGAACGCGCACACACTGGATACCCGCCCAAAAATACGTGGCTTAGTAAGGGCCTTTCAAAGGGTTTCCAACGAAAACATAGGATTGCGAAGTTTTTATGGAACGTATCATCAACTCTTATAAGACACGGCCGACCTGGGAGGAGCTTACTCTACCAGAATGTGTGTTGTGGATGACGACTTCTTGTAAGGATCATTGTCTTGTGCGGAGAAAAAAAGGGCCGAAGCTGCCCTTTCGGAGCACGCTTCAAAATTACGTCGGATTTTCTAACGGAGACACTGCCGTAACCAGCCTAACAAAGACACGGCTGTACGTAAGCTTTCCGCCACAAAAATAGCCGTACTGAAGCCTCAAAATTGTCAAAATGCCAATACACACAATAATGAGCAATCGGCATTTAGCATGGACGTCAATGTATTCACCCCTAATTCTTTCATGCGCACTCAAGGTGATCGGCTAATAGCAATAACCGCTACCGATGAAGCTAATTACTCCCCACCTTCTTGTTTGGCGCGACGTTCATATACGTACACGCCACCCTCACATGACTACTAGAAATGACCATTATCCACCAAGAACCACGACAGTCATCAGAGGCCTATAGACAATACACCTAGTCTCAGTGCGAACCGCTACAACAGTTACCCGCTTGCAGAACTAAACGAGTAAAGGAATTACTCATTTTTATAAATTAAAACAACGCTCAGGTCACGGAATAGTGGTGTGTATGTAACATTTTAAATTTGTATGACGCACTGTAATAAACATCTTTATTTACCACGTCCTACATGGTAATAAACAAGTTACTAAACGTAGTTTCCCAAATTCACAAGTCAACAAATAAAGAATCACTTATTTTTATCAATTAAAACAACGCTCAGGTCACAACGTAACTAAGGAATTCAAGTACTAGCGAACATAGGGACAGGGACAAAGCTAAAGAGGAGACGAAACAAACGCGAGAACTTCGAATAATTTTGTGCCACAGAAAGTGCCATCACATTGTTTTGTGCCACATAAGTTTGTGCCATCACATGGCGCAAATAAAGCCTCTCCAAAAAATTAAGTTCCTGTGCGGACAGCGCCAAGGGCGGTGGCTACACTTTGACCTTACCCAAAAGGCAGAGAAGCTTTATTGAGAATACTAACCGACTCTGTGCTACGGATAATATCCAGAGCAAGCAATGCCATCTACTTACAAGTATCGCACGCTAAGAAAACGCTTTACACTTCTCAGCGTTACCGCTGTTTCAAAGGCTTGAAACGATTAGCCGGAACGTTGATTGAAACGTTTTGATTTAACTTGTCAGTCCTAAAAACCCAAGACCGGTAAGATCAAGCAGCCAAGGAAATTTAAATGACTAAATATACTAAATCAATCGGAGGGAGCCAATGCGCATCCAGGATCAGCCTCTTTGGGGAATTAAGGTAGCCGAATAAAGCGCGCTCAGAGGAAACGATTTCTATCGCAACTGCACGTAATTTAATAGTGGCAGAAGCACTCTACCCACGGGCACTATTTATTGTTCTAAGAGAGAGAATCCACTTTTATTGAGCCCAATGAGGTATTGGCTAGTGCACGAAGGCACTGGATGGGGTGGAACCCTCTTCTCAGATCCCATAAGCGTCTAGAACTTGCGAGCACTTTTTCCTAACTACTTAAGAATTGTGACGCCGCACACATGCGACCATTCGTGTTTGAAGTCCCTTGCCCAATGAAGAGCGAAAACCCTTTCACTATTAATTCATCACAAAGATGACGAACACGGTGCTTGTCCGGACGACGAATAGATATATGACCGGAGGTGGAGATGGTGTCAAACCGATCGATTCGGCTAGCGGGTTTGCCACCGGCATCACCGCCGCTGGGGCCCCCGCACGAGATCACCGGTAAGCGATAGGTCGATTTACTTCGTACGGCTTGGACGAGCACACCTTATACTCATGCCTCATTTGAAGATGCCTGAGTGACGCCGGCGAACGACACGACCAGTACGAAAACCCAAAGGAGGACGGAAGCAAAGCGAGCAAGGCAACCATGTTTAGGAGATGAACATTTATTATCAGGGTTAATGAATGGTTTAGCTATGATTGATAGTAACGCTAAGTAAAAGAATACGCAAAAAAAGGTAATGTAAACATCACCGGTTATTTCAGAAGGGAGTTGGGGAGAGTGGGGTGGCTGGCGGCTCGGAAATAAAGGAAAATAAATTCACTTCATGGAGACCGACGCCGGAATACACTTGCGGCGAAGCAGCAGTCAACAAAGTTACTTGCGTAGGCCAGCGTCAGCGAGTCGAATACCGCGGCATCTGCTGTGCAGGCTTTTATCTTTAGGCGCGAGCATGCGTCTCGGTGACTGGGCTGCAGAGTCCTGCATGCTCTATTCCAGGGGTCATGGGAGTCCCTTTCAGCAAGGTCAGGGTGACTCTTTTCGCTGGGTTCTAATTATTTGTTCTAGGGACCATACAAAATCAGTGAAGCAGTTTTCGCGTCTATAAGCCTCTCACTGCTGTCGTGGTTCTTGGTTAATAATGATCAAATCTAGTTGTCATGTCAGGGTTGCGAGTTCGTATATGAACGTCTCACTATAATGGTATGTGGGGTTTTTGAACTGGCGTCGGTGCTTAGCCTGACTGTACGTCCGCATGCCCGTGCACACCGAAGCGAGACTTTCAGTGCAGCTAGACGTTGAAGATAAATAATACAAAGAATCGATTAGTATTCTCAAAGAGCTTCTCGGCCTTTTGGCTAAAATCAAAGTGTAGCGCAAGACGAGTGACCAGGGTCCAAAAGGCCGAGGAGCTTTCTTGAGAATACTAATCGATTCTCGGTATAGTTAGCAATATTTACTCACACTTTGGGTTTTTCAGGTATTTAGTTTTTGGAATTTTAGACTTGAGAGACGATGGAAAGCGTGACCGGTTTATTCGGACACTCGGACGAAAAGCACAATTAAGTGCTGATGATGATTATGTACAGGCGATGATGATGCCGGGGCCATGAGAGCTAGCACTGATGATAATGTACCGATTACGAGGAAATGTCCGTTACGTGTTGAAGAGCACAGAGTCGTGGTCAGGGTGTCTCACATAATTACCCCTCCGCGGCCGGAAGCGGCCACCTGGCCGCGACTTATTGTTCTGTCCTGCGGTTGAACGGCTTGAGGCGAGATAACGTGTACGATTTCAGTACCACGGCGGCGCCGATCTGACGACTGTTCTACTGGCGTCACACGGTAATTAACTGGCGAAGTCTGGTCTGTGATTTTGTATGGACCGAGAAAGCGATGAAGGAATTTTTCGCACACACCGGGTACACGAACAGCGGTCCATAACAATACTTCATCACCCGGCCGAAATTAAACAGAGCGATGTCCGACGTCGTAGCGAGCTTTGCGTTCTTGTTGTTGACTTTCGGTTCGACTGCGTGCGAGTTCGCGGCAGTGGGCGAGCCGTGAAACGTACTGCTCCCGAGATGACATTTCAGAAGGGACAGGAGCATAGAAGAAAGTTGTCTCGAAGGTAATAGAGGGAGAGCGGCCAAAGACTAGGAAGAATGGTGAGTATCCAGTCGTTTTTTGCGTTGCAGTATTGTACGCAAAAGTCACAAATGGCAGGATGGTATCCCAGTTGCGATGATCAGGGCTGATGTACATCGAGAGCATGTCCGCGAGGGTTCGATGGAATCTCTCTGTTAATCCATTCGTCTGGGGATGGTAGCTGGACGTTGTCTTATGCACGTTCTTGGAGGCACGCAGAAGCTCTTCGACTACAGCGGACAGAAAAGCCCTGCCGCGATCGCTGAGGAGGACGCGTGGCGCGCAACGGCGCAAAATAATGTTGTGCAGTATAAAGTCAGCGACTTCAGCAGCCGTTCCAGAGCGAATTGGTGCCGTTTCAGCGTATCGTGTCAGATGGTCGACAACCGTAACTATCCAACGGTATCCAGACGGCGTTGGAGGTAGTGGTCCAAACAAATCGATGCCGACGGTCCCGAAAGGCTCTGACGGACAAGGGACAGGTTGAAGTAGTCCGGCAGAGAAGTAGTTGAGCGCTTGCGGTGCTGGCAGGAGGCGCACGAGCGAACGTATTTGGCAACAGAAGTGGACAGGCCAGGCCAAAAGTAGAGACTACGTATGCGCTCGTACGTTTTTGCAAAACCAAGGTGCCCAGCGGTAGCTGCATCGTGGTAGGCTTCGAGAATAGGGCGCCGGAGTGTACGAGGCACAACGGGGACCCATTTTCTGCCATTTGGATGGTAATTTTGCCGGTGAAGAACGCGGTGAAATAGTTTGAACTTACTGAGTTGGCGATGCGCACGGCTATTTGGAGGTGTTAAACGACCGTCGAGTTAGTCAATGATGGGGCCGCAATATGCGTCTGCGCGCTGCAGCGACGGCAAGTCGACGCGTCCCTCAATGTTTGAGGAGATAACGGGGGCCAAACAAAGTGTGTTGTCGGCGGGCTCCTGGGCATCGGAAGAGGAAGAGGACAATGGGCAACGAGAGAGAGCGTCGGCGTCCATGCGCTTCTTCCCTGACTTATACGCCACGGAAAAATCGTACTGCTGGAGGCGGAGAACCCAGCGGCCAAGGCATCCCGAGAGGTTTTTCATGGTGGACAACCAGCTTAGCGCATGATGGTCGGTCACCACTGTAAAATGACGGCCATGAAGGTAAGGGCTAAATTTCTGAAGAGCCCAAACGATGGCAAGGCATTCCTGTTCAGTGATTGTGTAATTCTTCTCTGCAGGTGTCAACGAATGGCTTGCGTAGGCGACGACCCTCTCCCGAAGTTTATTATCACTTTGGAGGAGAACACCGCCAACGCCATGGCCACTAGCATCCGTGTGCAGTATAGTGGGCTTTGTTTCGTCGAAGTGGCAGAGCACCGGAAGAGACGTTAGAGCGGATTTCAGATCGTCAAAAGCGCGTTGACAGTCATCGGACCAAACGTACTGGGCGCCAGACTGTAGGAGATGGTTCAGTGGGGACGCAATGGTGGCAAAATTCCGGACAAAGCGGCGGAAATACGAAGCCAACCCGAGAAAACTACGGAGGTCTTTTTGTTGGCGGGGACGAGGAAAGTTGACAACGGCAGCGATTTTCTCAGGCTCGGGTCTGATGCCATCTTTAGTATCGAAATGGCCAAGCACTTTGACGGTTTTGGTAGCAAAGCGGCATTTTTTTTAGTTGAGTTGAAGTCCGGCGTTAGAAATGCATGTGAGTACCTCGTCCAGACGCTTAAGATGTTCTGTAAACGTCGACGAGAAGACAACGACGTCGTCGAGGTAGCAGAAACAGGTCTTCCATTTCAGTCCTCTGAGCACCAAATCCATCATGCGTTCAAATGTCGCCGGAGCAATGCACAACCCAAATGGCAAGACATTAAATTCGTATAGGCCATCAGGAGTTGCAAACGCGGTCTTTTCTTTGTCGGACTCATGCATCGGGATCTGCCAATAGCCAGAACGCAAGCCAAGGCTCGAAAAGTATTCGGCTCCTTGAAGGCAGTCCAGGGTGTCGTCTATGCGTGGCATGGGATATACATCTTTTCTGGTAATCTTGTTGAGGGCCCGATAGTCAACGCAAAAGCGTACGGTGCCATCTGTCTTCTCTACTAGCACGACCGGGGACGACCAAGGACTACATGAAGGCCGGATAACATTGCGTTTCAGCATGTCAGCCACATTTTCCTCGATGACTTGCGTTTCTGATGAGGAGACGCGATACGGGCGACGGCGAACAATAGACGACCCTTCGGATTCGATTCGATGCGTGGCCGTCGTTGTGTGGGGAAGAACGGTTTAGTGGGAGTCGAACGATGCACGGTGCTTATTTAAAAGCTCCAGGACTGATAATTTCTGTGACTCTGTCAGGTCCAGGCTGACGGTGACTGCAAGGGAAGGCTTCGAGGACGTAGTCGCTGAAGCCAGGCATGTAAGGGGACGGGAACGCGAAGGCAGAATGTTCACCTCGACATCGGAGACAGATGCAATTGTGGAACCTTGCGGAAGCAGAACGTCTTCTGCAGTGGTGTTTTGCACAGGTATAAGAGCTTGCCCTTCGGAAAAACGAACGAGACACGCGGCAACAGCAAGTCCACGGGAAAGGAGGCGGCTGCAGGGAACGACCAGGACATCACCGTCAAGTATAGCGCTAGCAGAAACTGAAAGGATGTGCTCACAATGGGAGGGTACGACGTGATCGGTCGTCGGCACCAAAGAAATTGGCTCTCTCGGGGAAACAGTTGAATGATTAGTATCTGTGATGCTAATAGCAGGAGTTGAGACAACAAATAAGAGCGGACGTCGATGACAGAAAGTCCCAGCCAAGAATTAGGTCGTATGAACACGTGGAGAGTATGGCACACTGGATATGATGACAAATTCCTTCAATGGAGACACGCACTGTACAATATGCGGAAGGATCGATGCGTGCTTCATTTGCTTCAGGGACCCCTAAACGGTGTTCTCACCTTGCGCAGCCTTTTTGCACAGATCAGCATGAATAATTGAGACGCTTGCACCAGTGTCCACCAACGCTTCGACGCGGATACCTTCGACGAATACACACAAAATGTTCGAGGGATGCTCTGGAGGAGATTTTATCTTTTCCCTGTATGCAGTTTCCCCTCCAAAAACTGCGTGGCTTAGTTTTCCGAGAGACGAGCGCTGTCGTGCACGACGGGGCGAAGCGGCGATACAGATCGGCGGAAAGGTGAGGGAGAGCGGCGTCGTTGATCACGTGAATTGTGCTGTATCACAGGGGAATCGGCCAGGGCGGGAGTCTGGCGGGTCGGAGATTGGTAACCCCGCTGGCGGTATCCATAACGAGGGCTCGTTACGTCGCGCTCGTAGGTGTCGTAGCCACGCCGTTCACCGTGTGCACGCCTGCGACAGAACCGAGCAATGTGGCCGCGAATTCCGCAGTAGAAACACACTGGCCGGTTAGGTGGGCGCTCGGGGCTCGGCGGTCCCCACGTGCGATAGTAAGGCTGTGGCCGAGTGGCATGGTTGATCGTTGCCACATATCCAGGCAGAGGCTGCGAGGTAACAGAGGCCAAGGGCAGTGGCGGCCTTCCAGCGACTTCCGAATAGGACGGTACGGCATAAGGGGTGCAAAGATCAGGCACTGACCGACCAGGTACACAGGCAAGCTCCTTCTTGATTATCTGTCGAAGATTGGTGCTTGCTGAGTGGTGAGCAGGAACAGAAGCACACACGGAGGCCCGGCCGTCAAGCTCCTCCCGAATCAGCTGCCTTATAAGCACGCGAAGGTCTTCGCCGCCTAAGCGCGTGGCCGATGTATCCTGCTGAATGCGGATTGACTGCAGATCGTCAAGACGTTGGCAAGTAGTGGTGACAGCCGAGACGGTTCTTGGGTTCTGAAGGCCGAGCGCAGTGAAAGCGAACTGGTTAATACCTTTCAGTATCTGGTGTACGCGGTCCGGCTCTGACATATCCTTATTGACCTTCCGGCACAGTGCGAGAACATCTTCGATATAAGACGTGTAACTTTCGCACGGGAGTTGCACGCGCGCTTCCAGTTTCTTTTTCGCGTCCTCAGAGCGAGCTGCGGATGTCCCCAAAATCTTGCGGATCTCGGTTGTAAAGGTCGTCCAATCGGGTAGGCGTCCCGCGTTATTGCGGTACCACGTCTTCGCGATCTCGGTGAGGGAAAAGCCGACAGTCAGCCGTTTTAGCTTGTCGTCCCACCCGTTATATGCGCTGACCCTTTCGAAGTTCTCCAACCACTCTTCTACATCATCCCCACGAAGGCCAGCGAAGTCGGGCGGATCTCGCTGGCGGCTGATAAAACATTGCGGGGAGGCGTAGCCATGGCGCTGGCTGGATCGAGCGTCATGGGCATGGTCTCCTGAGTCAGACGGCGGCCCGAACGGAGTTCCAGGAGTGGCGCTGCAGAGACTGCGAGATCGAAACGCACCCTCCACCACTTGGGAGACGATGGAAAGCGTGACACTCGGACACTCGGACGAAAAGCACAATTAAGTGCTGATGATGATTATGTACAGGCGATGATGATGCCGGTGCCATGAGAGCTAGCACTGATGATAATGTACCGATTACGAGGAAATGTCCGTAACGTGTTGAAGAGCACAGAGTCGTGGTCAGGGTGTCTCACAGACTAATTAATTTACGAGGCGCAAAAACGTGTCTTAACCTTTTACCCCTTTCGTCCTGACAATTTCCTCAGCAGCTTCTCCGTTATGGGCTTTATAAACTGGGTTGTATATAACGAAAGTAAAAATCGACACATGAAGCTCACTGTATTCGTTCTTTCTGAGAACGTTAGGTTAGGTTGAGCTAGATAAGAAATAATGCAGATTTCTTTATTTACCTAAGGATTTCATGTACTGGCGAACATTAAGACAGGGACAGATATAAACATGAGAAGAAATACGCACTAAAACTTCAGATAAGTTTGTGCCACAGAAATAGGGAAACACCAAGGAGTATATGCTGTTTGGTGGGTTATGAAAATGGAGTCCAAACACGCAAAACAATATCGCTCATATCACAGGCCACATTACACCGCCGGCCCATATAACATGGCGCAAAGTAAACCCACGCGTGCGAAGCGACTTTATCTATAGCCCATGCGCAAGCACCTTCCCCTCTCCAAAAAATTATATTCCTGTGCGACAGCGCCAAAGACGCTGCACTGACGTACCTTTCGCCTTCTGTGCCTATCAAGAAAGATTCTACAATTTCTCTGTTAGTTTGGGAGGACGACCGGTACGCGATGCTTGTCTGGCAGAAATCTGGAGGGCAAACTATGCACCTACGTTAATGATGAGCCAAGTGGCTAGCCCCCAATCTGCGTATTCACAGCCCCATGAAGCACACTGAGCCTTACATTACGGCACCAGCCTGTTTGACCAGTGTAGCACTTTTTGCACAATGTGGGAATCCAATAGAACACCCCTGTTGCACAATCCACAAACCTACTTGTGTGCTCTACGTGATAGCTGGGCTCGGTTCAGGGGTTCTTCATCCTACGCACCATCTGTGATAGTCTCTCAGGTGCCGACAACTCCACCTAAAGACCACGCTTCCCCCAAACTTTTTGCATATGGTTGGACACTTGGTGTACGTATGGCACAGCTACCACAGGAACTTTCTGCCTTTGACATAGTGAAGCGGGCACGTGGTCTGTTTTGAGATCCTTCACAACGCTCTCGGCCACACAGGCCACCTATTCAGGTGGAGAACCTGCCGCTTTCAGTCTTCCGCCTGCTCAAGCAAGCTAGCCTGCATTTTATGCTGTCAAGACCTGGTAAGCGCCACCCGCAGACTGTTCTTTGCTATGCCTTGTTTCACAAGCTTTCAATGGGTGGACCGTTAAAGTAGTATGCCTTTCTTACTTCGCGCAGCAGGCACACATCCAAAAAAAGCAAAACACCCACCTCAGGCAGCTCGTACAGGAACTTCGGACCACCTGCACACTTATTGAATATGCGTAGCATATGGGCAACACTGCTATTTCCATCACCGGGTACTTGATCCAACACCACATGATAATCATGAACATACCGGCAGATCTTCAAAATCGAGTCGCCACAAGGCAGCAAGCAATGTGCTGGCCACACTTGACCAGCACAAGTCGCTCAGGTCTAGGGTGATGCACGAACCTATGCAAACACTCTTTTTGGCCAACCAACCTTTCTTAAAACCTTACCAAAATAGACGACAAAAAAACCCCTAATAAACTGTAAAGATATTGACTTCAAATATTATGTACTACTTGGTGTTTTCATGTTTCTCTGGCATAAACGGAGTTGAAATTCTATCGTATGTCTCGTCTCCTCTCTAGCTCGGCCCTGTCTAAATGTTCTCTAGTACGATTATTTCAATATTCAGTAACCAACTCACCAAACTTCGCGCTTTAGTGGCAACGTAACTATTTGTATTAACCACGTGAAATTGAACATTCCACAAAAAAAGATTTTTGTATTTTTTCAATGCCTTCCTTTGCTAATGAAATTGCCTCCTACGCGAACAGGTACCTAATGAAGCTATTTATTTATTTCCATCACCGGGCACTTGATCCAACACCACATGATAATCATCCGACATTTGGACATACTGCCAATCGTCTTAGGGGTTTTTAGCAGGAAGGGCATGAACATACAAATTTCGAATAAGTACACAATAGAGACACATACATAGCGATAAAGTACAGAATGAAAGTAACAGAATCGAATCATTTAATATTTTCAGATCAAGGGAGGCATAAAACATTAGTGTAAAGAAAATTTGTTGAAAGAAAAAAAAATGCAGCGCCTTGAATAATGGTTGATACAATGGCATATGCATCAAGGAACACAATAAAAAAATACAATAATAAGAAACTACCCTACAATATGGCGAAGTAGTTCAAGTAAGGGCACATATATACACACTCAGAAACAGAAACATATTCAAGAATCAACAGAGTATTTTCCCTTCTCCTGGATTCAGTACTTTAAAGAAAAAATATGATAACGTGATACTTCGCTGGTACAATGTACACACAAACGCAGAAATGAGAATACATATAATACATGCAGAGAATACACACATAGAATACATGCTTGCATAATACATAGTTCATTCTCGACAAGGGTTAGAAACTTCGCTAATTCGGTAGTGCTGGAAATACTGGGATCCACTTTGTTCCATTCATTAGTGGCCATCGGAAAGAATGAGTACTTAAAGCAGTTTGTGTTGAAGGAGTATTCGTTTAGTCTCATTTGGTGTTTTTGGCGTGTTGTTCTGGTTTTGTCAAACGTGAGATAGGCAGATACATCAATGTTTAGACGACCATGGATAAATTCATGCATAAATTTCGCACGTGCTAACCGTGTTCTTTTCATAAGGGTAAGTAGGCCAGCGTTTTTAATTAGTTCAGTCGGGGAATCTGTATGTCTGTACCTGTTGTAGATGAACCTTATGGCTTTCCTTTCTATTCCCTCCAGTTTCGTGATTTGCTGTTTTATGAATGGTGACCAAATGATATTACTGTATGCAAGTAATCATCGCAGAAGGGAAGTGTATGCAAGCAGCTTTAGAGAAGGCGGGGCCTGGCGGAGCCGGTATCTGAGTGTATATTAGCGGCGTAGTTCAGCTGAAGCAATATAATTTATGTGTGCGTCCCATCTTAGATCTTCAGTTATAATAATTCTGAAATATTTATACTGATTTACTCTAGTTATGGGAATGTCATTATTGTGTAATGAAAATTTGACCTGTTTTTTTTCGACTTACCGATAAGAATGCACACTTGTTTGCATTGAGTGACATCTTCCATTTACGGCACCAGCAGGAAACATCTTGTAAAGCAGTATTTAAAGCTACCTGGCCATTGTTGAGTTTATTTCTCGATAGAGCACGCAGTCATCGGCGAATAATTTGATTTGTTTCTTAATATTTGTAGGCAGATCATTACAAACAGAAGAAACAAAATTGGGGAGAGCACACAGCCTTGCGGAACTCCAGATGTAACGCAGGTGGTAGCAGAGGTTTCATTGGTAAATTCCAAATACTGTGTACGATCACTTAGATAATTTTTGATCCAGTTAAGAACTGTAGAATATCCTAGGGTGGCCTCAAGTTTTTGTATTAGCTTCTTGTGTGATACCTTATCAAATGCTTTGGCAAAATCGAGCAAAAATAAGATCAGTTTGTTTTTGATTGTCAGTACTCTGGGATACCTCATGTGTTAATTCCACTAATTGGGTTATGGTTGAAAGACCTCAGCGAAAAGCCATGCTGATAGAGAGGTAATATACATTTTTCTTCTAGGA
Organism: Haemaphysalis longicornis; assembly: GCA_013339765.2. Taxonomy (NCBI): domain Eukaryota; kingdom Metazoa; phylum Arthropoda; class Arachnida; order Ixodida; family Ixodidae; genus Haemaphysalis; species Haemaphysalis longicornis. Next base: position 227,588 of record JABSTR010001312.1, on the reverse strand, counting down.
AAGCAGTTACATGTTTAAGAATTATGTGCTCCAAGATTTTTCAGATTGTACATGTCAGAGATATAGATCTAAAATTAGAAATATCATTTCCGCTTCCTCCCTTATGCACAGGAACAACTTTGGCCTTTTGCCACTCCACAAGTAAAGAGCACGTTGATAGTGATTTGTTAAATATGACGCACAGATAGCAACTCTGCATACCTGACAAAAAAGATGTTAGGAATGTTATCAGGCCCTGCTCCTTTTTTGTGTCCAAGGTTAGCAAGAGATTAACGACATGCTAAATTTGACGACATTCCACGACGACGAGATTAACGACATGCTATGCTAAGCATCAAACCAAAACCCCTACTACGTACTCAGAAAAGCTGCAAACACGTTCGCACAACTATGACGAAGTCATCAACTTTTTCTGAAAACTGTATGCCTACAGTACGCAATGTTACAGCGCTTCTGGAACAGTGATCTCCTACAGCAGTAATTCAAACCGACATTTAATGTACATTTTCTTAGTAGTGGGATGCATCCCCCATTTTAGAGTATATTTTGTGGCCTTGAGCTTGACTCAAAAACATTTCAAATACAGCACAGCAGTGGAAGCTCCACTGCACACACAGAGAGGAAGAGAAAACAGAGTGCCCCCTTTGCGGTTTTGTTTATCTCTCTTGGCAGCGCTACTTACACTGAGTTGTTATTTTTAAGACATTATAAGTCAACAGGCTCAGATTTCCATGCTAGATGACTAAAAAACTCTCCTGCTGTAGAAATCGCTCATTATGTTATTTTGTTTTGCTGCTCTAGCACTTGCACTGCCTTTTTGGTCTCTTTCAGAGAGTGGATGAAATACTTGCAGGTCGTCCCGTGCTTACAGTGCTGACACTAGCAGTTTATTTAGAGCAATGGATTGACTCTGCCAACCAATTCTTTAGGTGAGTAAGTATCGTGTTCTCCTAAGTTGAACCACCACCACCTGGACTATGCAATTTTAACACACTTTAGCCCCTTCGGCTTGTGTTATTATTGGGTAGTGAATTAAAAAGTGCAGTTCTGAAACAGGGACTGCCTGTACTTCTTGGTGCACAAGAAAGGATCAGCAACGTAGTTCATTACCAACCACAAATATTTGTTGAATTAACATAGACTGACAATACTGTTCCCGTATTCTTGTAGATCCCCTAAAGAAATTGCTACTCTGTATACTAACTCATGTGCAAGATCAAGGAAACTCACTCGTAACGCACAACGTTTATTGTGGAGAGCTTGCCATATGTATGCGAAACAATTCCATGCAAAAATAAAAGTAAAGCCCTTGATAAACAGTTTTATTTTCGCGTGATATTAGCGTGCGCCGCGCCGGAATATTCAGGCCGTGGAGTACGCAAGATTTCATTATTTCGAAATTTCTCTAGACAACTTTATTTGGTGTGTCCTGCAAAACTTTTAAGATTTTTGATAACCAAAACCTATCCATAGAACAGATGTGGAACAAGGGTGCACCATCACTGATAACTACGCAATGCAGAGCATTATTATTTTTACATCGCCTTCCTAAAACGAGACGGCGAGATGTATTGCTCGGTTTCATTCACCCGTAGTAAAACTGAGTATTACCAATGTTGAGAAACAAAACGACTACTTCACCGTTCCTAATATTAGGCTAGGTAATATTTCATTGACAATTCGGTGTAAACGATATTGGAATATTACTCAATATTTCCTGCGCATTATTTTTATCTGGCATTAGTACCAGCTATTAGAAAAAAGCCAGCGTTCATCAGGCGTAACCACCATCGTTCAACAGGCCTAATGGGGCCAAGAGATTGCTTTGTAATTAACAACACACTATTTCACTAACTTCTTCAAACAATTTCCACAACTCAACGCACGAACGCACACTCAAACACCCGCACGGACACGCACGCGCACTTACGCACACTTGCAAGTACACAAACACGCACACACATGAACACGCGCGCAGGCACAAAAGAAGACATGCAAACACGAACAAAAGCCCACGCACACGCACGCACGCACGCACGCACATGCAGCTTCAGAGGCATGCCTGCACGAGCTTCGTTCGGTACATTGACGATGTCACATCAGTTTCACACACCGCGAGAACCGCGGACGCACCACGGCACAGATTTAGGAATTCAGGAGTAAAAAACTCGTTCCATAACATGCAATGGCAGCTCACAGAAGAGCACTACCTATAAGGGGCTACGCCTGGCTTGCCGCCATGTTCTTAACACAGGGATGCAGAAGGTTCACGAGGGCCCAGCCTTTCAAATAGTGTGCGTTATTCTTACGCCCGCTAACAGGAAAATTAATTTCGCATACTGCACATGCGCATTGCGACCGAATCAAGGGAATATCGTTCGCTAACAGTTTGCGTAGTGCGGATAACATTACACTGCCGCAAACCGTGCATGGGATTTGTTTATTGATGTTTTCGCTTTTCTCGCCCGGCTGCACTGAGCCTGTGTTATCGGTGCTCCGACTGAAGCACCAATTCTATTCCTTCTTTCGTATGCCACCCGGAATATCTCATTTGATAGGGAGCATGCTTCGCCTAACTCCACTAGCCTACAATAGTCTTCTTTCATCTCCAGTGCCCTCGATGTAATCCGATGGTTCTGTACAGCAGACGTACAGCAGACGTACAGCAGTTGCCCGTACAACAGGCGCCGCGGCATTCGATTCCCCGACTCTCACCTACGCATGTCACTTTGTTAACTATGCTGCTTTGCCGCCTGTGTGTTTTTCTCTTTTCTCATGATGGTGACTCCCTGCGAGGTAACGCCAGGGTAGTGCGTGCCAACGTGCGTCCAACACTGTTGCGATCGCTTACTGAGACGAAGAAAACGCTACGCCTGCCACTGCAGCTAAACTAGCCGCCCCAGCACAGGCTGAGCCCTACGGACAGCAGTATACAGAAGCGCACCCTGCTGAAGCAGCATATATGCACCTCACAGACACCGCAGCGAAGAGGTGGGAAAGGCTATCTACTTGCGGATGGGTCTGTTAGCAATCTTCATCAAACTATTCGGCACGGCTACTGCAGTCGGCAAACTGTGTGCGGTGATGTTTCACAACGGCTTGCTGGTGGGGGCTGTCTAGTTCTCGGCTACCACGCTCGCCAGAAGCGGTAGCCACTTTCTGCCCCTCTCGTGCTACCCCGGTGTCAGTAGCGGGAACATAATTCTAGATATTAGGAGAAACAGTAATTTCAAAGTAAACATGTGCGAGAACATCCTCTCCCTCTCCTTTGCAATGCCTCCCAAAGCCAAGACCAGGCTTTAGTGCAGCAAGCCCAGCATATATCCGTCGATTTCTCCCGCCGCGAGGCCTCCTCCATGACAGTCAAGGGCTGCGAAATTGGGTTTCTTAGAGAAGTAGTAATAGGTCTCGAATAAACTGGTCTATAGCCGTACATATAGGTCTGTCTAGAATTCTGTGCTTAACATATTTCGACACTAAAAGCAGCTAAACAGATTGATTGATTGTTGGGTTTAACGCGCCGGCGCTACGCAGGCGATGAGGCGCGGCGTAGTGGAGGGGTGGGGATTAATTTTGACCACCTGGGGTTCAGTAATGTGCACAGAAATGTAGTACACAGGCGTTTTTGCTTTTCGCCTTCATCAGAAAAGCGGCCGTCGCAGCCGGGAATCGAACCCTGTGACCTCAGGCTCAGGAGCACAAGGCCTTAGCCAATGAGTCACCGCGGCGGGTCAAAGCAGCTAAACAGCTGCGCTCAAATTCAACATTAGGGAGTCCTAGTAATCGTTAGTCACCTTTTTGCAAAGCGTTGAATTTATGTTAGGGTTATTTCACTACCAAGAAGCGAGACTTTCACCGTGCGGTATGAACTACTACTATCTAAGGGAATATTTGTAGCTAATGCGAGCTCAGATTTATGCGGTGGACTGTAGTTGAGCATAACTGAATATCATCGACAGAGCATTGTGTCTAAAATAACAAGATCTGATCGATAAATCTTGCCTACCATTGGAATACGGTCGATATATAACTTGACCGAAGCCCACTTTCTATTGGCTGCACTAACCTTGCAGCATAGGGAAGTTTTCAACTACGGATTCTGGTAGAAAACATGCATCCTACCCTTATAAATTCACTATGCCAAGACAATACCTCAAGTTGAATTAAAGCTTAGAGCGCTTCCATTTTTCTTGTGATATTGGGTGCAGGGACGTCTTTGAACCGGACGTGGTGGTTGTTCTGGGCTATTTTCCACACCTTGACCATCGCTGGCACAACTGTCGAATGGCTCCCACGACGTACATCGCGAGGCCAAAATTCCACTCCTACAGAACATACCAGAGCCTGGTGAGTTGAAACAGCATTTTCCCCGCCACCCAATTCCGCAGGATGACATCCGTACAGGCGAGTCAACTTCTCAAGCGCTGTACCATCGCGCAAGGGCCGAGCTCCAACACTGGGACTGCATTGTATTCACCCTACTGATATATGATCCGCGCCACCAAGGCACACGAATTCACAAGGTGACTTCAACAGCTGAGGTGGACTTCTACGATCGGGAACTTCTACGACCCGAAGGGCAGCCGCCAGACCAATTCAGAGCCTAGTGAGTGCCATGTTCTAGATTGTGAGTGGGCCACACTGGACAGAGAATGATCACTGGCCTCTCACACAAAGAAAAGTGCGCTTGGCAGGCGCGAATCTAGACCCCGCACTAAAGCAGGCACACGTGAACCTTTGATGAAAGCGGTGGGTGCTCCCACGGTACGTGGATAAGAACCTTGTACCTTCTGCATACCAGGCGAGTTCTGTATCACTGGGCAATCGCTGTGGTAATGCAGCGATGTCTAGGAGGTGTAGCACTGTGGGCTGACTGGCGGCAGTCTCGCCACAGGTGGTTACAGAGTTGATGGTCCCCCTTAGCTGCGGGAACCACCGCGTGCCTTCGCATGCCTTGGTGGAGCCGTGAAACCACCAAAAAAAGTACAAGGTGCTCCCCGGCAACCTGGCGTTCGGCCCTTTTCCTTCACCACGACGCTCCTCAAGTTGACACGGACTGTACCAGATATCGCCCCTGTGGGATGGGGTTTCCTCGAGAATTTCAACATGTTTAGATATATGTCAGTGTTTTCTGGAGTAAATGTTTGCTTGTAACTCTGCGCCCCGTATAGACTTTGTCTTGTGCATCGGTAAACGTTTATGTTTTTCCTTGTTGTAATAAGTTAGGCTTACCATTTTTATACACTATTATGAAAACTATAGCTATTATCAAGAAATATCCCCAAGTAAAGCGTAAACTACCATATTCGCTGGAACCGTTGGACTATGAACAAACGCCTAAAAATTCCTGCAGCGTGTTTGCCCCATGTGCCGAAGTACTGGAGATTTTGTGTTTCCTATTGGCGAGTGGTACTCCCAAGATGTCTGCGAACGCGCAAACATGTACTTCAGACTTTCGTACGTCTTGCGATAAGAATTCAAGGATTAAATGTATTTTGGCGATTCCAAGGGATAAAAACATTGGCGTGAAGTGCGCAGTGGTTGATGGTTTAGTGGAACTGCACCAACTGACAAGACGCCACTGATGGGGCACGTTATGCACTTTACTTGCGTGGTATAGGTGCTCAAACCCCGCTAAGGGGTCGCACAATTTTCCTCTCATTTGTTCACTTCTTCGCTGCAGGAGGTGTCTGTCGGCCTCCTCTCTCGGTTCAATCAGACGTCGAAAGCTACGTACGCACTGGGACTGCCTCTGCACGGGAAACTTTACAAGCCAAAGTTTTCGGATCAGGACGATACAAAACCGGGGAACTACTGTTTTATAACGAGTGCATTGCTACGCCGAGCGGCGAGTTTCACCCGATCGCCATGGTAAGAACAAACATAAAGTGGTTTGCTGCTGGCCACAGATGTAGGGCGTGTAGCATCTGCAATACTCTTAAAATGGGCAGCTACCTGATCTCGGCCCTTTTGTATATAACAAGTAAGAAATATCTGAATAAAAACAGTCGGGAACCTTATCGCTAAACGCAGAAACCATTTACTCCAATGTAACACCGTACTAAAAAGGCATCAGCATAGACTTAAGAAAATATAGTCCAGATCCACACAATTATTTCAGTTAGACTCATTCGCTTCCGGGCGGATAGCAATGCCAAATCGATGCCAAATTTTTGACATGGCCCACCCTCACAAGTTTTTTCCTACAATTATAAAAAACCGATTGGGCTTTTTAAGGTTAATAATCCAGTTGACTGCGGACTATAAAACTAATGGTAAGCAATTCGTCTCGCCCAGCGACGGAAAATCAGACTGAGTTCGATCTGGGGTTCCCCAAGGAAGTGTTTTGGGAAGTTTGCTTTTTGTTTATTTTAGTTAAAGATATGGCGGATATAGCTTTCCCCGGTGTTGAAATGAGGTATTTTATGACGATTGTGTCCTCTTATGCAAACATCACCAGTCCAAATGACCAGGGAAAGCCTCTCTAGAAGCTTTAAGAGCATAACTGATTGATGTTCACGCTGGGGCATGCTTTTAAACACGGATAAAACGCAGATAAAAGTGTCCTGATACGTATTCACATCCAAGAAAGCGCGTTACAAACTAGTTTATTCACGCGATCCGTGCGGAAAATAAGCGTTTACAACAGAAGAGAGGGACAGAGAAAAACAAAAAAATTAAATCCAGCACACTCCCTCCGACTCCCCTCTCCCACATCGTCAGCACTCAACACCTTGACATGAAACTCATGAATAAACAGTGGGCCACAACGTGCTGATAACTGGAATACAAAACACTGGAACATCAAGAATAACGGCAGGTGCTAGCCAAGTACGCATATTCTTTGTCGCACAGCGCAATCGACGCTTGGCTTACACAATTAGCTCCCAATTTCCTGATGTGAAACGCTTCAATGATTTCCCGGCCTGTCTGCCTGGCGTGTATGGAAACAACGGTTGTTTCTTTGAGCAAAGTATAGCAGCAGCATGCGCGGCAGTGGTCTGCCAGCCGGGAGTAGGTGGTAGCTTTTAGCGAGCTTCTAGGCTCGCCTAGGAGTGTGTTGACACATCGGCCACTGTGACCTACGAAGCTCTTACCACAAGGCAGAGGAACCTGATAAACTATACCCGTCTTGCACGGAAGACACCTTGGTCTGCGCTTCACACCACAGGTGCCTTCTGTGCGAATGCCCACTGCGCGGCTGCGCACTTGAGCACACATCGTGGTAAGCTTACGTGGCGCTGAAAAAACCACACCAACACCATACAGCTGCGCTACATTTTTAGCCCATGGGACAGCCTATCTGCGTACGGAACAGCAAACCGTTCAGGCTTCCATGGAGGGCCCAGAGCGTCGGCCAAGCTCTTGGCCGGGAGGCGCTTAACAAGTTTTCCACATACTCGTGAGAGTAAAGGTGTGGGAAACCTGCGCATTGTAACCGGTGAACTTGCTGTAGAAAGCTTTCTTGAATGCTGTGTGGGCACGACTTCGTTAGAGCAGCCTTGAGTAATGAAAAAGCTATACGTTGCTTCCTTACCTTCGAGTAACTAGAGGAGTAAGGGAGCAGGGGGTTCTTAGAACGTGGCTTATAGCACCAGCACACATGGGACGGCAGGAAGGTCAGGCTCAAATGAAGAAACTGAAGCACCCGTTCCTCCACAAATTCAATGGTAAATTGAAGCCCAAGGCCACACGCATGAAAAAGGGCAAGAAAACAGCGTCACGAATTTGTGTAGTCCGCTGTTTTAAACAGTACCAGAAAATCTTCAACGTGGCGGACCACGTGAACAACCTTTCCTTCTAGGAGGGCGGCAAGTTTCCTGTCCAGTCTTTTAATAAAATTTCACTCAACACAGGGGCAACTCTGGACCCTGTGCCAACCCCTTTCTTTTGAATAAATAGTGCTCCTTCATAGCCAACAACTGTCGATTTGAAGTAGGAGGACCGGAGTTCCACAAAAGACGGAATAGGTACGCCGCAGGAGTTCCTGAAGGCCAGTTCATCATTGCTTTCAAGGATGCATGATCTAACACTTTCCATCAGTTCATCGTGCGGCAAAGAATAGAAATGGTCAGTTACTTCAACACTGATGGCGTGGCAGGTTCCCGGATTGTCCACCTGAGGAAGACAAGACTTTTCGGCATTCTTAACCTCGGGTGCCATGCTTTCAACGTTAAGGTCAATAAGCAGGGAAACAGCACCCTGCCTAAAAGTCGTGGCCTTAACAGAGACTCGTGCAAAGTTAAGGTGTTGAGTGCTGACCATGTGGGAGGGGGGTGCGAGGGAGTGTGTTGAATTTGAATTATTTGTTTTTTTTCTCTCTCTCCCTTCTGTTGTAAACGCTTATTTTCCGCACAGATCGCGTGAATGCACTAGTTGTGGGTAAGCGCTCCTCCTGTCCGTTCCCTTCGTCCACGTCTTTTTTCGCGCTGTTGCCCAGAATGACGCCATACCAACTTGCCGAGCTCACCATTATGTATACTATTGGCCACGGAGTAAGATTGGCCATCGGAATATAAAAGCATTCTTTCGTCCGTCACCTTCACGTGGCTGGACGACTCCCTTCTTGCTACTCGGAGACGTTTAGCGCATGCGGACTGTGTCTCGACGTGGTGTCAGAAGTGGGCGGTAGTCAACTATCTCTCTGAGGCCGAGTATAACAGCTTTCCTACGAAATAGAAAACGAAAACAAGCCCGCTACGGTGATCCCGGCTCTCCAGCAGCCGCCACTGCTGGACTTTGACAAAAAGTCTGAGTGACCGGCGTGAATCGACAATGTCAATGACTGCCGCTTCGCCACAGCCCTCAACAAACGCTCTGGAGAAGCCCAGGTACATACGCTACTTTATACAATGGGCCGCCAATCAACCAAAGTCTTTTCTATGCTTGGGCTGATTGAAGAAGAAGCACGAAATTACGATGCAGTCAAGCAGAAGAAGTTCGACAGTCACTTCGTCACCGAGCGCAACATTGTTTACGAAAGTGTCTGTTTTGACAGACGTCAGCAACAGCCCGAATATCGGTGGACCAGTTCGCAACTGCACTTCACGTTCTTGTGGACCATTGCAATTTCGGAGATGTGAAGAAAAGACTCATCCGGGACAAGTTCATCGTCGGTCTTCATGGCACGCAACGCTCCGAGGCGCCGTAGATGGACCCGCAGCTGACATTGGCATCGGCACTGGTGAAGGCTCGTCTCAAGGAAACCCCCATACAAAAATGCCTTATGTGCGTCTGAGTAAAAATGTATGCTGAGCTATGGCTGCCAATGGGTACCTGTGGTCACCCATAAAAGGGCATAAATTAGGCTAGAGCCAGCTAATAAAGGTTATATGCATCCTGAACTACAGAATGTAAACTATCCTGTTCTTTGTAGACGAATATAAAACATCCTAATGTGTTTAGTCTGTAGAGTCACAGCTATTCAGGTTACTCTAGCTAGCTAAAGAAATATGTATGGCTTCAGTTCTATAGACCAGCCGCGACAAAGCTCTTCTGGCTGGCTACAGGCCACTGTTTAGCTTTAGGTCTGCAGAGATGAAACGATTCAGCTGTCTTTTGCCAGCTATTGGAAAAAAATTGTCCTAAAGCTAAAGAGAGACAGCCAAAAAAGCTGTTTTGCATTACTATGGGCGGTTATTTACAAAACTCTACAGACACAAAACCATTCAGCTGTCTTTTACCTGCTATTGAAAAGAGTTCGTCCTAAAGCTAAAGAGAGAAAACCATAAAAGCTCAAATGGCTGGCTATAGGCCGTTGTTTCGCCTTAGCATTCACTAGCCGAAACCTACGCAGTGCAATGAACGCCCTCCGTGTACCCGCAGACGCCCAAATGTCATGCGCTTTTCCCCCATATTTGGAGCTTGCCTCCCTCATGCCTGTATCGTAACAAGCGTGTTCGCACCAGGCCAAGGGTCTGTTCATTCTGGCCTGTGCCCACTGCCCGCAAGCAGCCGGTGCTTATGGCAACAGCACGCCAGCGAGAACTTGCTAGCGCGCCAGTGCCAGCCTGCGCGCGTTTTGTGAACTAGTTCGTGGAGCCATGACCGTTGCGGCCCAAAAAAGGTGAACTCAATATAGAAAACATCGGCGGAAAACGAAAAGTTAACTTGCAGAAAAAAAAAAGCACGTACCCGCGGGGATCGAACTCCTGACCCTGCAAAATACTTGCGGAGGCATATCTAACGCCCAAACCACTCGGCCACGGAGCGGGCTTCCACTTGCCTTGGTAATATAGGGTATATATTGTACAACCAGTTTACACTTTTATTTAGTTTTGGCATTTCAAGCAGCTTAGGTGACTATTTGTTGTATTGCGCTCGTGCAGTAAGCGTCCCCCGAGTTTCCACAATAGCTCACGTCTAGCAATTGCATTTCGTAGACGGAAAAGCGTTCGCAGATGCGTAGTCGGGCTGCTGACCGCTGCGCTTGTTCGCCCAGCGCAAGAAAGTGCTTCCCGCACCCTATTTTCACGCTGTACGGTAAAAATATCAGTTGATTTTATTTTCCTTAGTACCTATATTGACTTCGCTGACTCTTCTCCCCGCCTTCAAAGGCCTTATATTTTCCTAATGGCGTACCAGTCAGCGAAGCGTCGCATGTGCGCTTGTGCAGCGCTTGTGTGAAGCGACCCTTGACTTGGAGCTAGATACAGTGCTACAAACTAACCAAGTAAAAGAAAGGCAGAGAGTCTAACCATTCACAAACGTGTCCTGGCTTCGTTCAACTGAGGCGAACGAATTGCGACGACCCGTCGGCGCGCCGGCGGACGAAACGCAAGTCTATAGACTTAAAACCATTCAGCTGTCTTTTGCCAGCTATGGGAAGAAAGTTGTGCTAAAGGTAAAGAGAGGCACCCATAAAAGCTGTTTTGGCTGGCTATGGGCCGTTGTTTAGCTCGATCTCTACACACTCAAAACCATTTAGCTTTCTGTTGGCAGCTATTGAAAACAATTCGTCCTGAAGCTAAAGAGAGAAAGCCATAAAAACTGGCGAAGTGTTTGTAATCGCAACCTTGCACTCCCCCTATATCGCTCAACTGTTGACGGAGGATATATTACAGAATGCAGCTAGGCACAGAACCTTAGTGCCACAGGAGAAATTCTAGATATCCGCAAGGCTATATGCGGGCATGGCGGCATGCTAATAATTTCTCAGCGGCTGCTGCTGTCGCTGTGTTTCAAGTAGTCGTGATTCTCTTCAGGCTGCAGCCCATGCGAGAATATTGTATGGTGGACAATTGAAAACCCTTCTTATGGTTGTCTTTAGCTATTTGGCCCAATTATCTTTAGATGTATCTATGGCTGTCTTTAGTGATTTCTATCGACATTCCTATGCGTGTATACCTTTTTCTATGGCCATAGCGATATCTAAAAAAGAGGTAAAGACAGCCATAGAGCCTGCTATAGAAGAAGCTAAAGACACCCTTAGGAATGTCGATACAAATAGCTATACACAAGCATAGAACCGGCTATAAAAGAAGCTAAAACACCCATAGGAATGTCGATACAAATCTCTAAAGGCAACCACATAATTAGCTATAGAAGACGCTACAAAAACCGATAGGAATGTCGATACGAATAGCTAAAGACAGCCATAAAACCGGTCATAGAAGAAGGTAAGGACACCAATAGGAATGTCGATACGAAAAGCTAAACACAACCGTAGAACCGACTATTAAAGACAGCTAAAGACGCCCATAGGAATTTCGATACGAATCTCTAAAGACAACCACATAACAAGCTATAGAAGACGCTAAAAACACCCATAGGAATGTTGATACGAATAGCTAAATACAGCCATAAACCGGCTATAGAAGGAGCTCAAGACACCCATAGGAATGCCTATACAAATAGCTAAATACAACCATATAACCGGCAATAAACGAAACTAAAGACACTCATAGCAATGTCGATACGAATAGCTAAAGACAGCCGTAGAACCGATTATAGAAGCAGCGAAAAACACCCATGGAATGGTGATACGAACCGCCAAAGACAGCCATAGAAACGTCTAAAGAATATTCGGCCGAATGGCTGAAGACAACCGTATAAAGGTTTTTTTTTATAGCAGACCATACAATATTTTTGTATGGGACATGAGACAGCAGAAGCAGTGTCTCCCGCCGGAAGGCGTTCACTCCGGTAGCCAGCCAGAACTTCAGGAACAGGGCACCAGTGTGGACGCCGTCACGCACAAGAAACGATCGCAACAAAACTAGGGACGGTGCTTCTACTGCGACGGCAACGCTCAGCCTAGACGGCGTGCTCGTCAAAGTCTTCCAAGTGCCACAACTGCGGCAACAAAGGCCACTTTGCCAAGGCCTGTCTCAAGACGAGGGTGTCGTCGCAAAGAAAGGGACACGTCTGCGCTGTCGAACCCGACACCTCGGAAACTTTTGTTGGGACGACTGACGCGGACAGGAAAGCGCACTATGTGCAAGTTACGCTTACCGCAGTGCCAATTATTGCTAAAGTGGATTCAGGTGCAGAAGTGTCTGTTTTACCATCTACTTTGCCAGGTTGCGCCCTCACCTTGATAAGGCGGATAAAGTGTTGCTGGGCGTGGGCGGCCATGAGTTGAATGTACTAGCCAAGTTTGAGGCTAAATTTCATAGAAAGGGAAAACTGTCCGTCCAACCTGGCCTTTTGTAAGCCCTATACGTGGCGTTTCTTAGGGGCTGCAAGCCTTGCAGGCTGTAGGCGTGAAATTTGGCGACTCGCTGACTACTCACAAGGAGCGATATGAGGTACTTTTTCCGCATGCGGATTGTAGCCTATTGACAATTCCAGGAGTGTGCACTATCCGGCTACAACCTTATGCAATCCCACATGCCATAACCGTCCAGCGTAGAGTGTCGATTCCCCTTATGGGCAAGCTGAAACAAGAGATCGAGAGACTAGTGCGCATGGGAATAATGAGAAAAGTAGACGGCCCCACTGAGTGATGCGCAATAATCGTGCTGGTCACGAAGCAGTCGGGAGAACTGAGGATGTGCGTAGACCTCACGAAACTAAATAAGGGAGTTGTTCGTGACCACTTTACGTTGCTTACGGTAGACTGCGCCTATAGGCTCTGTGGCAGGCACTGAATAGTTCTCAATGCTTGATGCTTCTCGGGGTTTCACCAAGTTCGTCTAAGTAAGGACTTCGAATAGCTAACTACGTTCTTGACTCCTTTCGGGAGGGACTGTTCTTCCAGACTTCTATTCGGAATAACGTCCGCTCAGAAGTATTTTCTGAACAGAATTTCCAAAATTCTGTGTGGCCTGCCAAGAGTTGTCAACATCATGGATGATGTTTTAGTGTTTGGCGAAATGAAATCCGAGCATGATGAATGTTTAGCCTAGGTTCTGTCGCGCTTAGCTAGTTCCAACGTGACCCTGAATAAATAAAATTGCGTGTTTCAGTGCGATTTCTTGGACGTATTTTGAAGCGTAATAAAATTGAGCCTGATCCGGCTAAGGACAGTGCTATCAAGAATCTCAGCGCACTGAAAAGGGTCACCGAAGTAAGAAGCTCACTCGCCATAGCCAATCACTCTGGACGCTTTCTCTCTCATTTGACACAAACTACAGCCCCGATGCGTGCTCTGTTACGCAAAGAAAGTGAATGGGTATGAGGATGTCACCAAAAAAAGCCCTAACTGACCTAAAAGAGCTAAGTTGTTGTGCGAAGTGTATGGCAATGTGCGATGCAACGCTTCCAACAGTTCTGTAGGCGGACGCATTCTGTTTGGGATTGCGTGGGGTTCTTTTTCAGACGCAAAAAAACAGGTGGCAGTAGGCCAATAGCCTTCACGTCTCGGTTCCTTACAAACACCGAGCGACGATTCTCACAGATAGAAAAAGAAGCGCTGGCACTGACATGGGCTGCCGAAAGATTTGGCGTGTACATACCTCGCCCAATGTCGTGTTTGAAGGGGATCACAAGTCTCTGGTGTCTTTATTGGGCCAGATGGCAATTAACGACATACTAACGACATTGACAACATTGACGACGGCCGAAACAGTGAATTAAACGGTTATGGCTGCGCCTTATGCAATATCTGTTCAGTGTTCAGTACGTTTCCGGGTAAATCGCTTATACCAGCCGACACACTGTCACGGTCCCCGGTGACCCTGAGCGATGGGCACAAAACGTCGAGTGTATCAGACGTCACGGCGTGTTCTAAGGTGTGCTTGCTTGGTTTGGAAACCTGGTACCATTTTTTGTTCAGAGTGAAAGGGTGTCATAAGAATGACACATTTCTAAATCGTTGCACTGGCTGTGCGAAATTGGTTGGCCAAGAAAAACCCATTGTTCCTTCGTTCGTGATGCCATACTGGCAAGATCGAGCATGTGTCAATATCATTGATGGTCTGTTGTGGAAGGAACGACGCTTGTAGTCCCGCAACCTTTAAGAGAAGAAGTGCTGTGCAAACTGCATGATGGGCACGGGGGATTGGTTCGATGTTGCAGTGTAGCTAAAGGTTCGGTTTTGTGGCCTGGATTAGCACCGAACTGTCACACTGATTTACGAACTGGCTCAGTTCGTAAATCAGTGTGCTGTTTGCGCATAACATGCTCCGCAACTGAGCCGAGCGCAAGGCAGCGACCGCGACCCCTTCGTTCCCTTGAGAGAGTTGGGGTGGACGTTGGTGGACGCGGACGTTATTACCCTTGCCTGCGTCCTGTAAGTGCAGGGCAAGCAGCTTGAGAAGTGTGGCTCTGTTACTGCCGCAACTGTCAAGCGACGGAGCTGGGACGCCGCGTCTTATTTAATTCGTTCGTGCCTGGTGGCTGCCAGCACAAGCATAGAGTTGCTTAGTAAGTGTTCTAGAGTGGAAACTGCGCCTGAGAATTCAAGTCGGCGTGGGGGGGTTATGGCGTTATCGGAAGACCACAGCTGCTGGTCTGGCGTGTCTATCTGATTCTTTAAGCCCCTTCATGGGTTTAGTTTGCCTACGGGTTAGCCGCTCCGGCGGAAATGACCGAAACTCGTTTCGCTTGGAAACTCTAACATTATTCATGCTAAAGACAGCTGTGCATCCATATATATTGGCATCACTCTAAATTTTCACTCAATTAATGACTCACCACGACTATCTCATAACTATGACCAGAAGCATTTTTATATTTCTCCCACGTGATTCTCCTCAACTAGGCATTTAATTTGATTACACACATATCCTAGCAGGATCATTTGGAATTTTAATCAAATATGACAACCATGACTCTCAGAACCATGCAGGACAGCATTATTTATATGCCCCCCATTATTCCCCTAATTTAAACCTTGAATTTGATATCCCATTTCCTTTAGCGGCCTCACCTTGAAATTATGACTCACGATGACCATTTATGATAAGAACCACTCAGCCTTTTTTTTGTTCCACGTGATTCCCCTCATCAAGATCGCAAATTTGATACCCATCACGCCCGACGGGGTCACTTGGAATGTTAACCCACTTTAAGACTCGCCATGACTATCTCATGACTATAACCAGGAAGCATTTTTGTATTTGTCCTGTGTGATTCCCCTCATGGAGACCAATAATATCTTACCCAACACATCCTAGTGGCATCAATTTGAATGGTAAGCCAAACAATGACTAACCATCACTATCTCATAATATTTCCATAACGCATTTTTGTCCCCTGTGATTTCCCTCATCGCAACCTTCAATTTGGTTCCCAGCACACCCTAGTGCCATTATTTAGAATTTTAACCCGATTTATGACCCATTATGACTATGTCATATTATAGTAATCAGAAAGCATTTCCGTATTTTCCCTTGTGACTGCCCTCAGTGAGACATTTAATTTCATACGCCATACGCCCTAGTGGTATCAATTATGAATTTTAACCAAATTTATGACTAGACATGACTAGGTCATAATACAACCATAACGCATTTTGTCCCTCGTGATTCCCCTCATCTAGACCTTCAATATGATTCCCCACACGCCCTCGTGAAATCATTTTGAATTTTTTCCCAACCTATGACCTATTGTGACTGTCTGATGACTATACACAGGAAGACGTTTTTTAATTTACGTCGTTTGATTTCGTTAATTGGAACCTTTAATTTAATACCTTAGATGCCTTTGCGACATCTGATTGAATTGTTACACAATCTATCTCATAATGCGGTCATTATTCTATCTAAATGGGCGTCGCCCAGTCAGTTCAGTTCACAACTCATTTGAAACAGCGGAGGTGACAGCCGCCGCCGCCTCCCCCCGTCGTTCACCTTTTCCTTTGTGACCCTAGCAAATCAAACCGTTAACAGAATCAGGTGAACAACCTGAAAAAAATCACCGCAGTGTGCTTTCCTACCACCCTCCTCCACCTTCGTAGAGGATCCCTCAAGAGGAAAAGGTGCGATAACTCTTGTTTATAACCTCACCAGTCGATTATTATTCAAAGGCACAGTCGCTAAATCAGGCACACCCCCTACCACCACCCCACCTCCCGAACGACTAATCATGGGGGTAGCGAATGCTGCCGTACCCGCAGCTAACTTGAATTGCAAGCCCAAAGGACACATGAAAGTTAACCGCGAACCTTAGCTGCCTCCTAGGCTACTCATATGTACTCGAAACTCAAAATGAACTCAACCCTCACAAGTACTCATAACTCAAAATGTACTGTAACACAAAATGTATTCAGTACTCAAAATGTACTCAGCACTACAATTGTACTCAAAACTGAAAATGTACACAAAACTGAAAATGTACTCCAACTCAAAATGTACTCAACCTGAAAATAAATGTACTCAGTACTCAAAATGTCCTCAATCTCAATATGTACTCAAAACTCAAAATGTACTCAAACTCAAAATGTACTCAAACTCAAAAGTACTCAAACTCAAAACGTACTTAAAACTCAAAATGAACTAAGAACTTACTCGGTCTTAGGCGTACTACAACTCAGTCGGGCTTGAACTCATTCAAGCTCAACCTCATCATGCCACACTAGCCTCGCGGTCGCTCACACTCATGTGGAAGTTTGAGTCAAAACGAGTCTGAGTGAGTGGACGCATGAGTGATTCCGTCGACCTCTGTGCGAGGTACTCGTTTTCGAAGGAACGCGCGTAAAACCGTTCTGAGTGTTTAAAATAATCTTTTTAAGTTTTTCATCTTACGTGTCTTTCTTGAGTTTCTGCCCGAATTTTATTTACAATATTGCTAACTACCAGCTTAGTCTGCAAAATATTAGGCTTAACAGTTCTGGTAGACTGTGAGTGAGAAGAACACGCCTTATTTATTTTTTTTAGCATCTTTAAAACAGGGCGTTTTATACTACAATTGTAGAAAACTCTCTTCTTTGTGTTTCTGTGGCATTGTAATGGCATCTTCGCCCACTAAAACGTTTCAATCCAACCAAATGATGAAGCTAAGGCTGAAGCGCACGGTATACTGGCGCCCCATGACACAGACCGCCTTGATGTAAGCCGCATATATGCTAGGGCCAGATTACTCTCTAGTGTCTATAGTAGGAAACTCTATGGGCAGGAACGGGTGATGTGGACTCATGTGCAAGGTAGAAGGGGGGTCAAAGAGCTGACGACGGCCAGAAATGTTCTGTAAATGCGGGTCGCGGATCCTCAGATGTGTGTTCCTGTTTCTGCCACAGCAGCAGTGCCTCCGCTTTTCCGATACTTGTTCGCGCAGATAGGAATATGAAAAAATTTTAGTCGAAAGTTGATCTTTATATTGCGTGGTTTAACTTCCCGACGCAATGCAGGCAATGAGTGGAGGGCTCCGGATTAACTTTGAGCAACTGGGCACCTCGAACGTGCGGCGAGATCTCGTACACAAGGGCGTTTTTGCTTTTCGCCTAACCAGAAAAGCGGCCGCCGCTGCCGGGAATCGAACCCGCGTCTTCGTGCTCAGCAGCGCAACGCCTTAGCCACTAAGCCACCGCGTCGTGGGAAAGTAGCGCTTGACCACGTCACCACTTTTTGTCTTTTGTTCTAATCTTTTTTCGTAAACATTTTCTCCCCGTAATTGACCAAGCTAGAAATACACCAGGTCGCCCATTGTAATACACCTGTCAAACTATTCTTTCTGTTAACCAGGGTTGCAAAGACCCTGCTCTAAACACAACAATGTACGATTCGACTTTGGACGCTGACTTTTCGTATGACAAAAAAGCAAAAAAATTTTGGACGTACGACAGCATTAAGGCCCTGCGAAATAAGGTAAGCCGACATTGTTACCTTTGACACTCGCAAAAGAAAACTGGGAGAAATTTGGTAAGCTTTGCAAAAATCATCACACTTCAAAATATTTTACTCGAGTCCTCTTCTTTATTCTAAGCCGCCGGTATGTATTGGGATGCGATCGGTATAAGACTGTTTAAAATCTCTATTAAAGTATCTTGTTGGTGCCATTGTTCACGCATATGTCTTACCTGACGCCTTTTTAATATCTCTAACACGATTTCCTGGGTGTTTAAATATAGTTTCGAAATTCGTTATTCCGATGGGTGGTCATGTGTTTTTTTCCATTTTAGTGTTCTTAAGCAATACTAAATGGGGCATTTGTATATGCGACATTTTGTGAAATTTAAACAGAACTTTTAGTTACGGTTTATTCTTTGAGACATACTAAAAACCGCCATGACACTGTCCGCCGTGTCTGCGCACGAGTCCGCATCTCCAAGAAAAAAAACAGGCCCCGGCGACTGTCGTCTGCGCTGTTACCCCAAGATTCTCGGCCGTGGCTTGAACAGGGCCCGCTTGCACGAACACACGTTCTTATTGGAAGTCTTATTCACAGTCTATTCTTATTCACGGACTTCAATAAGAGCGCGAATAAGATTCGGACAATTGCGCTTGCTCGAAAGCACTCGGGCCAGGCTACAGAGCGGTCTTATTGAAGACTATAGGTACAGCGGGTACCTAGATGAGCACGAGAGAGGCCCCTAGGGAAAAGCGGGGAATACACCGTAAAACTGCTTGTTGCCGTCACCGCTATTGGGCAAGCGTTTATTTTGAACCATGATTGGATAAATTGAAAAAATACTGACCATCAGACGGCGTATTTGGGCCTTCCCTCAAATACGTTACAATGATCCGCCATCCTTGTTAGGCCAACTCACGCGGCCGGGCCTAGTCCGCGTGAACGAATTCATACACAAAGATCGTCTGCTCGAAGCGTGGACCCGAGAAACCCACTGGGCTGACGCAAAAAGCAGCAACGTTGTGTCACGTTGTCGCAACACGAGTCGTGCTTTTTCATCTAGTCTTGGTGTTCATCGTCGTAGACTCGGATGCAACGCGCACTCCAGCGCCTCACGCCACCTGGAACGACGACACAATCGCAACCCGCTGCCTAGCCGGCAGGACGCTTAGCGAGGGCTGCAGAATAAAACAATCGCGCTGTAGAATACACCCCAATGTTGATATTATGCTTGCTGCTTTTGCGTGCCGCCTCCGGGTCCCAATCGCTCAAGCAGAATGCGCAATCAAAGTACAAACCCAAACAATCAAGCTTCGCAACCGCCACTTTCGAAGAGACGGATGGAAAGACGCGAAATGTGCGCAGTTTCTCGTTGAAAACTTGATTTTATTTCACGCTCACGGGCAGAGGTACTACAGGCTGCTA
This sequence comes from Haemaphysalis longicornis, assembly GCA_013339765.2. Lineage (NCBI taxonomy): Eukaryota > Metazoa > Arthropoda > Arachnida > Ixodida > Ixodidae > Haemaphysalis > Haemaphysalis longicornis. The sequence goes on along the minus strand of JABSTR010001312.1, from coordinate 207,992 downwards.
GCGTTTTGCTGTTGCGTGTAATTTTGTTGTCACATTGCAGATCTATTGTGAATGCCTATTTGTTGTTCTTAGGTTAATGGACATGAATTTAAAAAACAATACGTTTGTTCCGCCCCTTCCATGCCGCCTTTTCGTAGCTACTGTGGTGACAAAGCCGACATGGCAGACGATCACAACTTCACACAGTGCGCTTGGCCGCCCGTTGTCTGCTCGGAAAAAATATTGGGCGACAAGCTATCATTTCTGTCTATGTTTGCTTGACGTGAGGGAGAAAAAAAAGCCTCGCTAACCGGAAAAAACAAGCACACGCCCATAGCGCACAGCGAAAGTTGAAAACGGTGGTTGGCTGCAGCCATCGGTGCGACACCAAAGTAGGTAGGCCTTGCGGCTTCCGGCGCCGGCTTAGGCTGTCCCTTTCCACCCTCTCTCCCCACGACTTTTAAAATGGCGTTGATCTTTTAGGAACAGGTATTTATTTGTCCTAAGCAGTTGGTCAAACGGCCGCCGCTCGGTATCGTTCGCCAATTCTACGGCCACTGCACTCGGTTTTCGCGGTATGGAGGTCGATCTTTATGATAAAATGACCGACCATGTCAGCATAAGAAGACTGCTCGAAGCAGGCTCATTCACAGTCTCATTGCGTTTTTATTTAATGTCTTATTCACTGTCTTATAGGTTTCCAGAAAGCGTCCTGTAGCCTAGGGAATATAGGACCCCCCACAAGGCTACAAAGAAGATTAGACTGCGAATAAGACTGTCTTATTTGGCTTCGAGCAAGATGTCAGATGTCAATGTCAGATGTCAATAATCCCAGTGACATTGCGTGGTGATGTTCTACTCGCCTTGAGAAGTCCGCATTCCCACCGCAGAGTGATGCCGCGTTCGCGAAAAAAATCGCGCTGGGCGCACGAAATCCGTATAGGCTGCAGAGCAGTTACCTGCGAAAAGTGAAAGCGACAAAGTGGTCTCGCACCTTGCCCACGGCAGATTCGTTCAGTACAAAAGCCGAATAGTAATGCTTCTTAAGAAAGTGGGATCGTCAACGCCAACGCTGATTGCGATAAAACCGTAGGTTAGCAGTGAGTTCCGTATGAGGTGAGAGACTAGTGACATCACTCGGCAAGTGGAAGAAGGAGAACGGACTCGCCTAGCTGAGAAATCTGCCCGATACCGAAACACGTCAGCTAGCGATAGATGGTCCGTGCCGACGGATTCACAAGTGTATTGTGGCGGGTAGGCTGTAGGAAGCTGAGCCACAAAGCACGTGACGTCGAGATAAGCGCTTTTTCGCGCTTCGTATGTGGGACACAATACTGCTGCTTCTCACATTGCAGCCTTTTGGCCACGACAAACTTGTGCTCGCCCGTAAGGCAGTTGGGGTTGAATTGCAGCGCAATGTTGTCGCACCGATGAATGTGACAGTCACTTTCTTCGCGTAACCAGATGTCGCGGCCGCTTCGCTGCGAATTGGCCGTGGGTACGACGTCGCCTTAGCAACAGGAACACGCAGCCACAGGCATTTTGGCCCACACACAATTGTGCCCAACAGGAACGCCACGCCACAGAATACCACCTACCACATATCACTGCGACATTACCAAGGTGAGCTTGTTATTGGAAATCGCAGCAGCTGTTGCTCTTGCACATATTAGACATCACACAAGATTTCTCAGTTACCCAGGAATGGCAGCTGAGCGCGATTCACTGACAAACACACAATCATTCCCGGCTAAATAGTAGTGACCACAAGGAACTAAATAACGAACTGTGCATCATCGTACACCACGGAGCCAGAGGAAGCGGAAAAGGCCGCCATAGCACTGGCGCTAACGCAACCTGGTACAGTGACAATTCCCACGGACTCGAAGAACGCCTACAACCTATACAGAACAGGCTGGATCTCAGAAAGTGCCGCCAAAATCCTGACAAGCGGGAAACCCCCGGAAACAACAACTGAACTCATTTGGTTCCCTACGCATTCCTCGATCGAGGGCAACGAATTCGCCCATCGACCGGCCCGAGACGTAAACCTCCGGGCCACAGGGGAAACGGAAGAATGGATGCACCCAATAACGAAATATTCACAAATCCTCAAACAATTCAGGGAGAACAGAAGAAGCCTTCCGCACCCTTATCCTTAATTATACAGGGAAGAACAATTACTATATATCGACAGATACAGTCAGTCTGTTTTCCACACCCTTTACTCCTCAACAGCATGTGCCCAAATAGATACGCAAAAGAATGTCCCCTATGCTGAAAACAAGGGACCCTAAAACACACCATCGGAGAATGCACAAAACTCAAGTCTCCTCCAATTTTTGTTGACTCCGTCAGCATAGAGGATGAGCGATGAGAGATCTTGCTGACCAGCCCCGCCCTTGAAGACCAACATCAGCTGATCCACAGGGGCCAGGAGGCTCGGGAAGCATATAGGAACCTGTGAATAAGGAACCAATCGGACTGAGGCTAAAACAGCTACAACGCAACCCTTTTGCTAACAATAAAGTTTATTCTATCTCTCTCTCTCCCAAGCATGTGCAGGCAAGTGGCGCACGAAATACGACATTCATAGAGCTAGGCTGATGTTTGTTCGAGTCTAAATTCTATGTGGGGTATCAAGGCATACACATAACATCATAAACTGTTCATGTAATTCATGTCAGGTATTTATCACTGGCTTCTTTCCTTCCCGTCTCCCTCTTCTACGTTCACGGCCACTAAGGGGTGTGGGGCGTCAATGAGCTCCCCGATGTCGTCGCTACAAGGACGGCAACCAGGTCTGAAGGAGCGGAGGGGCGTACTTTGAAGTGAATTTTATGAGCAAGGCTCTTAAGGGCACGTCAGCTGCAGCCGCAGCGGGGGTGGAGCCTCGAGAACACAGACACCAAATTGTTTCGATGGGTACCAAGTGTTCTGGCGATACCTTCCCACTTTCCTTCGCCTCGAAGGCTCCCCCAACATATAACCTAACAAAGACAGTTTCATATTTTACTACGAAGCAGCATATGTCTAACCCCCACCCTCCTTTTTCATTCTGGTGAAGCAGATTTACTCGGCGCTGCTGCGGCCCTCCTCCTCGCCACCGCGGAAAGCGCTTTCGCAGCCTTTCGACCCTCGCCACCAACGATGGCTCTTTCACAAACTGCGAAATCGGCTGAAAGCAGCGGTAGCGCCCTTATGAGGCGTTGCAAGAGCAACTTGCCAGCTGGGAGTGCCAGTGTGAACCCATAATTTTTATTGAGCTTGAAAGGGTTTCCGCAGGGCATTTTCGTTCGTGTATTTCACGCTTAAGCACGCGTCCATCCGCGGTTTGCGATTTATGTGCGCATTCTTTGGGAGTTGAAGCACAGGGGCGTGCATGCAAAACTAGACTTCATGCCGCTACCGATGGTCTGCTCGTTCTTCTGGCGGGATATTTAAGCGTAGAACTGTTGGGGCTCAATGCGACTTGACAGCTGTGTTTAATTGCCGAGCGGTTTGCGTTTGGGTTGGTGTGTTACAGACAGTGAGATGCCGACGACGCGGGACGGAGACGGACAGCCACACGTTTCTGAACTAGAATAAAGCTGGAGTGGTTTCAGGTTTTACTCCCTATGAGCAGACGCGTGTCGTTCGCTCAGAAGAAGAACAGTGGGAATAGATGGAGCATCTGCCGGAACAGAAGCGCTAATGGGTGCGAAAACAACCGAAACCCCCTGCCGCCGACGTTTTTACCGCACGTTCCAGCTCCCGAGTTGTTGGGAATCTCACCCACATGAACAGCAACGCCGACGTGAGCCAATATTTCTTGTTCAACTTGAAGGGCTCTTAGAGCGACAATTTTGGCTGTGCCTTTCACCACTAAGCACGCGCACATAACTGGTTCACAATTTATCAGGCGCGAGTTAGGAGTGGCGGGATGAGTTGAGGGCGTGATTGCGTCCAGGAGTGCACATTCCGTGCCCTCAGTGATGGTGTGTACGTTCTGCGGCGGGAGGTTTAAACGTTTACTTCCAGCACCCTAATGCAAACGGTTGGGTATTCTTAGTGGCCCAAGGGATTTCGTTGGTGTGTTGCAGTCAGTACGTACGACGCGGGAAGCAAACACAGAGCTCCACTTTTGTTCACCAGATTAAATCTCGGGTCCTTGAAAGTTTGACTGGGCTAAGTGCTAATTCCTCGATCGCAAAGTACAAACAAACGTGTTTGTTTTTGTGCATTTCGTGTACTGCGTCCAGCTCAGATAATAAATATTCAGACAGTCGATGCGAAAGCCATGTCATGATCTATGCATGTAAAAAAACGGCATGTCAAGCAGTTCGGTTTACTGAGACGTGAAATGACGTCATTCTTTAGAGATATTACGACATTTGGGGAAACAGTCTGAACCCGGCTTTACCAGTGCCTAGGAAGATTTAGCAAAAACTGTTCTTCAAGCGACCGTAATACAGGGTTCATTGAGCTATTCTCTTGTACCTTCCTTAGCTGCGTGATAAGCCCAAAATGCTCGACTTTCAAAACAGAAAAAGAACGGCAGCAACGATGAACAACCGTATAGCGAAGACTGATTTCAAGGAGTAGAGGAAGGACCCGGCCATGCTCACTGAAGACGGTCCAGCTCACTCTCAGGGATGTGCGCTCATTGCAAGGCCTGAGGCTAAAGATCGAGTGGTAGACCGCGCCCTTACCCCGCTGACAGCCGCCACGCAACGACGTCGGTCCCTGATCGCGTTTGAAAAGACGCAAAAATTACCGGACAAGCTGCCGCGCTGGGACGCTAGGGCCACGGGCTGACTGTGGTTGCAGACTGCACCCGGGGCAGTGCACTTTCAACTTATGAGGCCAACGGCTGAGGTCGCTCCCACCCAGCAAGCTCTGCCCATGACTGCCATCGGATACTCTACTGGCCCAACCTGAACTCGCACGACGACTGTGAACGGAGTCAGACAACTAAACCCCAGAACAGTATTAGCGAATTCAAACACTGCGACTGCTTTACCACAGTGTACAGTTTATCAAGTATGGTGTCGCGTAGTCAAAATATCACATGTGTGAATTGTGTATTTTTCCGTCTGCCCTACCTTTCTGGTTGATTAACGCGATGCGCGGTTATCAGCCATAAACAGCAACCATTCGAGGGTAGCCAACGTTTCTCAGAATCGTAAACTATAATGGGGGCAGCAACGAGCGAGCACATGCTGCAAGCGTGAATCGGAGGCAGCAAAACAGCTGTGTCGAAAAGAGGAAACGTGACCGTGGGCTCAATTTCGATGATAGCAGGCCGGAGGAGGACAAATAATGCATCATTTCAGCAAGCGCCACGCCTGCGCAGTGAAGCTTGTTCTGCCCACACAGTTTCATACTAATATATACTAGAGGGAAATCTAGCGCTGCATTCGCGGGCCGCCATGGGCGGCTCCATTGCAGCTAGCGACGTTCCTCGCCTACTATGCTTGATTGGGCGCATGGTTTCTCTTTTGTCTGGAAGACAAAACCAACAAAAATGGGTAACATTGTTTTCATGTTGATCTCGCATGAAGCTTTTAAATAATCCCTGACAAATTAATCTTTCTGGAGCTTTAATAATATACTAACAAAACAAATTTGATTATTCTTCTGCAGTAATATTTTTGCTTTATTTTCAGCCAGAGGCAACTTTCCAGCCTATTCGTTAGCCATGCCAAGGGCAAGTGCAACGTGCCTGCCCGGTACATGACGGAATGCTCGCTGAAGTGCGGCTCGCCTAGACAGTGGCGCCAGAGTTTCCTCTAGTGTATATTAGTATAAAACTCTATGGTTCTGCCCCTGTTCAGCCAAACTCCTCCGCCGTGTCCCTAACAAAAACCACATCGCCCAAGCGCCCCTTCGTCTCGACCTTGTAGTGGCTCCAGCATTTCTTCACCTAACTACATAGAGTTACCAAACGTTACGGCAAGGTAACGAAGACAACTGAAACGCCTAGATTAGATTGAGACAAAATGTGCGCGACCTTATTGGAGATCATAAAAAACGCGTGACTAGGCCAATGTGGAGAACATTGTTGCAGCCCGGCCACCACCGAATGTCATCAGGCAGGTGCACCGTTAGATCAATCGCAGAATAAGCGCATCACAAAACCGACACTCTGCAGTTCTCGCGCTAATTCGGCTACAGCCTTGACCCGTTCGCGTTCGGCGCGATAAGTTCAGCCTCAGCCACAGATTCGTAGATATTGCCGCGAACCATGTATTGGTTTTGTTTATTTGTGTTTTGTTTTTGCCGCCCCGCTGCTCGGGTCGGTGTTATCGGTGTTGTGTGTGGGCTAACGGGGGCGCGTCTTCCGTTCTTTCTTTCTGTGCCGCATGTGTGATATCTTTTGATAGAGCGAGCGTTCCGAACTAACGTGAACAGCCTAGAATAATCGCCGTTAATCTACAGTGTTCTGGATACACTTCGACTATTCCAGCAACCCTGGCGGCGAGTGATAAGTTCTCATACTAATCAGCAATTACTTTATCTGGTATTAGTCCAACCACACTCAGGTCAGATATTGTTGGAAAGTGTATATCGCCATTAACATTTTTACATATGAACATGCAGTCAGCACGCCGAAAATATGATGACTTTTGCATTTTAATAAACGAGTTCGGGTTTTCCTTCTCGGCTATAATGCTGACTGAGACGTGGTACAATGATCTTGATACCGTACATTGAGACGGATACAGTGCCGTTTCTTCTTTAAACTACACACCGGTACACTTCCCGTTAAGATGTGGATGCAAGAGAAAGGTTTGTTTGTCGCTGGTCCTACAACGTGCACTTTGTGCAACAAGCGAGAAACTGTTGAGCACGTCTTCGCGGAGTGCTGGGTCGCCATCTTCTTCTGGGATGTGTTGCAAAGGACCTTAAAGATAGACCTGCCCGTTTCAGCCCAAGGCATACGATTTCTTTGCGTAGCTAGGGACAACAGTGTGCCGTATGACCTCATCGTGGCTCTAGGATTGCACGCCATTTGGAGGTCGAGGATAGCGGTGCGCCATGCTGTCCGCATGCCCTCACTATGAGCAAATACTTTGCACAGAGTATTAGTTTACTCCATGAAGTGCACAAGTTGGAGACTCCCGATTTGGAATGGCTACTTGTACTAGAAGAACTGTGTACGTTTGATGTTTATTTAAGGATTTTCCGTCAGCCGAAGTTCGGGCGACGGTTTTTAATCAATCCGTGACGTGTATTGTGTGCGAAAAAAGGTAATAAGAAAGTGCCATTTCTTTGAACAGGAAATCGAAAAGGAGTGGCGGCGTATGCATGTTCATAAAACTATGATTTACCTGCGACTTCCTCGATGAACTTTCTCGGTCCACAATGGACATTGAGGCAATTTGTGCGAAATGCGACAACTTCGTATTTGCGGTAGTGTATGGGCATGGTAACTTGAGCGCATTGTTCGCGTGTCTAGAGGCTATTTTTTCGTTTGTAAAGGGAAACCAATACTTTCTAATTTTAGGGGGTAATCTAAACATTGATATGCTGACAAAAACTCCTAAACAGCGCAAATTATCCGCGATTCTTGAGTCCAATTTTTTGTTTAACGTAATACCCACCCCCACACGTAACACTGTAACTAGTGAAACTCTTATTGACCTTTTTATTTCTAATCTAGCGCTTAATGACCTATTTCCTGGTACCAAGAATGTGACACTTAGCGACCACTTGCCTATCTATTCACTCACTGATACGTACAATACGGCAGAAGAATTCACTGTGAATATAATATGTCAAGACATCAACGCGGTTACACTGTCGCAGTTCCGAGATGAACTCTCCAATACAAGCTGGAACGCAGTTTTTGCGTGATCTACGGCCGATAACGCATGTGACCATTTCGTAAAAAGTTTTTGATCCGTATATAAAAAAGATTTCGCATACAAAAAAATAACAAAGCCAAAACGCGCATGTAAGCCTTGGGTAACGTTAAGTCTATTAAAAATAATACGTACAAAAAAAAACACGCTGTATCAGGTCTTCTTAAAAAATGCGATTTTAATGAGCTGAAAGCGTTTAAGGCCTACAGAAACAATCTTGCAAAAACTTTAAGGCAAGCCAAACGCGGCTAATACCATACTGTTTTAACGGTATCGCAGATGTCAAGCAAATGTGGAAAAAACTAAATACAATTATATCTTCAAGTAAAGGGACGGCCGGTGTCGACAAAATGACAATTGATAATCATATATTTAAAGGAAAAGCATTAGCCAATAAATTCGATGCGTACTTTACTCCTTTGTCAGAAAGTACTTACGATGAAAATCTGTTAGGCTACATGCCAACACCTATAGCCCCCTCAATATTTATTGACCCTACGGAGCAAACTGAGGCAAACAACGTTTTCATGAAACTTGAAAAAAACCAAAAGTGAGGACATTGACGGCATAACTATGGAACCGGTTATCTTTGTTATTGATTTATTATTACCCTGCCTGACCCATATTTATAATATCGTTTTAAGCACAGGTAGGTTCCCTAAGCGGATGAAAAATGCCAAAGTCGCAGTCCCGTACAAATGTGGTGAGAGTAATTACCGGCCAATATCAGTATTACCTATATTTTCAAAAGCTGTAGAAAATATCATTTTCACTAGGTTTTATAAATTTTTGGACTCGCATTCTGCGATTACAGCAGCACAATACGGGTTCAGGTCTGGTGTATCGACGGAGACAGCACTGTTGCATCAAAAGAGTTCATACTGGGCAACATTGAAGCAAGAAAGCTAACATTAGGCGTATTCATAGACTTTACGCGTTCGACAGGATTGTGCACCAAACCTTGTTAGAAAAATTGTTTTATTACGAGGTTAGAGGTGTCGTGCTCGATTTATTAGAAAGCTACCTTAGTGATCGTTACCAGTTTGTGTCTACAAATAGGGAAACATCTACGCCCAAAAAAAAGCAAACCCTGAGTACCGCAGGGAAGCATATTAGGACCTCTTCTATTTACCCTTTATATCAGCGATATTGTAAACGTGGATCAATCAATAACGTGCATTATCTATGCAGACGATACAAGCTTACTGTTTACGGGAACAAATATAGACGATTTGATAAAGCAGATAATAAAACCTTAGTAAATTTTTCGAAATGGTCCTGTCATAATTCGTTACACATCAACAGCTCTAAAACCAAGGCCGTTCCTTTCCGTGCAAAAGGAATGGCATGTTCGTACACACAAAAACTGTTGCTAAATAATTTTAATATTGAACTTTCAGAGAGTGCGAAAACTTTAGGCGTCATCTTTCATCAACATATGTTCTGGTATTTTCACACTGAACAATTGTGTATTAAGCTAAGAAAAGCCCTTGGTGTGCTTAGAAGGTGTCAGTCGTTTCTACCGGTCCCCCAGAAACTTGTTATTTTTAATATGCTGTTTTGTTCTCATCTACGCTCCTGTCAGTTGGTATGGGCTTCTGGAACTCAAAAAGCAAAACAAAAGTTGTATAAACTTCAAAAATGCGCTTTACGGGCTGTTGCAAATTTACGGTTACCGAGATAACACATCCCATTTATTTGTCAAGTTTAAGGTTCTAGAATTTTCTGTTGCATATGAACATAACCTCATGTTGACTTTGAGGTCTGAAATTGAGAAAAATTGCGCAAACCTGACAGGCTTAGAGTATCTACAGCCGAAAATTTTGTTGCGTCCGACGCGAAGTTCTGACCACGGGCACATCCCCCGACTGCTATGAAATTACTGACTCCAAATGTTAAAACACTCTGGTCCACACATACTAAATAAGTTTAAGCTCACAGAACAGCACTTGCGTCTCCTTTCAGATAGGGATATATTAAACCTGTTTGTATAAGGAGCTGTAAATCCAGAGAAATTGCGCCCAGTACTTGTAAATGCATCGAATATTTCAACAGTGTACCCCTTTCTGTTATAGCGTCTTATTGTGGTATAAGTTGCGTTTTTTCCCAATAATTTTATGCGCATGTGAACACCCAAGTGTGCATTTATTTTATACTTGAAAAATAACCACTAGAATGTTGTTTTCTTTTCTTTCACTCGTAATTATCGTATGGGGTTTGGTGTGCCGTTGTTTCTGTTGCCTTCCTTGTACAAATGGGAGGTGGGGCTAGTCAAGCTGCTATAGTGCAGCTTTTTTCCCACTTTCCATGCCATAATTGTTTCTATGTTGTGCAAACCGCGGTGTATCGTTGTGGTGAAATAAACTTCAACTTCAACTTCAGAGCAGATGCCGCGGCATTCGACTCTCGACGCTCCACTAAGCACGTCACTTTGTTGACTGCTGGCGAGCCGGCTGTGTATTATTTAAGTTGACGAAAACGCCGAAACGTAAATTCGCACGGATGCCAGTGATATAGGCTTGGGTGCCGTCCTCGTTCAAAAGCAAAGCGGGGGCGGAAACGTAATCGTCAATGCCAGCCGTGGTCTGTCCAAGGAAGAAAAAACTACTCACACTCTGGGAAAGAATGCCTGGCGATTATATGGGCAATTTCGAAATTTCGCCCATACGTGTATGGAAGACCGTTCAAGGTTGCGACAGACCACCATGCGCTGTTCTGGCTCGCCAATTTGAAGGACCCCTCTGGCCGTCTTGGTAGGTGGAGCTTGCACCTGCAAGAATTCGACGTTACCGTAGTCCATCAATCCGGGAGGAAACACTCCGACGCTGACTGCCTGTCCGGCGCCCCTGTCGACCCACCAACGCAAGACTCTGACGAAGACAGTGCATTCTTGGGAGTCGTGACGGAGAGCGACCTAGCCGCCTATCAGCGTGCCGACCCCGAGTTATGCGTAATGATCCCCTACCTCGAAGAACAAAACGTCGCCGTGCCTAGGGCCTTTACAGGGAACTTACCAGCATTCAGCCTGAAAAACTCCATCCTCGTGAAGAAGAATTTCAGTCCCTGAACAAGAATGAATTATATTCTTGTCATCCCTACAGACCTTCGTGACGAAATTTTGGAGCATGCCACGACGACTCGTCTTCCGGAAATCTCGGCACAGTTCGCACTATTGGAAAAATCAAGACGAAGTACTACTGGCCCCACCTTGCATCCGATGTCACCCACTACGCCCGGAGCTGCCGTGACTGCCAGCGACGAAAAACGCCACCGACGAGATTCGCCGGACTTCTTCAGCCGATCGCCGTCCCATCTAGGCCCTTCCAACAGATTAGAATGGACGTTCCGGGCCCGTTCCCTACGTCACGATCCGATAACAACTGGATTTTTGTAGAAACAAACATGACGCGCTACGCAGAGAGCACCGCTCTTCCGAGGGGGACTGCACAAGAAGTCGGCAAGTTTTTCATAAACCAAGTTGTGCTGCGACACGGAGCCCCTGAAATTCTTATCACGGACTGCGGAACGGCCTTCACTGCAGAGCTCTTGCGAAGGATCTTACGCTACAGCAACACGGATCACCGAATAACGATGGCGTACCACTCCCAAACGAACTGACTAACGAAACGCCTGAACAAGACAATCGCCGATATGCTATGTACGTCGGCGTTGAACGTAAGACTTTGGATGAAGTCCTACCGTATGTCACGTTTGCATACAACACGGCTATCCAGGAAGCTACCCATATGACGCCGGTCGAGCTTGTCTACGGAAGACAGCCGCTTGAAGCCATGCTTCCCCACGTGGAAGACGACGATCTCAACGCCGACGCCCAAGGATACCTTCAGCGTGCAGAGGAGGCCCACCAGATCGATTGAGTTCTCACTACGGACCAGCAGCTGGTGGATGCGAGACGCTACAACCTCCGACATCGAGACGCCGAATACCGTTCAGGGGATCGTGTGTGGGTTTGGACCCCCATCCGACGACGTGGACTCAGAGAGAAGCTTCTACGACGGACTTCAGGTCCTACCGGATTCTGCAAAGTGTTGGCCACCTTACCTACGAGGTGATCCCCGATGGTGATTTCGGAACATCACGACGACGCACGCGGCCCGGAGTCGTCCACATGGTTCTCTTGAAACCTTTCTACGCATGGTGACGGACTTTTATTTTTTTTGTTCGGACTGTCGCTTATGTTAGCGTCGGGTAGATACAATCTAGAGAGGGGGGGGGGTAATGCCGCGAACCATGTATTCGGATTGTTTATTTGTGTTTTGCTTTGGTCGCCCGGCTGCGCCGGTCTGTGTTATCGGTGTCGTCTGTGGGCCAAGGGAGGCGCGTGTTTCGTTCTTTCTTTCTGTGTCGCATGTGTTATCTCTTCTGATAGGGAGGGCGTTCCGAACTAACGTGAGCAGCCTAGAATAATCGTCGTTGATCTACAGTGTTCTGAATACACTCGACTATTCGAGAAACACTGGTGGCGAGTGATAAATTCCCGCAGAGCAGATGCCGCGGCATTCGACCCTCAACGCTCGCCTACGCACGTCTCTTTGTTGACTGGTCTTGCCGCCTGTGTATTATTTGAGTTGTTAGGGCAGGACAAGTTCACTGAAATAAACTCGTTTTCTGTTAAGACAACTACGTCGTCTTTGACTTCGTGACAATATTCTCTCTATACAAAGACGCGTGGAGTGACACAACTAGTTCACAGCAGAAAGCTTGAGGGGCTATATTCATCACTTAAATGAATAAATAAGGGGCAATCAATGAATACTGTACGCCTGTTATCTTGAGTTACTTGGTTCTTATGTCATGGAAAAGGACGTCCTGAGTGCAAATGGTACTCTCAACCTATATTAAAGACGATTCTTCTTCAACCACAATGTTCTGAATGCTGCGATTGCTTTGCTTTTAAGGACAAAGCCCTTTAGGACCGCGCAATGTCCATGCCGATGTCTGGAGTTTTCCGTGCGCAAGGGGCTTTACATGGGCACAGCATTGTACACCATCTATTGAGAGCGGCGCACACTGTAGTACCATGCGCGTGCCAACTGGGGAGAGAGCCGGTTACGGCAGTAGCAAAGCTTTTAACCAAAGCTTGTTAGAAAGATTGTTTTATTACGGGGTTAGAGGTATCGTGCTCAGTTTATTAGAAAGCTACCTTAGTGATGGTAGCAAAAATAAAGCAAAAACCCCAAACTATCTACCAATAGTTCGTGGAGAAAGACGCCTTGAACGATGCCTAGGGTGCGTAGTACTGGGACGCGAATTGTCTTTCGTGTGGCGCTTGTCCTTTACAGTGCATTTACTGCACCTCAAAATCATTTAAAACTCAGAGTGCATCAGCACGCACGGACGATGACGCTCATCACACGGGCAATATACAACTTGCCTCTCAGTGCTACGCACCCTTGCCACCATTCACGGCGTGGAAAGGTGGGATTTTTTCGTGTCTCTGCAAGGGCGAAACATTTAAACGCAGTCGCCTGTCACCTCAATTGGGGTGTAGAAAATTAGGGGTTGCAAGTATTTGAATTACTCGTTTTAAAACAAACTTGTGATTAGTCGAGCATGGGTGCTTTGGAGGATTAATGAGGGTAACGTTGGCGTTGTTCTTTAGACATCTTCAGACGAATTTTTTGGCGTCAGTTGAAACGTCGCCGTTTACGCGATACTTACAGCGATTTCATCTTTTGCAGCTTTGCAAAACCAAGGCCAACGTCACATCGACGAGGTACACGTTCGCCGTCGGGTCACTCCACTTCGAGGACGGCAAAAATGACTGCGGACAAGGAGCATACTTTCGCCTTCACTTTTTGAAGAGGCTGCTAGGCTTCTTCAGTGTTAATTTCACGTCCCCCGCCGCCCTCAGTGACTGCCTCAATGTTCGCTAAAGCAACGAAAAGTGAGGAAGACGTGTAAATAAAATACAGCGCCAGGAAGTGCTTCATCAAAAAGCTATTTATTTCATTATTTCATAAATAAACATACCAGGGCAAAATCACCACAGTTTGAACACCCGTTGGTGATGTTAGTGTGGTTCTTGACCGAAGCAGAACGTTGCCACCGTTACGAAGGGTAACTAAAGTTTTGCATCCCGCGGCAAGTTGCAAAGACTTGTTCAAACAGCACTCCTCTCAATCCAAACGGCCACCTTCTCCAACCTATCCCGACTACACAACTTTATGTAACCTAATACCCAAAGCTGTGCCCCAAGTGCAACCAACTACCATACGGCAGCAGTGTTCCACAAAATTCACAAACACCCTCCAACAGAACTGCAGCGTAGTGAGGCACTGTCTAGCGCCAACTATGGCGAGCAGTGCCAAACAATCGCCAGAGCAGGCGCCGGCGCCCTGGAGACTGGAGCACTGCACTAGCCGCACCAACAACGTCGCAATACTCATTAACATATTTTTGCATGAGTTATTTCGCTCTCTCAATCTCTCCCTCTCTCTCTCTCTCTCTCTCTCTCTCTCTCTCTCTCTCCCTCTCTGTGCGTCTTTGTTATCTTTACTTGCTGCTCATGCCTCCACGCTACCGGAAAGAACGAGGGAGTGCGGGCCCCGCTCACCGGGGGCGGTCCCTGCGCCCAGTGCAAATGCATGGGTGAGAAGTTAGTAGAATACGATAGAAAGAGGAGGAGTACGACCACTGAGGCAGAGCGGCAAATGCAAGGGCTGAGAGGATGCAGATGGTTAGTGTGAGTAATAATGGTAGGGAATATAAGTTCGAGTGACCGTGCTAGTTAAAGCCGAATGGCAGATACGACTGCGAGTGGGTGCCTTGTAAAAAATATTATTTTTGCGACATGAGTGGAGTACTTCCAACTTTGCCGCGGTGTTGTTTGGAAACAACAGTGGTGCCTTTTAAAAAGTGGTTTCCTTGTTGCCGAGTATTTTGCGAAAACGGTTACTCTGTTTGGGAACGCATAAACCGGGTGCACGCTCCCAATTCTGCCAGGGGCCGCTGTCAGCGAATAGAGTGGGCAAGCGGAAAAACCCTTGTGCGCTGCCCATCCCGTGAGCAGGGAATCGTCATGCAGAGTGCTGACTTCAATGCAGCCGCGATTCGGAAGGAGCCTGCAAGCTGGGCGTCAAAACGCGAACCAGAGGAACTGGGTGCCCCTCGCGGGAATCTGCCGGAAGCGGGAGCTTCCGTTTGCGCAAGCCGGTGGTGCATTTCGACTGACTAGCAGCAGCCACGCGTTCCAGTGCCAAGGCGGCGAATGCCAGTGCGTAGCCTGTGCCCAGCAGCCAGCCTGGCCCCACGAAGTCCTGCATGTCAAAATTGGTGGCTTCCCGCGTCTTCTTCTGCTTGGCCGCGCTGTAGACGAGCTCCTGGGGGTCCAGGTGGGGGTCCGCGCCGAGACGCATCGCCTGCTCCATCCAGCGCAGTGTGCGGCCCGTCTCGAACAGAGAGCGGATCCTGCGCAGGCGCGTATTCTCAGTGCATGCATAACGCCTCTATTTTTGCGGGACTCGGAAGCACGGCTACTGAGGTTACAACACCATACCTTCCGTCGTCCGCCCATTTCGTGATGTCCTAAAACACCCTACCCCCCAAAAATCAGTATTGGTTACTCCCGGCAGCACTTTTACTGGACGTGGGAGCACGTACGGAAGTTGAGGAGCGAACGGCGAACGCAACAATGGTACGTGACACTTTGTATGAGTGACCATTCTTAAGTGGGAGTAAAGTGGAAGCTACTTGTTGGTATGCACAAATAAGCGTGGAGAAATACGATTCCATTTGTGGAGCTCTACGAAAAACTGTGACTCTTCGCTCCTTATTTCGACCAAGAAAGAGATGGCCCGATCCTTCTCTTCTGCCGTGAGAACATTTCTGCAACGACCGCGTGTAGGCACCGAAACGACAACGATGGAGTGACAGAGCAGCTCGGCCGCAATAGTGGCCCACTTGGCACACGCGGCGGCGAAACCCTCAGCAAACGCCTCGCCTCGCTAGAGGCCACATGGCGTAACACCTACTCACCACGGGATGGCAGCAGCAAGGGTCATTGGCGGTTGTCGTGGCTTGCGTTATCTGTACTCCGCTGTAAGCGGTACTGCGTAGCTTCAACCCGAAAGACCAACTCTGGGCAGTCCAACTTGCCGAAAACGCTGCCTGAGCTCAGGTGCTTCTGGCCGATGCCTAGGAACCCCAGTTGGCATCTAAATAAAATTTACTCTCTCTCTCCTATTTCTCTTTTTCTATCAGAAACCAAATATCTCCACCTTTTGGGATTTCCCTGGATCTGGTCGATTAAAGCGTCCTCACTAAGCTCTGGTTATTTCCTGCTCAGAGCCTCGCAACATCGCATTTAAAACTGTCATGAACAAAATACGTGTCAGGTTTTGCGACCATCGACCATTTTGGATGCGTATGCCACTATCACAGATGTGGAAAGCTAGGGAATCTAAGAGGGTGCTCGTGATGTAAACGTAATCACGTTCGGAGCAACGCTGTAGCAGAACACGCCGTCGTAATGACAATGAAGGTTGATAGAGCAATGGAAGAATCGCGGCAGCAGAAAACTCTACAGGGTTGGAGCTACACGTGGAATCACTAATTATACAGACCACATCTAACCCCGGTAATACTAACGAACAAAATATAAACCCGATCTACGCGCGTTCGCTGCAGCGATTATTCATGCCCACTTACACTATGCACGTCTGTCGTTGAATTGGCAGCGCACATGGCTTCTGTGCGGGAAGCCGAAACCCCAGCAGTTTTTGAACTGGTGGGCGTCACATTCTCGCTTCGAAAGTTTTGGGCTTTCGCTGCCGATACTATGGAACAGAGCGAAGACGGAAGGGTTAGAGAAACGTGGTATTGTCCTGTCGTACCCTTGCACAACTGTTAAATCTCCCTGGCCCGATATAGCGGACCGTAAAGCGCACGCCAAATATCCACATAGAAATTAATTGGGAGTCGTATACTACGGCGCTCCTCGTCGCCTGAGTAGCGTCCGCGCGTGAAACGCCACAATCAATCAATATAAAAGACCGCCCGGGCAGAAATAAAGAGGAAGAAGAGGTTGTTTGGCGCTACATGGCGGGTGCAGCGAGCACAAGCAAAAAACAATAATGAAAACTCTCGCAGATTCCATCTCGCGTTGCATAGGATTTTATGGTGCCAAGAATCCGGACGGAGGGCCACATCAGCCAGGAAGGAAAGCCGATTGTGGCCATTTTTCGTTTTTGGATGACTATTTGGTTTTGTGCGCGAATGACCTGAATAGTGACGAACGCCTGAAGGGTGAAATTATGGGGAGTTTTGAAGACAGCGCCCAGGAACTATCCTTCACACATGAACTACCGGAGAATGGCCACCTGAGGTTTTTGGACCTCAGCCTGCAGTTCGACAAGGGGCATATCTGCTGGCGGTACGAGACACGGAGCAGTAAGGGCTTCTTACCCCACGACTCGGCACACCCCAAGAACGTGAAGCGAGCGATTGTAACCATGGCTTTGCGCTCCGCTATTGAGAAGCCCTGCGCGCACTAGATGACATCAAGCTTCAACCGGCAGGAAACCAGGTGCCTAACGCCGGCTACGCGGAAAGCCTCCTGGCGGCTGTGAGCGAAAGCCTACTACAGCGTGTGAAGGGAAGAAATAAGAGGAGACAGAACGTGCAGCGCACGAGAGGGAATACCTTTGTAGTTCTCTATGTACATGGCTTCGCCGACAACCTCAAAAAATTTGCAGCCAGGCAAGGTATGTTTGTTGTCTGCAGTGCCCCCAACAAGGCGTATCAAATGTGGCGACGCGTACACATGCACCACCAAACATCAAACAAAATACGCCGAATGCCAGAATGAAGTCGTATACAGCATCTCATTATCATGCAAAAAAGTCTACGTGGGACAAACCGTAAGGTGCATTAATGACAGGGCACGTGAACATGCCGCCTCACTCAAGACAACGTCATCCGGCCACTTATCATCCCATTGCCGCACTTGCCCCAAATGCACGGCGCGCATCGACGAGATCAACGTGCTTCGAAAGAAACGCAATCGCCTCGCACGTGAAGTCGTCGAAGCAGTAGCCATCAGCAAGAAGGTAACAAGTGCGCCAGCACAGCTTCCGTGGCGCTGACAGAGAAAGAACTGAACCTGCTTAGCGATTATCCCATTAACTAATCTCGGAAAAAAAGAGTGTCGCACTGTGCCAATGTTGTGCAGTGTTTCATGTATATATGTTCTCGCTTTTTGTCAGTAAACTCAGTTGATAGTCAGCACTGTGTCCGTGTTTGCTTCCTAAGTCCTATCGTTTTTTTTCTTTTTGTTGTTTTTTTTTGTTCAAGCTGAAATATCAAGTCGACCTGAGAAAGCTGCGCGGACATCGAGGTGTTCTTAACGGTGCTATGACTGGTCTTTTGGCCTCTGCCAAGGAGCTTTTGAAGGACACCAAACCGAATATTTCTGACTTGCAAGTAGCATTTTGACAATTTCATAAAGCAAAGGAGGAGAACAAGAAAGAGGACACACAACACAGCGCTAACTTGCAACTACTTTTATTTCACATACACGCACATATAAGTGTCAACAGCTCACCCCTATCCAATTCCCACTCTCACCACCTATGCTGACGTGCTGCAGCCATGCGCAGAAATGTTGCCTCCTTATCTCACATACGTAGTGACGGCACGCTCACACACAGCACAACCCCGCTTTACTAATGAAATCTGCCTCTAGTATGTGTCTTACATTTTGGTCCTTATGTTTCGAACCTACCACACATTGCTCAAACCGTGGCACGCAGCCGCAGTCTTGGCAGTGAACAGACAAATGGCCATCCCTGTAGTTGCTGACACTCCGTCTAGGCTCACCTAACCGATCGTTAAGACACCGGCTGGTTTGACCAATATATCGCTTCCCGCACGAAAGGGGAACATAGTACACCACATCGACTGCGCATTCTACACATGGTTTCGAATATCCTTTTAAACACCCAACCGGTGCTTTACGGAAGGGGTTAGTCAGCGTGCAAGTTATATTAAATTTGTTAGGTGCAGAGTAAACAACCTTTCAATTCATCCGATTGGCACTATTTCTTAGACAGTGAGATGTATGGTGCAAATATGCAATAATGCGGTGGCGGCGCCCCAGCAGCTTGCGTCGTCTGCTGCCGCAAACGGGCACGCTCCAGCAAACGATGACGCTGGGGCTGAGCCACGAGTGGCGAGTGCTGACCACGCGCTTGCGGTGCGCGCTGGGCACGAGCGTGGAATAAAGCGGGGACCCCAGTTTGGGTCCACGGCGCTGTCGCGTGCAGACGTGTGTCTTCGCATCTCTCTGTCGCCGTCGCGACTTTGGTGACCCGGACGTTGCAGTGGAGCCACGTACTCAGAATGGACCCTCCCCGCGACGCCAGCGGTCCTTCTGGGTCCTACGCTGCCTCTTCACCTGGCATCTCCGCCGTCGCTTGCCGTTTACCCCCTTCAGCGCTAAGCACCCCGACGTGTGGTTCCTTCAAGCCGAGGCAAGCTTCCGAGTGAGTCACATCACGTCGCAAGAGACCCGCTTCAACCATCTACAACAGTCACTGCCTTTTGAGATCGCGGTTGACGTTCGTGACATCCTTGCCAACCCGCCTACCACGAACCCTTACGACACGTT
This sequence comes from Haemaphysalis longicornis, assembly GCA_013339765.2. Classification (NCBI taxonomy): domain Eukaryota; kingdom Metazoa; phylum Arthropoda; class Arachnida; order Ixodida; family Ixodidae; genus Haemaphysalis; species Haemaphysalis longicornis. Next base: position 188,537 of record JABSTR010001312.1, on the reverse strand, counting down.
GAAGGCTGCCATCTTGAGCCGCACGAGCCCTTCGGAACGGCAGCGTTTCCAGGGGCTGCTTTCTGCAGAGGAGTTGGGTGACCGTCGACCTTCGCAGCTCCTTCACGAACTGCAAACCCTGCTCGGCGACGCACCTTCTGCCACGGACTCCCGTTTGTTGAAGGAACTTTTCCTGCGACGGCTCCCCTCTTCTGTGCAGATGATCCTCGCGACTGCTTCTGACCTTCCCTTATCCGCGTTGGCCGCGCATGCTGACAAGATAATGGAAGTCGCCACGTTGCATCCGCCTTTGTCCACGGTGGCATCCGCTCAATCTTCCGACCATACCACCGTGGCGGCGCCTGCTACTCCTTTGCCCTCAACCGCTATCCGACGACCTCGCCGCTCTCCGAGAGCGCATGCAAAACTTGGAGGAGATTGTCGCCTCGGCTGGTTACAGCTCGCCGCCGCCTCGCAACCCTCGAGCTCGGCGGTTGGGCCCTTCTCGCCGTACCCCGTCTCCGCAAGTATTTCGCCAGGAAGGCACAACGCGCCAGCCACCTCAACACCCTGATTCATTGTGCTGGTACCATCGCCGCTTCGGTGCAGCGGCCGCAACGTTGCACCCGTCCTTGCGGTTGGCCGGGAAACGGGACGAGGGATCGTTAGCGGCGGCGACCGATTCCCAAGCCAGCGACAGTCGCCTCTTCTACATCACAGATGCAACCAGTGGTCAACGTTTCCTAGTTGACACTGGTGCTGAAGTGAGTGTGCTCCCCGCTAATTCCTGTGACCGCACTCAAGCACCACTGTGCCATCTCCAAGCTATTAACAAGTCCAGCATTCCCGTGTACCGAAAAAAATCCCTGATGGTCAACATCGGCCTACGCCGTGCGTTCCGCTGGATTTTCCTTGTGGCCAACGTGAGTCACGCCATTCTAGGAGCCGATTTCCTTTCGCACTTCGGCCTCCTGGTTGACATGGCCCGAAAAAGAATCCTGGACGCCAAAACTGGCCTTTCTGTCATCGGCAAATTGTCTCCAGTCCATCCGTTCGCATTTACGTTTCTTTGCGACCTACCTTCTCCGTACCAGTAATTGCTGAACGCGTTTCCTTTCCTGACTGCCCCTCCAGACTAGACAAAGCCAGTGAAGCATGACGTCGTTCATCAGATCATCACCACCGGTCCACCTACGCATGCAGTGGCGCGTCGACTGGCTCCAGAGAAACATAAAATCGCGGAACAGGAATTTCACCACATGGTTGAAATCGGCATTGCTCGCCCGTCATCGAGAACTGGTCCTCGTCGTTACACATGGTCCCGAAGAAATCAGGAGACTGGCGACCCTGTGGTGATTACCGCTCCTTGAACGTGGCCACGGTACCCGACAGGTACCCCCTACCTAATATACAGGACTTGACCTCCAAAAAGCCTACCACCAAATCCCCGTAGCCCCGGATGACGTCAAGAAAACTGCCATCATTACACCGTTTGGCCTCTTCGAATTCACTCGGATGCCTTTCGGGTTACGCAACGCAGCTCAGACTTTTCAGCGCTTCATAGACGTCTTACTCCGTGGTCTACCTTTTGTTTTCGCCTACATAGATGACGTTCTTGTCGCCAGTTCATCGCTATCTGAGCACCTGCACCATCTGCGGATAGTTTTCGAACGCCTAGCAGAGCATGGCCTCATCCTTAATAGCGAAAAGTGTGCGTTTGGGTTGCCGTCGTTGGAGTTTCTCGGTCATTTTGTTGACTGCAATGGAATTCGCCCTCTGCCAGACAAAGTGAAGGCCATAATCGACTTTCCCCGACCTGAGTCCTTGCGCCAACTGCGCCGTTTCCTAGGGCTGGTGAATTATTACCGACGGTTCATCCCGGAATGTGCGGCCATTGTTCAACCTCTCGAAACTTTCCTTCAAACTTCCAAGTCTCCCGAGTGCAGTCTTGAATGGTCTGAAGCTGCTGATCGCGCATTCACTACCACCAATGATCACCTGGCCTCTTCTACCCTCCTTGTGCACCCGCGCCACAACGCTCCCACAAGCCTGATGGTAGATGCTTCCCACTGTGCGATTGGAGGTGTACTTCAGCAGCACATCCGCGGCAGCTGGCACCCGCTCGGTTTCTTTTCGAAGAAGCTTTCTCCCACTGAGCAACGGTACAGCACTTGGCGGCATAACTCCTGGCGGCATACCTCGCTGTGAAGCATTTCCGCTTTTTCCTCGAAGGCCGCAGCTTGGTGATCTTCACCGATCACAAGCCTCTTACGAACGCCTTCAAGTCATCGAAGACTACATATTCTCCCCGAGAGACGCGACATTTGGCTTATCTTGCAGAGTTTACGACGGACATTCGGCATGTCAAGGGAGTTAACAACATTCCAGCCGACGCCCTTAGCCGTATTTCCGCCGTACAGCGCTCCGGTTTCAGTTCTCAGGAGTTGGCCCAAGCCCAAAGCGATGACGAGGAGCTCCGAACTCTACGTTCTTCAAACAGCTCCTCTCTGCAACTCGAGGACATTCTATGCCCTGATTCGGGAATCAACATCGTTTGCGACATTGACCCGGTCTCAGGCCGCAGACGGCCATACCTTCCTGCGTCTCTCAGGGGCATTGCCTTCAACTCTATTCACCGTCTCTCTCATCCTGGAGTTCGTGCCTCACGGCGTTTGATTGCCGAGAGATACGTCTGGCCGGGCATGAATACTGACGTACGCGCTTGGGCCCGTTCCTGCCTCGCCTGCCAACAATGCAAGGTCTCTCGGCATACCACATCGCCTCTGGCTACTTTCCCACTACCGGACTCAAGGTTCTCCACAATTCACGTGGACCTTGTTGGCCCACTACCACCATCTAAGGGCTGCCGCTACATCTGACAGTGATCGACCGTTTTATACCGCTGGCCGGAGGCTTTTTCCAATCGACGATATTACGGCTGAGACTGTTGCTTCCACGCTTATGTCGACGTGGATCGCCCGTTTTGGCGTGCCCGTCGGAGATTATCACAGACCGTGGCCGCCAATTTGAGTCCACACTCTTTCGCCGCTTGACATGCCTACTCGGTGTTACTCACCTAAAAAACAACGGCCTATCATCCTCAAGCCAAAGGCCATGGTCGAGAGGTTTCATCGTCAGCTCAAGGCCTCGCTGATGGCTCACGAATCACCTGAGCAGTGGGCAGTTCACCTTCCTCTTGTGCTGCTAGGACTACGCACCGTAATCAAAGATGATCTCTTGGTTGTGCCGCATCCCAAATGGTCTACGGCACGTCTTTGCGATTACCGGCAGACTTCCTGGTCCCTCCACAGCCTCAAGATAACCCTTCCTCTCCTGGCCCATCCTACGTAAAGGATTTAACCCGGTTTTTCAGCTATATCCGTCCCCAACCGCCACGGCCGTGTTCCACAAAACCCACTTTTATTCACCCAAGTCTTTCTGTCAGCCAATACGTTTTCATCCGTGTCGACAGTGCCCGCCGGCCACTTCAACCGCCCTACACCGGCCCTCATCTTTTTTTCAAATCAAATCAGTTTATTTGCATCACAGTGATGCGGGTAGGCTCGGGCAAAAAGCGAACAGGTTTCACTTGAGGAAACCCGAGCCCCCCTTGGGTACAAGGCATACATCAAGGGCACATCTCCCACCCTCAGCATAACAGACGCTTCATGTGACAAGCGGTACATGCACTCCATTGGTAAAACATTGGATAAAAACACTGTCTTTATAAAATAACCCATATTACACAACTACTTAGACACTACTTAGACACTCAAACATTATCTGAGTCAACAAGAAATAGAGCATAATATATAGCAATGCACAACAGCAATATCTATGAAAAACAAAATCGGCATAACAAGTGGCAGTTTGAAAACAGTAAAAGAAATGTTACAGGAAGTGCTCTCGTGTAGCGCGAGTACTAGATTCTTGTAGGCAGAAACCGTCTGATATGAAATCATTTAGTAGCCTCGGTAAGGCAAACCTTAATCATCTGCCGTCCATGCTCAGTACGGCAAAATGGAAGGTACCAAAATTGTTGCTTTCGAAACGTGTAAGTTACGGGGTTTGGTTTAAGGGATAGCATTTGTAAGAAACTTTCTTCACAATTAGCAACAGATTTTTTATAACGCGTCGCCAGGCAAAATTTATATAAGTTAGGAACAGGTACAATTTTAAAACGCGTGAACAACTCCTTGGTGTGGGCAAGGTAGTCAACGTTTGCTATGTGACGCACTGCTTTCTTTTGGAGCAGGTACATTTTCTGTATGTTAGAGTTTGTTGTATTGCCCCAGATAAGGAAGCAATATTCACATGTGATACAAACAACGCGTTGTACAATAGGAGTTTTACAGATAATGGAAAGAAGGAGCGAACTTTGGCGAGTATTCCGACAGATTTTCCTAACCTACTTAAGACTAAGTTTATGTGATGGTCCCAGCTCATGTTTTTGTGGAAAATAACGCCCAATGTTCTTACGGTGTCTACGACCTGTGTGATAGTGTTATCCATTATGATGCTGCGGTCCACTGAAACAACACTCTGTCTTGAATGAAATAACACGGCTTTCGTTTTTTTACTATTTATGAGTAAGGAATTTGCTGTACTCCACGAGTTCAACTTTTCTAAAACGCCATTTATATTTGAAATTAGAGAGGGTATATCTGTGCCTTTGAATAGGAGGGTTGTGTCGTCCGCATATAAAATGTAATGTGGTTTGTCACTAATACATGTTATTTCATTCACGTACAGAATAAATAATAGAGGGCCTAAAATGCTTCCTTGCGGAACACCAGTGGTTATTTGTTGAAAAGTAGAGATGTTGTTTCCTATTGCTACGCATTGTAACCTGTGTTCTAGATATGATTTAAGAAGATCAGACGCGATGCCACGGATGCCATATAACTCTAATATTTGGAGCAGGGTCTGATGATTTAGGCGGTCAAAAGCCTTCGAAAAGTCTACAAATACACCCATACACAGTTGTTTATTTTCGAGTGCGTCAAGGATTATTTCTTTTTGCATTAGCAGAGCTGTTTCAGTAGACCTTTTGGGACGAAAGCCATACTGCGCTGCACTTATTAGTTCGAATTTGTTACAAAAGTTAGCGAGTCTTTTATAGATTACTTTTTCCAATCCTTTTGAAAAAACCGGTAGAATAGAAATGGGTCTATAGTTGGACATCTCATTTCTATCACCACCTTTAAAAAGCACTACAACCTTTGAAACTTGCATAAGCTTCGGAAAGCAACCTGTTGATAATGCTAAATTGTATATAAAACTTAGAACCGGGGCGATAGTGTAAATTACGTATTTGACTGGACCAATTTGCATGTCGTCAACGTCACGAGTTTTACTGTTCGGGAGAGAAATAAATATTGCCTCAATTTCACTTTGATCTGTTGGTTCAAAAAATATGCTTTTGGGGTTTTTAGGTATTGCATGACCGTTAGTTGTGGGGCAATGCGTTCTCATGACAACATGTTTGAAAAATGTATTGAATTGTTCGGCAAGTTCTATTCCGCGCACACGGTGGCCCTGAGACACGAGTTCATCGACAGGAGGGGCGTGCGCTTTCAGATTAAGAAGCTTGTTAATCTTTCTCCATACATCTGCACTGCCTTTGCAGGCATCTTGCTGAAACTGACTATGCAAGTAACACCGCTTTTCGTTTTTTAGAAATGAGTTCAACTTGTTGCGATATTGCTTAACTTTGTAGATCTGAAATTAGCCTTGTTTTAAGAAATTTCTTGTATAACTTATTCTTCTGTTTTATTCGTCTCAAGCATTCTTCGTTGATCCAAGGTTTGCGATTTTTACTATTCGTTTTAAAAGTTCTTTCTTTAAAACTTTCAAGGTAAACACGTTTAAAAACTGATAAAAACTTGTCGTACGCAGCATCGGCAGTTTCGCAGGACAATACGTCGGCCCAGCTTTCGTTCATGAGGCGGGAATGGAAAGAATGCAAAGCATCTTGTGTTATGTTTTGAATGCCTGCTGTCGCTGCTACTTTCGCATGCGTCCTGTTATCATGACGTTCTAAGAAAAGATAAATGGGGAAAGTGGTCACTTATGCTGGAGCAAACAACGCCAGATAACACTTTGGTACTGTTGTATTGGTAATAAAAAGATCTAGTACACTTTCTGTCTGAAGTGTGACACGTGTTGGCGTTTCACTGCAAATCGCAAAACCGTTTGATTCTATCGTTAAGCGGAACAACTCCTGCAATGGGCCAGTTTTCTTTATATCGATATTGAAGTCACCACCAAGTATTAATTCAAGATGATTTTCAGTCGCGTAGTTTAAGAGGCGCTCAAAGTGGGTGATGAAATTGCTTATCTGACTGTTCGGCGGCCGGTACATGACGCTGTAAATATTTTTGTTTGACACCAGAGCCAGACATTCAAAATCGTCAGTTATGAATGAAAGCTCCGAAATTATTTCACATTGAAATTCATTCCTTATAAGAATTTCGATACCACCACCTTGCTTGTGCTGTCTATTTATGAAGAAACTTTGATAACCTTCAAACCTGCAAACTTCCTCGTTCGAGGAGTACCATGTTTCCGTCAGCATAATTATATCAAATTTGAAAGCAAATTCATTGAGAAAGACAAGAAGTTCCTCTTCCTTATGCCGCCCTGATCGAATATTGAGGTGAAGGCAGGTAAGACCTACATTTTTAGACGAAATATATGCATATGCATCTCGTCATTTCACGCGGCGAAAAGACGTTTACAGTTCGCGTTAATGGCCGCGACACTGTCGTTTCCATTGATCGCCTCAAGCCCGCTTTCACCGAGGCCGAACCGCCTGCATTCGACACCACCATCCACCACTCCACCCTGAACACCACCACTCTCCCCTCCGTTCGCAGCCCCACCCGTGAACATCCCAGCGAAAAGACTGTCCGTTTTGCCGCCACTCCGTCTGAAAAGGGGGGGGGGGGGCTATGTGGAGGCGCCCCAGCAGCTTGCGTCGTCTGCTGCCGCAAACGGGCACGCTCCAGGAACGATGACGCTGGGGCTGAGCCACGAGTGGCGAGTGCTGACCAGGCGCTTGCGGTGCGCGCTGGGCACGAGCGTGGAATAAAGCGGGGACCCCAGTTTGGGTCCACGGCGCTGTAGCGTGCAGACGTGTGTCTTCGCATCTCTCTGTCGCCGTCGCGACAATACTATATTTTCCTTTCACGCTCCTTTAACTGGCGCTTCCCCTTTACTAAATTCTAGAGATTACTCTCCGCTACCGATACTAGAGTTGCCGCCGGATACCCAGCAGTAAGCGCTCCATTCGCCCTTTAAAGCTACTCTCCATGGAATGGCGGCACGATTTTTGAAGAGAATTCTTAAAACACAGGTTAAATGTGGATCTTTTTGTGAGCTTGGAGTGAGCCGAATGTTAAGGTAACAGGCCCTTGTCTGCTCTCGGGTGTCATGCCCAACATACACGTCGCTCATAGAGCGTCAGTTTAATATCAAGGAACTGTAGCACCTTGTCCGGAACCTCATTAGTTAACACAAAAGGACAAAAGCACTCATTAAATAGGGCTAAAAGCTTAAAAAAGCCCTCGGAAAATTACCAACCCTGTTGCCAAAGAGGTCTCAAAATCATCAACGTATCTACAAATTTTTAGAACATGAACATCATTTAGGTGGTCTGCAACACACCTTTCCGAGTGGGCTAAAACAGGTTGCATAAAACAGCAGCTAAACAAGAACCAATGCACGCTCCCTGCTTATGAATATAGTTTTTCCATTCTATTCAGCAACAGTTGACCTCAAATAGAAATTTAGTAACTCAAGGAACCGGTCAACTGTGACCAAAGACGCATTTTGGAAACGTACCGAGTGAAACCGATCAATGCTCTCTTCAAGGCGTTTTAGTAGCTCATTATGTGGCAGCGAATATTATAAATCTTTGGTGTCTATCGAGCAGGACAGAAAACCCTTGTCCCTGTTAAGCTTCCAGAAATCAATATTTTTCTTTAAAATTCCTCACCATGAGCTTAAGTGGCGCAGGAATGGAATCAGGAAATTGACTCTCAAATTGTAAATTTTGTTGCCGACAGCTTGCTGTTGACGTCCTGACTGCGGAAAACGTCTCTGGTAAAAGGCACTTCGAAGGTACTCGGCTTGTTGTGGGACCGCTAAACAAAAGACATTATCATGTCCCCACTAAAAGTGTCAACCTTCATCTCGACACAGCCTTTCACAAAGTGAGTGGTGCTGCACGCCTTAGCGCGTTTTTTCGACACCCTGTGCTTGCTATCGCCTTTCCACATTCCAGCTCGGGTGATATTTGAACAGCTATAGCGGCTTAATGAGGAACGAGGGAGTGCGCTTCACTCGTTTGTGTAATCCTTCGTCCCTCGTCGAGCTTAGTGCCAGCAGTGTTTCGATTCAAAAACCAAGCAGCCCCATTCCAAGCTCTGGTGATGATTGGGATGCGCCGCTGCGAAAGGACACCGGTAGAGAGTGGAAGGACTGGGTTTCTGGACTTCCTACTCTGTCCTGTGTGTGTAAACAACGAGTATTCCTATCTCGCGTGCCAAATAAAAACGCTAGGATAGAAGTTCACTGCTTCGCCGATGCCAGTTTCTTGGCGTTCGGAACAGCCGTAACTTGGCGCAGTCCAATCGATAAAGACAACTCTCCCGTACACCTTCTGATGAGAAACTCCCGTATCACTCGTTCCCATGACTAGAGCTTGTAGTCTGCCGTTTAGCGGCTATATTATTGATATCCATACGGCAAATGCGAGAGTTTTTAAACTAGAAAGCGTCGTGATTAACTGAAACGCAGTGCGGTGTGATAAAACTGCAGTGGGTTTCAGGTGATGCTTTTGGCTGAGAGAGGTTTGTAAGAAATTGTTCCTTTGAATACACCAGTTAGCAGCAGGATTCGCGTGTCGGCACAGGTCTAGTGGAGACATACGGTGCAACGTCCAACCTGCCCACGCGTCGAGTGTCTGCGACTAGGTTGATGCAGCAGACCACGTGGAAAAACTGAGAACGGTGGCTATCCAAAGCACAAGAAAGCTGGCCTTAAAGTATCTGTTCTGACTCAGCACACTGACAGTACTGATCTAGAGTCAGTGTGCACGGCTACAGTCGCACCGAAATTGTTATCTCCCCACTACTTGACATTTAGAACTACAGTCGTCTTCAAATGGTCTCCGCCGTCACTGTGGGAATAGGGAGGTTTCGCCGACAGGCTTCATTGAAGAAACCTTCGGGAGCATGAGGGCATCTAAAATACAAGAAGCCGAGCTGTACTGGCTGCTGCTTGTACAGTGCAGCGCTTTTTTCTCTGAAATTGCTGTCTGCCGTGACCGAAAGTACTTGCTTCACATTCCACCATCCGGACGTTATGTCTAGACCTTGAGCACCAAGGAGTGCTTCGCATCGGCGGCTGGCTGCATCAGCTTGACGTGTCCGAAGAAGTGACCACCAGTTTACAGACTTGTTGGTAGAGGCAACACATCTACACCTGTTGCACGCGGATGTTCAGTCTACCCTTGCCGACGTTCGTTCAAGGTTTTGTATTTTCAGGGGCGACGAACTGTAAGACGTGGGCTCTACAGCTGTTTGCCGGGCTGGCTGAGACGTCTACGGGTCGAGTCAGCTCCTGCTCTTCCTTTACCAGGAGACTGCGTAAAGGAGACAACTCCATTTGAGTTCGAAGGAGTGGTCATCTGTGGACCTCTTGATTGCAAGACAAGGCCGCCTAATGAGTCTAGGTTGTGCACAGTCACTTGTTTTGTGCAGTCACCCGGACGGTTCACCTAGCGTTAACGTAATATCTTACCTCTGAAGCGTTCCTTCTTGCCTTCCGGCTCTTCAGTGCTCCGCAGGGGATTCCAGCGACAGCTTATTCAGACAACGCACCGTTCGTCCAGACCTGGGCTAGGCGTCTTCTCTCATCTGATGACGAATAACGCAAGCTCCAAGCGCATATATTGGAAACTCATCGCGAAACACGCCCCCTGGTGGGGAGGGTTTTGGCATCGAGTCATCCGGACGATCATGGGTGCACTGAAACGGTGTGGTGGCGCAGCTGCCTAACATGACGGTGTTGCTCCAGGTTGAAGGCAGCGTCAACTACCGTCCCCTAACTCACGTGGATTATGACTATGCGGCACTGGTTTTGGAGGGTCTTTTATGTTTTTGAAGTTTCATTTCATGTCTAGCGTCTGTCCAGTCCCCATTCTTCTCTGTGTTTGTGCGTTTTTTGGGGGGGAGGAGGGGTTAGGGGGGCTAGCAGACATGCCTCAGATATCCCCGTACCAGGCTGCCCAAGTTTTCGCAATAAATGCCTGAGAAGAATTGACTCCCTTACAATTCTTCATCCGAAAAAGTCTCGTATGACTGACGTCAACAACGGATCAACTCATGCAGAGCATCACGGCCAACGATATCCCACGACGGGTCAAGCACCCAGTTGAATTCGCCCGCCATTGATGGAAACGATAGAGAAAAGGGTACTTGCTTCTTTGATTCTTCGCTCAGCTAATAACGCTTTACCAGCAGTTCCCCAGGCTCTGAGTTGGTGACGTTGCTGTCGTGCAGGACGACAATGTACCTGCCATTATGCTGAATGTCGGGCCCATAACTGAGGAATTGCCAGGAAGAGACAGAACAAGCAGGATTTTCCGACTGCTGCTTCCAGGTGGCCAGGAAATCCAGCTCGCCTTAAGCGGTTGCAACTGTTGAAAGCCGACGCACCCAGCACGGGGTCGGGCATGTGTTCAATCTCCCTGGCACAAAATAGCAGATTCCCGGCCAGAATGAGCACACGAAGATGTTGTTTAAAGCTAGGCTTCGGGGGCCACGAGCAAAAAAGAAAACAAAGCACAGCTTCGAAGCTACCATGCACTAGAATTGCTTAGGATTGGACCAGTTGGTTCTTGTTGTGGTCAAACTTGAGCTTGAACGAAAAAACTTAAGCATCCACGCACTAAGCGGTGGCTCTCGTTTTTACGTTGCACACACCCTCGCCATGTCCGCTACTGCTCTTTGCTTTATTGATGCGAAACCAGTATCGGCACAATGAGACGAAAAACCAGACGTTGTCACCGGTCTGTGGCCCCGGATGTTTACGGGCCTTCAACTTGAAAAAGAAAGACGTTCGAGGCGCAAACCGTAAACAAACCCAGCTACATGTGCGCTGAAAGTCCACTGGCCAAGACTGCACGAACCCATTCCTTCGAGGTGCACTGGCACGTCTTTATGTGCTTTGAATGAGATGGTATTACGGCTGTCCCTAGCAGCAATTTACTCTTACGTCGTGCGTGTCATGTAGCTAACATATACAGGTTCCTTTTACGGGCTTAGGAATAGTCTCTGCAGTGGTACCTTACACACAGGGTTGGGAATTGGCAAACAAAGAGGGCTGCTGCTGTGAGACGTTCACGGCCGAATCATGTAATCCCAGTTGTGTGCACACGCATGCGCAATGCCTCCATAACCAATGAGGCCAAGGGAGGTGAAGCGGACGGCTGGTTTACCAAAATTCAAAGCGGCAATGCTTTCGCAATAAAGTACATGGGCAGGCCCAGCAACTGTCTCATTATATGTATGGTTAACATTAGCGTTTATGGGTGACAGAGGACATTTTCTTGACGGAATCAATTTTTAATGGTTACTTCTGAGGTTTCTTGACAAGCTTTTACGTGTCATGAAAACTGATATTCTTCACAGCAATGCAGCTCCACTATTCAAGCCTAAATTTAGAACGTTAGAAAATTTTAAGTTCCTTTCGAAATGTCCAACCCGCACCTATGAATACGATGGTGAACTTTCAGAAAAATCCGCTTCTAAGAACATAGTTTTGTGCAAATTCTCAATCAATTTCTTGTTTTGGGGCAGTGAAAAACATCCCCCAGAAACTGGGCGAAGTGCCGAAAATAAAGAAGTCACTTCAAAGCACAAAAATGTTCGTTTAATAAAGGCTTAGTGCGCATGCGATTAGGCAAGGGCACTCTGGCAAGCATGGCGGTGCAGCACATTGTCGCATCTATTATTAGCCCCACAATGCTCTGCGTTCAGAAAATTCTGACAGCATTGAGCAATGTTGGAATTTATATAAACTAATGAGGCAGCATAGAAACTATCCTGTGCTTGCTGTGATATGGATCAGGAGCATAAGGTAGCTGCCTACTACACGTTCCTTGGAGTTTTTGTTGCTGCCAGTTAACCAAGAAGAGCGCGGTTGATTTCGCACTTTTTTCATTTCATTGCATTTCAGTTAGTTCGCATCAAGTAAAAAAACAGTACGCTGGAGGTTAGCAGAAAAAGCCGACGAGATGTCAGCTTGAGGGAGCCGCAGAACCGCCCCTTTCACCCACTGGCCGCTTGAACAGCATTTAAAAACGTTGTTTGAAGATCTACCAATACTGTAGTTCAAGCAATCGAGTTTGTAGGAAGTCATTGAAATATAAATAATCATAAATATGGTGACACAGGAATACCAATAAAATAAAGCATCAATATAATTTAAATAGCGTAAAAAAACAACAGCCGAAAGTGTGGGCTCGATGATTGCTGTAACAGAGCATTAACCTCTCGACCGAGACACATCGACCATCCTACTAGGGCCGACAGCCATGCGTTCTACAAGCGAGGTCGAATATTTCACGACACAAACGCCGAAAGGGCCATCTCTAGATCCGCGGACAACCTCGAAAACATTTCCGAATCATTTCCGGGTGCCGATATATTCAAGAGAACCGTTTTTCTCAGTGAAATCGAGGGCTGACCGCGATGGGGCGCGCCTTTTCCCCGGACTCAACCTCGCCCTTCGCAAGCTTACAAGCGCGGGCCAGCGACCGATAGTGTCGGGGCACAGCGAGCTCTTCGCCGACGGCGTCGGTTCCGAAGAACCCGCTCGGCAGTAGCTCACCCGTCAGCAGTTCGATAGTATCGCCGGTGGCCATGGGAGTCCGATGGGCGCCAATGATGTTGCACGGAGCGCCGCTCACTTAGGCAAGACTCCCGGCGTGTGGTACAGCGTTACACTTACAAGTGCGGGCCAGCGACCGAAAGCGTTCGGGCACAGCGAGCTGTTCGCCTTAGCCGTCGGTTCCCAAGAACCCCCACGGCAGTAGCTCACCCTTCGCAGTTCGGTAATGATCCTTCCTCAGGTTCACCTACGGAAAGCTTGTTACGAATTTACTTTCTCTTAATGATCAAGTTTGGTCATCTTTCCAACAGAAAGACAAATTTGCCGCTATTGTCACTTAAAACCTAAGCACATAAAAATGCAAGATCTACAAAAAAAGTAAATCAAGCACACATAAAAAATACACCTACAAAACAACATTTTAAGGAGGAGGTGAAGAAATTGCACCGATTCTTAGAGGTGATACCTTCTTATGCTATGTTTTTAGAAAGAAATGTGTTGAGCATTCTTGGTAGTCAGTTTTCGATCATTCGTTGTTCGTAAGATATCATGTATGTCAAAACATTCCAATGTTCTATGTGTCGCGTGTGGTACACAGTATCGTTTGCTTTTATTTTGCCAGGTGTTTAAGGAAAGATATGCCCATTTTTACTTCTTGTTTATAAACCTTACACAGTCGGTAGTCGAATATTGTGGTTAACGGCAATACATTGTACTTTTCGACTAAAGGTTGTGTGTGCTGATGGAAAGAAACGTTTTCGAGCATTCTAATGACCTTTTCCTGTAGCCGGTGAATTTTTTGGTGGTTTCCTGAGTAGTTGTTCCCCAGAGCAAATGGCAATAGTTTAACCTGGAAGAACATAATGTCTTATATAAGACAAATACAAATTTTAGAGGTAGAGTATGTTTATGCCGGTATAAAAAGCCAACTACTTGAGACAATTTTTTTGCGAGTAATGTTACCTGTTCATCAAAGGATAAATGTGCACGAAATTTGACTCCGAGTGTGTTTACTGATTGCACTATCTCCACTTTGGCAGAGTTAAGCAAATAAAGTTGTCAATTATTACCGGGTTATATTTGTCGCGGAATATTATTGCTTTCGTCTTTGAACCGCTAATCTTTAAACTATTTCGCTCTTTTCCTAATTCTACTTTCCGGGAAGTTCAATTTGCAGTTACAATTATTTCGTGCGCCGATTTACCATGGAAAAATATACTCGTGTCATCAGGAAAGATGATAAACTTAGCGCATGATGATACGCCAATAATATCCTTTACGTAGACATTAAAAAGAAAGAGTCCCAGAATGCTGCCCGGTGGTACCCCAATTTTTACCCGACAAGGCTTTGAAGAAAAGCCATTCAAGGCTACGATTTTATTGCGGTCTTTGAGGTAAGATATAATGAAGGATCGTGCCACACCACGTATACCGTAGTGCTCTAGCTTCCGTACTAGCAAATGTGGTTGATATGGTCGAATGCTTTTGTTAAATCAATAAATAGACCGAGCACCATGTCAACACTGAAGCGTCAGCTGCAAATAATCGACATCGACAAGGGCTCAAGCTTTTTCTAGCGTACCGCATAGGCATCTGTTTTAGACAAAGCTATTGACTTCGGCAGCAAAGGTAAGGTATCAGTGTGCGTATTTGTTTCAAATTAACTGGGTGGTGGGAGGCAAAATACGTCCTACAGTGCATTCGCAAATATTCAGAGACAGGCGCTTCTCCATTCTGTCTAGGCGTTCGAGAGACGCGCGTGACGTTGTCCCTCGCCCCAGAGTCACAGGGCAAAGTAACACGGCCTTGCCACTCTTGGGCAGCCAAGACACAATTCTATTTTGAATGATAAATCGTTACTTCTGAAGCGAGATTGTGTTTACACCCCCGCATTTAACGAGGACCAGAGTGAGCACCACTGCATTGAGTGACACCAAGATGGTGAGTTGGGGAGTTGGGAAGCGTTCACATTAGACCAACAACTCGAAAAATACGAGGAGGGTGTTGTCTCTTCAGTGGAGCCTCCTGTCAGGCTAGTTAATATAGCATAATAAGACAGTTGCGTTTAAGCTTGCTACAGGGACCGACAAGACAAAAACTTGCTTAGGTTTAGTTTTGGGTAACCCTAACTGATTTGTGAAGTTGGCTAACCCAAATTTATCTTTGATTACCCCAAGAAACTTCACTGCTATGGCTAGGCCTATTTTCGAGGTGTGGTTTCGAAATGATACACATACCTGTTTTCAATAAATACACTTCTTATTGACAACCTTTTTACGCCTTACGGTGTTGTTAAAGCCTTGCCGCTGTACGCGCGCCCACAGCTGGGTGTTCGAATTCCTCCATCGCACACGGCTCTGCACCGCACGGGGCCTGCTGGCCGTCCTTGGTGGCGAGAGCTTGATTCGGCGGCCTCCTCGCTTCCCTCCAACAGGTGGGGCACAGGTTCCGCGCACGTCTTCGTTTCCTCCTCGCCTATCACTTCCCTACCGCCTATCTCTCCCCGCCATGGGGCCGCAGCTCACTGCCGGACCTACCTCGGCAAAGTTGGCGCGGCTCACTCAAACTCACAATTTTTTTTTCGAATCACCACTCGCTCACTCAGCCTCATTGCTGATATGCGCTCACTAAAACTCACACTCACATTGAATGCAATACTCAGAACTCACTCGGACTCAAATCTCAAAATGTAATGAGAACTCAAAATGCACTTAAACTTAAAAGGTACTTAAAACTCAAAATGTACTCAGAACTCAAAATGTACTCAAGTTCAAAATGTACACAAAACTCAAAATGTACTCAAACTCAAAATGGACTCAAAACTCGAAATGTACTCAAAACTCAAAATGTACTCAAACTCAAAATGGACTCAAAGCTCAAAATGTATTCAAAACTCAAAATGTACTCAAACTCCAAATGGACTCACAACTCAAAATGTACTCAAAACTCGAAATGTACTCAAACTCAAACATGTACTCAAACTCAAAATGGACTCAAACTCAAACTGTACTCAAACTCAAAGTGGACTCAAAACTCAGAATGTACTCAAAACTCAAAATGAACTGAGAACTCAAAATGGGCTGAGAACTCAAAATGATTTCAGAACTCAAATGGCCTCCCAACTCTCTCGTGCTAGGAATTTATGCGGGCTCAGATAAACTCTGATTTTATTAGCATGCAGTGTTTCCATATTTAAGCGTGATAAAAATATTACGCGTGCATATTCGTGAGCTCAAACTCGTGCATTTGGCACGACATGACACCATAGCTCCTGTGAAGTCAGAAACAATTTTCGTTGCAGAATTATTACAGCTATACCTGCTGCCCACGATGACTAGCACTGGTTGCAAGCAATTGTACGTATATATTGAATAGCACACTCTTGATGTAGGCTCCGGGTTCGTGTTCATGACAGAGACGGTCCAGACTAGATGGTGTGCTGGGTCCCTGGGTGGAAACAAGCAGGATTGGGCGAGGGTATGTGCGCTCACTGCTCCGTTTACTTACGTCGAAGCTGTTTAGGGTTACGGTTCTGTGCATTCTTGCTCTGCATCCTAAAGAACGCCTTGTGTCAAAGTGAACTATCCCCGCGAATGTCTAAAGCGCGAGGCGGTCATGGATATGCCTTTGCTTTTTTGGTGCGTAGCATTGTTTGCCGAGTACCCCCTTCCGCCTACCCCCGCCAGGATCGTGCAACGCCGTACCTTTACACAAAAATGCAGACATCACGGAAGTTCAACCTGTAATCATCATAAAAGCTAAATTTACAAAATTGATCAAAATAAATGTTGAAAAAATAAAAAATAAATAACAAGAAAAAATATCAAAAATGGCGAATAGTAACACGGGAGTCATGGATAGTCTCATATTGGGATAAAATTCAGAGAGACGTGGCGTTAAAAATGTGGGGTATGAAATTGATGGTCTCGAGGAGGGAAATCTCGTGCGACAAACAAAAAAGTGCCTTGTTGTTTGCTGAGGCACTTGTATTAGTTTGTATTAGCATGTGCTAGGTGGGATGAACTCTCGTAGATCGCAAAAGCAGCACGCTATCGTTGTAAGCAATTACCGTCACCGCACCCAGCGGTTAACTTCCACATGCACGGGTGTGCATGTGCGAGTGCGAGAGCGTGTGCGCGTGCGTGTGCGCGTGCGTTTGCGTGTGCGTGTGTGTGTGTGCGTGTGTTGCGTCAGTCATCTGCTCATTCATTGTTTTTGACATGTAGTCATTAGAGATTTGCAGAGGCCGAATTAATTCTTTGCCTTTATATTGTTGTCATCTCCTAGTTTTGATATCTTGCGCTGATTTCTCATTGTAATGAATTCAGTTCCAGCGCACACGGAAACTTCGTTTGCTTATTTTTCTCAAGTGTCTTCCTTTTGTCGCAATGGCTGTTTATGTCTTGGGTGGCTCTGTTGCCTCTCTATCTTCTACACTATAGCAAAGAGGTAACGTCTCACATGTATTTGGCCAATTCTGAATGGGAGTGCACGTTAATTGGTACACTGTGGGAAGGAAATTACGGACACGAAACGCGGTCGCAAGGCTTATTCAAAAACAAATGTGAAATTCGCCTTTGTGATAAGGTCTGATGCCCCCTGTTACCTATGGTCGTCTACAATTTCCACGACACCATATGTGTCGAAAGATTTGCTTGTTTGTTAGGAAATGGGGAAGGGAGGACGTAACGTTTGAATGGAAGGTATTAGCAGAGCGTTTTTAAGTGTGGTGATTTAAGTTCGAGAGCTTCGCATGGCTTTTTTTTTACCCCATGCCATCCTGCCTCGATGACTCTGGAATTAGACGCCAATATTTTTATTACTATAAACCGCATTGATGTACATCTCTGGACAAACGTATGTATATAGCCCAACTGCCTTAGGGGTTGGCAAGGAATTTTGGTTAAACCCGACCCAGCAATTAAAGAAAGAAACCTTTTGCTATAACCTGATAACCATAACCAGAAAGCATTTTTATATTTGTCCCACGTGATCCGCCTCGACGAGACCTTTAATTTGATACCCCACACACCCTAGCAGGATCATATAGAATTCGTACCAGTCAAACTAACCATTACTGTCATGACTGTAACCAGGACGCATTATTTAAATGTCCGACGTGATTCCCCTAACTGAAACCTTAAATTTGGCACCCCACATGCTTTAACGGTCTCAACTTGAATTTACCCTAATCTATGACTCCTAATGACTATCTCAATATTAGAACCACGAAGCCTTTTTTTATTTGTACCACGTGATTCCCTTTGTCAAAACCGTAAATTATACCCTACACGCCCTAGCGGGGTGACTTCGAATTTTAACCCAATATAAGACTCCTCATGACTGTCTCATGGTTATAACCAAGAAGCATTTTTTACTACTCCCACGTGATTCCGCTCATCAAGACCATTAATTTGATACCCATCACATCCTAGCGGAATTATTTGATTGTTAAACCAATCAATGACTAACCATGACTATCTCATGATATAGCCATACCGCATTTTTGTCCCACGTGATTTCCCTTATCGGAACTTTTAATTTGATGCCCCGCACAACCAGTGGCGTCATTGTAAATTTTAAACTAATTTATGACCCACCTTGGCTATGTCATGATAATATTCACGAAGCACGTGATTACCCTCATCGAGACCTTTAATTTGATACGCCACACACCCCAGCGTCATGAACTTGAATTTTAATCGAATCTATGACTAACCATGACTACGTCATGATATAACCGAAACGCATTTTTGTCCCTAATGAATCCCCACATCGAGACCTTGAATTTCATTCCCCACATGCCCTCGCAGCGTCATTTTGAATTTTAACCTCATCTATGACTCATTATGAGTTCCTGTGACTAGAATGAGGAAGCATTTTTTATTTACCCCCCCATGATTCCGTTAATCGGGACCATTCATTTGATAGCTTACACGCCTTAGCGTCATCAGTTTGACGCTTCACCCAATGTAATGCGGTAATTACTCTGTCTAATGGGGCGTTGCCCAGTGACTACAGCTAATTCTTTTGAAACAGCAGAAGGGACAGCCCCCGCCCCCTTTTCCTTCCGGCTCTCACGTCTTCCTTTGTGACCTCTAGTAACAGGCGAACAACCAGCAAGCAAGCGCCGCCGTGTGCTTTCCGACCATCCTTTCCCACCCTCTTAGTGGATCTATCAGGAGGAACAGTTAAGGCAACCCTTTTTTATGACCTCACAAGTCAATTATCACTCATGCGCCCAGCCGCGAAATCTTGGTATACAGCAAGTGCTTAGAGTGATGAAAATTCAACACTAAAAAAATCAGACACCCCTTCCCTTCCAACCGATTATGCGGATCGTGAATGGTGCCGTACCCAATGGTAACCTAAATTCCGAGCCCACAACGACGTATGAAACTTAAGAGCCAACCATGGCTGCCAGCTAGGCTACTCATATGTACTTAAACTCAAAATGGACACAAAACTCATATGTACTCATAACTCAAACTGTAGTCAAAACTCAATATGTACTCAGAACTCAAAATGGACTCAAACTCAAAATGTGCTCAGTACTCAAAATGTACTCAAACTCAACATGTACTCAGAACTCAGAATACACTAGGTCTCAGGCGTACTCAAACTCAATCGGACTCAAACTCACTCGGGCTCACTCGGCTCCAACTCACACAAGCTCAAACTCACCATGCCACACTAGCCTAGTGCTTACTCAAACTCAAATTCTCGCGTGAGTTCGAGTCCAAATGAGTCTGAATGAGGGCATTCATAAGTGAGTTCGCCGACCTCTGGTGCCGGGTGCCCCGCCGCATGTCGACACGGGTCCCACGCACGTCTCCGTTCTCTACTGGCCTATCACTCGGCCGAAGGGTTGCAAGCTAGGCTAGTTGGAAAGACATATTCTTGGTTCAACCCCAACGACAAAGTAGGTACAACACAAGTTGTGTCAACCTGCGTTAGAAAGAGCACGAATTGTCATTACTGGGCACTCCATCCTGCCATCCGTGTTCACATTGCGCTAAGTGCAGCGGATGTTTTCTGCCAGTGACATTTTTAGGTGCACTGAGCTGACGCTCCGAGAAATCATGGAAGCGTTCCACATAGCAGAAAGTGGAGACAAGTCTGTCAGCCAAGCAAGCATGAGTCTTCATCCAGAAAAGATTTCACATCTGCGTGGGTCTTCACAGAAGCCCTTGTGTATCTGGTTGTCTTATCACTGTGGTTTTTGTAAACTTGTTTTCCTCATGCGGTGTGTCTTTTCTTGTTTTGTGCTAATTTTGTTCTAACCTTCTTATTTTAGACCTGCGCCTGTCCTTGTGCTCCACTTCCTGTATTTTTTATGTTTGCGCTGGTTTTATCAGACAATTAGCATATCTCTCCCCCGCCGCCTCTCTTTAGCGGCCATCGAGCCGCTGCTTTGTGCCCGGCGCTTGCCGAAGGGTTGCGTGGTTGGCGCCCCAGCTTTCAAAGTCAAAACTGGCCACCCCGCGAAGAGCACCCGATATAGCGTAGTGAAGCTTTTGCTACATAATGCGCGATTGTTGTTGCCGTGAAGACGGCGCCGTCTTCACGTCAAGTGGACGCATCTTTGTCTTGCCCTTCCCTGTAACAAGTTCCAGCGAAACCCCCCTAAGATGAGATAAAAAGTCCGGCGTTAAACAGGAGGGAACGAAGAAGACGACATACGACAGAATAAATCAACTGTGTGATCAACAGGTTTTGTCAAACCCCATACGATATTTGTCTTTCACTTCGTCCCCGTCTTTCCTGCTGGCTTCCCCGTATACGTTGAGCGAGCGTAATGTTGCCTCCACCTTCTCGGGCTGTGGAAGGGTTGACTATGCCAAGCTCAATGATGCCTTTTGCGGAGTATCGTGGCAACCACAGATGCGGATGATTTGTATCTGCAGTCGGGCATACGTCAAGTTTTGATTACCTTCCTCACGAAGCCTGCTACTTCACTCACGCCCACGTACGTAGTATTAGCATAGGCGGGATTCGAAAGCAGTAGCGCACAAGAGTAGTGTCATCTGAAGGTATTTTTTCGCCTTAGAAGAGGTGCCTTGCCCCCCTGTATGTCGGGCAGAATAAAAATGGCTGGGAGACACCGCGTGGCATAAACACGTGACCAACAGCGCATTTGCATTTCTGTTAGGCCAAATGTCTCACCCTATGAATCCCAGGCACATCGAGCCACGCATGCTATATTAACTGGCTTTTCTCTTAATTGGAGCGAGGAGACATCAGGCACGACAACTCGGCTGGGCAGCAGGAGGTTGATGCGCCTACCTTTGGACGAACAGGTCCCTGAGCGGGCAGGCCTTCTGGAAGGCGAAGCCGCAGTACTCGATGCCCAGGTGCTCGGCCACGACGCGCACTGCGTGCCGCTCTTCCTCTGACAGTAGCCGCTGCAGGCGTCTCAGCAGCGACACTCTGCACACGTGAAAAAGAAAGCCGACGCCAGTTTTAGAGACAACTTTCCCGGCAAACATTCCGGAAAGCGGAAGGGCGAGCCTCACACGAGCTTTTCGTTTGCTCCCACGCATTTGCAGTCAACCCCTGTATTATATGCCATAACACCTATATAATATCTTCCTTTTAACTCCTAACTGCTTTATTTTGGGAGTCACGAATATTTCACTTACGTCATATTTGTCACGGAAGGGACGTAGGCACGACGAAGCAAGCGGCCTGTAAAGGGTGCACCTCTGCACAAAGGGTCTCTTTGCGAGAAAGCAACCTTTACTACTAAACAGTATTTGTTGTTCGGTTCTGGGTTTTATATTATAACACGAAATTGTTTCATTCCGGGTTATATCAAGATTTCCCCGACGTCATATCTCTCCCGAAAATGACGCCAGCACACTGTTTACCCTAGCAGGATGTCTCTCGCCAAGCACACCCACAAGACAGCCGCCCACCTGCGAATCATGCTCAGCTGCAGATTTTGCTGCACATTTCACTCTCTTGTTTTACCAATTCCTAAGACACAGTTCCTTTCATGCACTCTTCGGCCCCCCAGGTTCCCAGGAGACACGCCGGGATAAGTTGAACTCGACAGTGCACGCATGCATCCTTGTAGTCGCACTCCTGGGTTTTTGAGCCGCGCTAATAGAAATAAAAAATCAAAGGATTTCTAACTTAGCACACCAATGTCACTCTGCTTGCTTTGCATTTGCTGAGACATGCTGGTTCGGCCCACGCACTTTTCACGCTGCGCCCCTCCCCACGTCCCCATCATGCCATTGGGTGTTTTGTTGCCTCCTTTTTATACGTATTAACGTACCTGCTCAATGCAGTGTGCTCTCACGTGGTGGCGTTTCTCCGGTCCCTGCGCGAGATCATTATCCCATCCCCGACAGAAAAATACTGATCATGTTTTTCGCAGTGCCTGATATAGGGACAAACTTGCGGCTCTGTCCTCGTCGAATATGCATGGACCTCGTACCTCGTACACCCTATATCACTGCATGGTGGTACAGGGAATTCTCCAGCTCGAGGTATTTATTTGTTTATCCAACAACTCTGCGGGTGTTTCAGGGCAACATGAGGGCAAGGTTCTAAAGATCTCTTAGCGATCACAGCTTCGCACAGAGCGAAAATTACGACGCTAAAGACCGACCTCAGCACATTGGGTAGTTCGTGATTCCTAAGCTCGTTGCCACTAGAGCGCAAGGCACGTGCACAATTGGTCAGAAATATGGTTGCAACGACTAGCCGCACCACTGAATTTGAGGCACATGCTCCCATGCAGGCGTGCGATGCGTTGTCAGCATCGCTCCGCCCAACATTTTCTCTCCATGGTTGCCTACCTCTTTCGGCGGCCTCCCGGCGATTTAAATGTGTGCAAGCGAAATCAGAGGTGAAAAAGAAAATATTTATCCACTGGAATTATACGAATAAGGCTGTTATGCTACACGCTGCATTTTATATGTTGAGAAAGCGTTGTCTGGGCCGTTCAGCCCGGACGATTCTGCTCGTCCATACTGGTTCCACGTTGGTTCCTTTGGTAACATGTGTCTAACGGGTATCTGTATTGTAGTTGCTCATGCATGGCTCGCGCCGTGTTACCTCTACCTTCACTGTTACTTTGAGGTTTTTGCTTAAGCTTTTTGTCACGCCAACTTCGCGCAGACATCAGCCATGTAATCCAGCAAAACAAAACACTTCTGAAAAAAAAGCTGCGGCACAGCTCAGCTAACCATGGATGTGTAAAGCTAAAGCTTGGCTTAGCCCTGTCAAGCGTTCTCTTCACTTGGTTAACCCTTGATTTAGCAGCAGAAAAATATTTACTATTCTTCGAAAGCCTGCCTTTGTCTACCGTTCTGGTCCCACTTGCGGTGTTTTGGGCCCCGACCGGCTCACTATTCCTCAGTCTTCGCCCGCTCGGCATTTTGGTCCCTCTCAAGTAAAGCAGATCGTCGGGCGATATACGCGGTGTTGCCAGAACCCTGTTACCGAGATCGGTTCAAATTGCGACGCTCACAGAATTGCCTGGGATCGCTCTCATTATTGGTGTATGCTGCCTTCCCCTTCGCAGTAAGGCGGCGACCCAGTTAACAAAAGCTTTTGTGCCAAGCCGGCGGTGGCGGTGGTGATCGGCCCGGCAAGACACGTGATGCATTGCCAAAGTTATGGTGGAGCTGCGGTCAAATGAAGATCAAATTTACCGCTACGCGAAACCACTCAAAGAGATAAGTAAAGCTTCAATTAAAAATACGTCAGGCAGAAAAAAATGCGCTACATGGGCTTCTGGTGGAAGCCCCTTCTTTCTTCGCAAGAACCTGTTGGTGGCGGAGAGCGCGCCCCGTGTTCCGCCCCTGGAAATACCCAGAACTGCAACTTGCGCCACCAGCGCCTCATCTGGGCCTTGTACGAAGCTTACGCAGTGACGTCGTTGTGCCGGGGGGCCTCCGACAGTGCTCTTATTGGCTGCGCACACACGACGGTCTTCTGAAGGGAGCGAACTTAACGAACTGGCAGTCTACGTCGTGAGGCTCGTACCACTCGCTCACGACGCGAAAAGCGGCCCTGTGCGACCGTCGTCACGACAAGTCGCATGCCAATCGCACGCGGTTCACGGTCATGTGCCTCGCGCTTAAGAGCTTCAATCGCATGTACGAGGTGTCTGATGCGTTCACTTATAAGCAGGTAGGCGCTAGTTCACGAGGCATTACTCTAGGCAGACACAGCACTTGACACGCCATCCCGAAGGTGCATAACACCACCCAAAGGCGTCCTATACAGAATATTGACCTACTTTTTACAACATCCCTACACGCGCTTCACTTCATGCATGTCATGTCGCAAGAGTTGAGGCGGAACTTCACAGCCAGGTTCAGATCCGGTGCGAGCTTAAGCCTATAAGAATTTTGCATGACAAGCAGCCTGGAACTCTTGATTTTCCTCGAATAACACACGTTAACCGTTTCGTCCAGCCGATATTGTACTTGCTGGCTGAGGATGGCGCGCACCTGAAATGCGCTATAAGAGGCGATTATTCCCGATGCGTGAGTGTATGCGTGTGTGTGTGTGCGCGCAAAAGCAAACACCATTAGTCTGAGCTGATAAGCTTGCTGAACAGGCTCTTTCACTTAAATTAAGGGGAAATTCCTTTCATAGTAGTATGAATGCTGGGATAAACAGTGGAAGTTACGAAAGTACACGCACGCGTAGAAGTGCCCATGCGTACTGCTGTTGGTGCTGCGCGCACTATGCTTGTTTTAGCTGCACAGCACTGCGGCGCTTTGGGGTTGTCGCAGACGACACCGGCCGATTGGCGTACGTGACGGTGTCTTACGTGACCATACTTGTCGAGCGAACACCAAGTTTCACGAAACGATTATTTTATATTGGAAAATAGGTACAAATACGGTCAAAAAACAAAGCAAATGCAGAAAACTGCGAGCCGCGGTATGGCGGTGCCGTCTAGGTTGACTAACTGGAAACCAGGCTCCGCATCACAGCAAGTTTAGCTTGAAGACCGGTTATTGTGATGTCAGTGCAGACATCGCGAAAACACAATTTGGCAGGAGAATCAAAATTTTAACTAATCTTGAATAATGTCTAGGTGAGAGAGAGAGAGAGAGAAGCTCTTTATTAAAGGAGGAAAGGCAGAGAGGTTTGCCAACATGGTAACGTCGACATGCTACTCTGCAGGAAGGGGAACGGGGAAAAGACAGATGAGTAGTAAAAAGAAGAGTAGTAGGTGAAAGAGGGGAAAAAAAAGAGAGGGTCATATAAAGGGACATGCGGCGTAGCATAGACTGACCGCTTAAGGGGGGCTATAAAGTCTCGGTGACGCCAATATCTTCAAGATACCCAAATAAAGCATCCAGGACTTTCCGTTGAGATGACGGAGAATGCCATGGTCCAAGCAGCAGGCTCAGCGTAATTGGTCCAGGGTGAAGACATGTGATCCTTTGCTCTAACCGACTCCTTGCGTCAATGTAGGCGGAGCACTCTAGCAGGACATGCTCGACGGTTTCGGGGGCGCCACAGTTGTCGCAATGTGGGCTTGTACTTTGGCCTATGCGATGTAAGTAGGCATTAGTGAACGCCACATTAAGTCGCAGTCTATGAAACAGTGTTTCCCGCCGGCGAGGTAGTCGTTCTGGCAGCCTCAGTCTTATGTGTGGGTCAATTGAGTACAGAAAATCATGATGATGTTCCGGAAGGGTCCATAAGCGGTTTCTTTCTGCTAGGGCTAGGGCCTTGGTCATAGTTGAGGCATCATTTTTGTAAAGAAAATCTTTCTTTTGTTTTTCATTTCTAGGCCCCTGCGTGCAGCCTCATCTGCTCTCTGATTTCCTAGGACACCACAGTGTCCAGGGAGCCACTGAAAGGTTACGCGATGGCCAGCAGCGTAAGCGAGATGGTGCAGGTATTTTACTTCGCGCTGGATGTGGTCGTGGATGCTGAAGCAGCTAGCACGTCGGAGGCTTGTAGGGCGGCTTTTCGAGTCTGTGAATATGGTCCAGTGTGTCGGTGGCTGAGGAAGTATGTACCGGATGGCTTCTTTAATTCCATAAAGTTCAGCTAGCGTGGACGAAGTCGCTCGCTCAAGCCGGCATGACAGTGATTTGTTAGCTGACGGAATAAAACTCCTGAAGAACTGCGCTCAGATGTTGCCGATCCATCTGTAAAAATATGGGTCGTTGCGGAGTAAAATTTTTGAATATGGGCAAGTGTAACCTGAAGTAGGACAGTTTGGGATATGCGCTTTTTTTAATCAATTCCAGGTATAGAATGTTTTATGGTAACAGGGGACAAAGTCCATGGCGGAAAACTCAGTGGCATGGTCTGCGGTGCTTGATTTGGCACGGAAGCATCCATTGCCCTTATTGTTCGTCCAAAGCTTGAAGCGTCTTGATCCGCACTGCGAGCCAGGAAATGGGTTGTGGCATGTAGTCTGTACCTCAAGCAATTTCGTAGCGTCTCTTGAAGCCGTAACACATCCATGGGCAGGCAGCCAGCTTCTGCAAGGGTCCCACAACATGACGATCCTGCAGGGAGGCCAAGGCACTTCCTCAGACAGTTGTTCCTTGCCGCTTCCAGCTGTTTTCTGCTTGTCGGGGACAGTGTCTGCAGGACGGGCAGGCTATATCGCAAGTTACCATCAACATATGCCTTGAAGAGGAGCACCGCAGAGCGACAATCACTGCCCCAGCGAGTGCAACAAAGATATCCAATAATTTGGGATGCTGCTAAAATTCGCGAGCGTAATCTTTTTACTTCTGGGGACCAGGAGAGGTTTCTGTCTATGACAATGCCAAGGTGTCTTTGGGTGCGTACGTAATGCAGAGGCCGGCCACTGAGGATTAGAGGGTATCGGTCCATTCTCTTGCGGGTGAACGCCATTGCGACACTTTTTTCGGAGGAAAGATGGAGTCCTCTCGGCGACAGGTATGCCGCTATTCTTGAAAGAGCCTTCTGCAGCTTCTGCTGTGTGATCCGACGCGATCTTGAAGCACTCCAAACACAGATATCATCCGCGTAGAGTGTGACTTTGACACCCCGGGGAAGAACGCGTTTAAGGTGAATAAGCGTAAGATTAAACAGCAGCGGGCTTAAAACTGCTCCTTGAGGGACGCCTCTATTTACGTCGTAGCATGGTGTGGGGCCTTCTTCTGTGCACATGAAAAGTTTCCGTCCGTCGAGATAGTTCGCAATCCATGCATATAGCCTCCCTCCTAAGCCGAGTGCAATGACAGATGCTAGGATAGCATCATGGTAAACTGAGTCAAATGCTGACTTGATGTCTAAAAACACTGCAGTTGGGATATGGCCAGAATTTAGTTCTTCTTCTAAAGATGATACGAGTGCAATTATGTTGTCATATGGCCGATCGATTCTGTCGAAAGCCGTTCATTTCAGGGGGGTAAAGTTTCCTGGTTTCGACATACCAATTCATCCTTTTGAATATCATTTTTTTCCATTAATTTTCCAATGCAACTGAGTAGGGCAATCGGTCGAAAAGAGTCATAACGTGTCGGTGGCTTTCCAGGCTTCAGAACGGAAGTAATATTCGCTAGCTTCCAATCAGGAGGAACGATTCCATGCAGCCACGTAGCGTTATAGTACTCCAAGAGACGCAAGCGAGAGTGGTGTGATAAATGCGAAATAGCCTCATAAGTAATTTCATCGTAACCAGGAGAAGAGCGTTTTTTGACATCGGGAAATAGCCGCATTAAGTTCTTGTATCGAGAACGGGTGATCTAACGCAGGCACAGCAGCTGGAGGGGGACGGAAATCATTGAGCTGTGGGCGCGTCCTTGCGGATGTGGTGGCGGACAGCAGCTTGCAATATTCTCAGCGGCTTCTCTCTGAGAAATATTCTCATGCAATGACAGCGCGCTGAATGGGCGTAGTTGCGAGATGTTGTAACGCATGCCCTTTACTACACGCCAGATGTGCGACAAAGGCTTGCGAACATCCTAATTTCGCGCAAAACTATTGCCATCGCTGCCTGTTTAACTTCTCTAAATGGCGCCTCACGTGTCCTCTTGCGCCCTACGTGCGTTGCTGCATGTCTTCCAAAGTTTTGGTACAGTCGAGCCTTGCGCTCTGCACGCCTGCGAATGGCTCGTAGCCTCTCATACTCCTCATCATTTCTGACATTTGTAGGCCTTTTCATAACACGCGATGATTCCCGCAGGCAGCGAGCAATTATAGGTATTATGTCGTCATCGCTAGTTGATGCTGTAATGCTATGACCCACGCTCTCTTCATAGGCCTCCCAGTCAGTGCACTTGACCTTCGCTCCTTCTCGGAGCGCGTCTTTGTCAAGGTAAGAAAGCAAAACTGGGGTAGTGGTCGCTTCCCCTTGTTTCCAGGTCTGTGCACCAGAAGAATTTTGCAGCCCAGCTGCTTGAAATAAAAGAGACGTCAATGCAGCTGCTCACTTTCTCGTTTTTCATGTAAGTGATGCTGCCGTCGTTAAGAGGCTGAACAGAGTACTTGATCAGCAGCTCGGCTAGCCGCACTCCCCCGGGAATTTGTATGTGCGCTGCCCCAGATCTCATGATGCGCATTAAAGTCACCACAAATTAGATAAGGCGGGGACGTGCCAGTAATAATATTTTCTAGCCGCGAGGCGTCAAAGTGGTTGCTGGGCTCTATGTAAGCAGCAATTAAAGTGAAGCACTGGGTACCAATTCTGGTTTTCGCGCAGACGTATTCTTCGGATTCATGAGCAGGCACAGCAACGCTTGCTACTGGCACATCATGACGGGCGGCAACAAAAAGTCGACTTGGGCCGTTTAAGCGCTGCGAATGAAGCAATTGATAATTCTTTAACTTAAATGTTCTTCAACTCGAGATTCAGATATAATAATGAACGGAAATTGATATGTCCGCACAAGCTGACGAAAATCAGCTAGTTTCGAGCGTAGGCCACGTGCATTCCATTGGAAAATTGTACAACTTTTGAGACTTGCGTTAATAAGCGGTTTCAGGCGGTGGGTCTCCGATGCCATCAACTTTGTTGGGCTCCAGAACGATGCCGCGAAGATGATGATGTGGAGGTCACGAAAGGTTCCAAAGACAGTACCGCTTCTACCTCGGGGATATGGCCATAGGAGGGGTTGGCGCGCAGCAGTGCCCTGATTGCCGCAAAAAGCAGTGGGGATGAGTATGCCAGTAATGTCAGGCTGCGCGGGCTGAGCTGCCATCTGTCCCACGTTCCCTACGGGGACGTCGAGTTGAGGTGGAGTCTGCGTCCTGTGAGCGTACATCAGGTGAGGCATGATTAATTGTGGTTGTTTGATGATCCCGTGTGGCCTGCGCGTAGGACTTGCTTGTGAGAGCTTCGCCCTCAAGCGGAGGGTCATTTGAAGGCACAATCGCAGGGGAAAACACAACTTCTGGGTTTGATGGTGGCTCACGTCGGGAAGGAGCTTTGCCTTGTACTTGCTCGACACTGCGTGCAAGAGTAGCTGCCTTTTTCTTCGGGCAAGCTCCATACGACGCGGGATGCGGGCCGCCACAGTTTGCGCATCGGGGTTGATTGCGCGACGTACAGTCCTTGTGTGGGTGGTCCCCAGAGCATATTTTGCACGGCCACATGTCTAGGTGAATAACGCATCGTTTGCTTTGGGACGAGCGCTGGGGCACTACAGACCACTAAACCTTTCGAATAAAAACAAACTTCTGATTTGTGTGCATCGCGCCTTTAAAGAAATGTCGGAGAAATTTTGGTAATGACTTCTATGATGTCTGTTTGTTGTCTAGTATCGTAATAATGATATGTTGTAGATACATTGCATTGGTGCAATTTTTAGATGATGAAAAGAGGGTTCGTGTGAGCGTCATATGTAGAATTAGTAATCGTGTACGGCCTTTTTCTGATAGAATATTTCGCACAAGTTTGATGCTGTGGTACGTCCCCAACCTAGGTGGCAGTAGAGTAAATTCGACAAAAACATGCAGTTATAGATCAGCAACTTGAGGCTCGTAGGCAAAACGACACGTAGTTTTGTAAGAATACAATCAGCGGAAAACATTTGGGTGCAGTTGAGTTATAATGGTTATCCCCGAGTTAATTTACTTCAAAAGGAACCCCTAGTTTTTTGCCAGTGGGTCTCTATCAATGGAAGAGCTTGCAATTATTGATCTGGTATAGATAATTATTACCTTGTTCCTCACTCTTAAAAGGACAGCTTTTCTTTTTGTAACTTTAATGACTAAAAATTAGCGAGGCGGCAATTAGGTGTCAATTAAGAGCATCATTGGCTTTGATAATAAATTGAAACGTTTGCTTGCTTAAAAATAAACTGGTATCACCTGCGCAAATTATAAATTGGACTCAATCGTTAATATTCACTACGTCGTTCGTGTGGAGGTTAAAGAGCAGGGGTCCAAGAATACTACATGGAGGTGCACCAAATTTCATGCGTTGGGTGCACCATGTGCTATTATAATAGTGACATGCTGTTTTCAGTGCGGCAAGTAGCTTGTGATTAGTCTCAAAATATTTCCCAGAAACCATAAATTTCAAGGTTAAGGTGTCATGATGAAGGTGTTAGTCAGGTGTAATTAATAAGGTGTTATGATCAAAGCCTTCTGAAAACTTGTAAAGATGATAAATGCCAGTAAGTTGCTTTGAAATTCCTCCGGAAAGTGTTATTTCTGGGTTAACGATGCCACTTCTGCCGACAGACCTTTTCTGAAACCAAACTGGCTTTTCGTTATGAGTTCATGCTTGTCACAAAAACTTGTCATCCTTTGGTTACACACTTCTCGGGGCATTTTGAGAAGACTGGAATAATTGAGATGGGTCTGTAGTTTGAAAAGTTATTTCCATCTGCGCCTTGGAAAAGGGCGCCGTCCTTATGTTGCATGCGCCATAGCAATGCGGCCTGTGTGAAAATTATTTGTACACTTGTGCCGGAACGAGAGAGACAATATCAATACCATATTTTTCTGGTAAAATGTGCAAGTAATCAACATTGGCACTTTTGGACTTGCTCAGAGAAACAAAAACTGAGTGAATTTCCTGAGCGTCTGTTGGCCTTAAAAGTGCGCTTCTGTTGTTCCGTGGATGCATGCAATCTAAGCTGCTCGAACATTATGTGCTCTTTGTTCGAGATACGAAAAAGCAATTGAAAGAGTTTGCTTGTTCTAATCCGGTCAAACTCGCCTCGTCAAGCATTGCTATCATGTCCGGTTCGTTTTGCTTACACGTACGTCCGAACACAAAATTCAAATTATGCCACACTCTATTGCCCTGTTTTATTGTTCCAGGGTAAAAAAGTTGTGAAAGTAATTCTCATTTGCTTGTTTCAAGCTTTTATTTATTTTAAGCTTTTATTTTATTTTATTTATTACGGGAGGCCTTGAAAGAATGTAAATCGTATTACGTAGTAGTAAAATTGACGAGGCAAGCCAAGACTAAGGATGATGAATGATTTAGTTACGCACGATCTCTCAACAATCAGCGGCAAATGAAACACGAACACGAAAATATGAATCGGAACAC
Source organism: Haemaphysalis longicornis (assembly GCA_013339765.2). Taxonomy (NCBI): domain Eukaryota; kingdom Metazoa; phylum Arthropoda; class Arachnida; order Ixodida; family Ixodidae; genus Haemaphysalis; species Haemaphysalis longicornis. The sequence continues at coordinate 157,183 of JABSTR010001312.1, read as the reverse complement.
GCGAAATTGGACAATACTGTTCGTTGGGGTCTAATAATGGCGCGCTATTGGTATATTTGGAACGCCACATTTCCAGACTTCGTTTTTGTAACCGAGCCACGCGTCATATTGACTTATATAGGAAGAAATTGCGGTATTTGCTTGTTCTGATTCGTATTTTTATGTTTGCGTTCAATTGCCCCGTATTGTACAAGGCAGCCGTGGGTAAGACCAAGTCAGGCGTCGTGCCCACCCAGCTTCGTCGTCGTAGCAGATGCTCATTCGGGGCGCTACATGCCGCTGCCGTCTTCGTCGTCTTAGATGACGAAACATAATCCGAGGAAACGGCGCAGCCAGAACTGATGGCGTTGGGCATGCCGTAAGATTGATGTACAGAAATTGTCTGGGTGCAGCTTCGGTTTCTACCTGAGCTTGAATTCCTTGACCTGGAGCTTTCTTCTTCATTACAATTGTTTAAATTTCTGAACGGAAAAAGAACCTGTAAAGAAATTTTGTTTAAGTATTTCATTACTTATCGCAGGTTTTCGGCCCTTGGATAAGTAATGAATATTCGTAAAAAAGCCCGTCCAAAAAGACGGGCTGTTTCGCGAATAAAATGTTTAGGATTAATCGATTTACAAACATTCTAAAGATTTCGTGAGCCTCGTTAGGGTCAGTTCAACTGTAAAAATCGTGCCACGGAACTTGTGATAAAGCTCTGCGGAAATTCGTAAGCGTGATGGGATTTATATCTTGGAAAGCCGATACTCGCACTTCACTTTTGTTTTCAACGCCGTGGGTTCGGCAAAAAATAAAAAGGATGGACAGTCATGGGTAATGCGGCAGCCAATTACACCGGAAACTGAAGCGGTGTGGTCGATATTAGTGATACCGAATTCAATTAGGTAGCAGAAATAGCTCGAATGTGAGTAGGGGCTTTTAGGGTGCTGATGCAGTTATTACACTCTAGCATAGTTACAAGACGGCAAATATCACTCGTCGTATTCAACATGCTCACACGCATGTCCCCTCGGAGGGGAGGACTAAGTTGAAATCGCTGGTGTGTGCATAGTTAAGAAATCTATATAAAAATTAAAGTTATATAGTTGCAGAATTACAAGGGGGGCGGTACACTGCAGCATAGACGTTTTTTTTAAACTGTGGTCGGAACTTTGTAATCTTGAGTTATTTTTGCGAACTCTTGAAATATCTCAGATTGGAAGGTGTTCATTGTCATCAGTAGCACATCTTTTCCTCTCCTTTCTAGGCGGCTCAGGTATTAGGTTGAGCAGCATGTGGTTCTCAGCACTTCATCATCTTGTCAGTACCAAGTCTCGCATGTGAATACGACGTAAAAAGCAAATGTAAAACACGAAGACAAACAGATCAACGTTTTTGTTACGGGTTGAGCGAGCGTTGAAAGAAATGCAGGAAACGGGCTTTTTTTCCCAGATCGGTATAGTGCACCTACATCAATAGGGCTCAGTATATTTAGCAACATGTGTGTCAAGGAGCGAAAACAATTATGCGAGACTCAGACGGCGAATTCAACTTCTGCATTATTTCAAATCCGCAACGCTAGCGATGCGGAGCACTCGAGAAGTGTGCGTTTTCCCTGCAGGTGTTTTTGTAGCGTAAGCTACACTGGCCTAGGTTGAGCAGTTTCGCGTGGACCTTGAACGGCCGTTCTGCGCAAGCGCAAGGAGCATTGGATTGGTTTGGATCAAAGTGGATCGGATCGGATAGGATCGGATGGGATTGGAGGGAATTAGATTATATTACATTAGATTGGCTTGGCTTGGCATGGATTGGATTGGATTGGAATAAATAAATAGTGTTGGATTCAAACCCAATGCGATTGGAGTGCCCGTGTATAGAGAATTGGCATATCACATTGTCCGTTCTGCGCATTCCAGAGGAGTGACGTCAACACCGCGGCAGACGCACTGGCGCAGGCGCGTGCCTAGCTTTGCGCCTCCGTTCCGCACTATCGAAGTTTGACGCTGCGCCGGAGCCGCTTGATAGCCGTTTCTCGTGGCTCCTGAAGAGCCGTTGTGCGCATGTGACTGGACCGGACTGGACTGGCCAGTAATGGGTTGGGCTAACTAGACTGGACTGCATTAGATTGATTTGGATTGGATTGGATTGGATTACAAATCGTTTAGTAAACATGATAATCAGCTAATCCAAGACAAGCAGGAAACCTAACAATAACCAGCTGAATCTTACCTCACGCTACGTATATTCTGGCATAGCTGAGCTAAGCCACTGCTAATTTTTCCTTCGTTGGTCCAAGCGTGTTCCCAGTGATTTTCGTTTTTGCTGGCAATTGCCTGTCCGAGCAAAATCTTCAGGTGAGGGCACTGGGGATCATTGACATAGGCAGGAGACAGGCTTCTTGCGCACCTTCTCGACAACTGCACCGCGTTTGCAACGCGAGTGAAATTGAATCACGATGTTGTTGCCAGTGAAATTGAATCCCGGTGCGACTGAAATTGAATCGCGGTGAGGCCGCGGTCGAATCCATGTCCTTGAGCATTTTTGGTTATTGGCTTGCAAAATGTTTCCTTGCTCAGTTATGCTACCTGATCACACGGTGTGAAGTCAGAATATTCACTTCATTGCACAGTTCAGTCGTGACGCCGTTGTAATCCCACCTAGTACCTACATAGTCCGCACTTCCCTCGTGCATTACATGTGAACTCAAATAAAGCCGAAACAAACGCTACCAGTTGAACTCCTAAAATCACGTTAAAAACTAGTGTACCGCACTTGCGGAAGTTCGTGAATGAGCCGAAGGCGGCGCCTAATGACCCTGTTTGGACCTTTTTCAAATAGAGTTTGTGAAATTTTGGTATACTTTGGAATAAAAGCTGATGCGAGTCAGAACAATTAATCCATTCATTAATGTTTGACAAGTGGAAATCACGCCATAGAATGTCGACAAATTCAAATCATTCAGCTGCACAGTGCAAAAGAGCAGTGTATACGCGTTCCTCCACGCTTTACATATCCTGATTTTATAGACACAGCGAGGGAAGAGTGGTGGAGATGAGTGATGCTCTGCATTTTGGGAATGCTCACCTGTCATCCGCACGTATAGAATTCTGCTGTTTTTTTTCTCAAGGGCCAGGCTTACCTCGAGTCCATGTAGACGTATCTATCGCGCAGCGTCCTCTCGAGTCCGGTCCTGCGGTCGGAAACGAGGACCGTGTTTTCTCGGCCTCCCTCGAGCTGCTGCAGCCGCACCTGGTTCAGGGCGCCCACGTTCGATGCCTCCCGGAAGCGGTGGGGGGGAGGAGACCCGCGGTTCGCTTCGCGTCGCTTCCAAATATATGGCGTCAAACAGAGACATAATCTGCACTAAAACAGCAAGCAGCTCGCGTCACTTATATCTGACTGTGGTGTGCTGAAATTCCCTGCCCTGGAGAAGCAAGTGGGCTGCCGACCTTGGAATTACGCATCTGCGACTGTATAGGCTTAACGATGTGAAAAACGTCTACCGCGTTAAAGAAAGGCAGACTTTTTGGATGAGTTTTCTTCTGTAGCCGACAATTTAAAATAGTTAACGGGCAAGAAAGAGCCATATTAAATTGGCTGGCTGATGTTACTGAAACTTGTTATTAAGAAACACAAAATATCTAGAAAGGACTTTGCATCGACAAAAACCTGGCCCTAACATACGGGGCAATTCTTTCAGATCATGCCCGCTTACGCGGAAATACATTGCAGGCCGAAATTAAAAAGATCGCGATAGTCGCGCAAGAAAGCACAGACAAAGTGAAGAAGGCAAAATAAGCCGCGCCGAATTTCCCTCAATGTGTAATACTATGGAAAACCTGATATACGTCAAAAACACTGCGAACAAAAGCTTAAGCCGCATTCAACACTATTCGTCCGTGTTGTTGTTCTGCGATCACACGTGCATTGTTAAAGTAGAGGGAGGGAGAGATAAACGTTTATTTAGCTTAAGGGGAGAGGTTTATTAGCGGAAGCAGTCAGCCTCCGAAGTCCTGGAGGCCCCGAGCCTGCGCTGTTTCCAGTGCGCGGTCGACAAGAGCTTGTTGGTGCTCCGCGACCGTGCTCTTCAGCGCAGACTTCCACTGCTCAAGTGATGGGTTGAGGAGGGCTTTCGGGTTGTCAGGGCATGAATACACCAAGTGGTAAGTAGTGAGAGGGATGTTTCAAGTGCGGCAGGTGGCCATGTTGGAAGAGTGATTGAGAAATGTGACAGATAACCGTATCTGAAGCGCAGGTATGGGGATAGGATGGCATTGTATTGCGGGTCCAGGTGTGTTAGAGAGAGGATTGTGTAACTCGGGCACATCGGGCAGCTGGGGGCATCTTGCCTTAAGGATGGCAATGCCCAGAACTGCAGATCGTTGGATGCATCGTGAGCTGCCTTGTTCCCGGCAAGTCCCCAGTGCCCTGGGGTCAATACGATGGCGACTTCAAGATCTTCGGGCAAGGTCCGGATGGAGATGAAGGGCACTTGCAGGTACCCTGCTCTACTGATACTGTAGGCAGGCCTGTTAGGAATTGGTAAGAGCTGTGGCCTATGAATGTTTCTGGTGGGTAGGTGCAGCCCGTGCAATCACGATGACCTCAGCTGCTGTTGGAGATAGATTACAATAAGATGGTGCGGTGGCCACCTCACCTTGCAGAGTAAGGGCAACAATTGTGGTTCTCGGTTATGATGGGGGGGGGGGGTGCTGCAGAATGTATGTGTACCGATCTTGACCGTCTTCAGAATATTTCCTAGCCAGATGAAGAACGCCAGCTTCTCTGCGGCTTTTGTTGAAAGTACGTGCATGCGGCAGGGTTAACGGGCTACCCGGATCTTGCACCGTGTGTTCGCCGGCATCAGGCGCGGGGCGTTGTTGGAGTTGGGGGGTTCTCTCTTTATGAGTTGGAGTACACTCCTGCCTGGTGGTGTTATCCACAGTCGGTTGAGTTGCGTCGAGTGCTGGGCTTCAAGAAATTCTAAGAATGTGTTATATATCCCGAGTTGTAACAGTTTTTTGTTGCTGGTGTACGCAGGTAGTCCCACTGCCGCTTTAGAGGTCTTATGTATGAGGGCATCCAATTTGTCTTGTTCTTGAGCATTGAGGCCCAGGAATGGCGTGGCGTAAGTGAGCCTGCTGAGGAGTAGCGCTTGCACGACGTGGCACGTGTCCTGTCCTCTTATTTCAAAAGTTTTGTTGCTGATGCAAAGAATGGGGTGGGTGAGTGGCGCTATCGTTGTCTGCAGTTGGGGTAAGAGGGCCGAGGCTGACCAATCATGGTGTAATCGGACACCCAATATTCTTCGAGCCTTGACCTGGGGTACAGGTTGACCCGAGATGTTTATTTCTGAGTCACTCTGTGGGAGAGGTGGGCGACCGCAGGTACGGGACTTTAAGGGGGGATGTACAGTGACCGAAGGTGTCCAACTACGTCTCTGGCTAACGTCCCTGCTTTTTAAGCAATCGGCTGGAACTTTTGGAGAATATTTAAACTGTATGTTTACTAATCATGTGCAAAATGTGTTACAGGAATATTCGTAGTTCCTGAAATAAAAATCCACAATTTTTTAGCATTCTTTCTCCCCTTAAGGAACATTTTCAGAGGTTGTTTTGCAGGTGCAGGGCTGAAATATTTTCTTTGTGTGTTCAATGCCTCCGGCTTTCTTGTGAACCAAAATAATAACGGTGTCCTAATCGCTATCTTGAAAAATTATTTACATAGCACAAACACAATTGTCGTTGATTTTTGCGAGAAAAAAGTGTGATTAAAAAAAGAAATGCTGGGAAGAACATGCTTATTCTGGTTGAAAATGTTTGTTTAGCATTGATAAAAAAATCAGAAAGAAAGGTTTCGGAAACTCAAATATATCAAGAGAAAATGTTCCTTTTCTCAGCTGAAATGGTGTTTTGTGAAATCGCACTTACAGTGTTCGTTTTACTTTGTCGAATTCACATTTCTCGAATATGTCGAAAAAGAAAGCAAATACGTCCGCGCAAACAGTATGATAGGCGACTGAGCTGATTTAAGCAAATTTTAGACAATGCTTGCGTAAAGGTATTTCAAGTAACGCAGTGTCATTGCCGCGTACAGTGAACCACAGAAAGACTGAAGTAACTGTGAGCTAGCTACATGTGTAAGCAACTATAAAAATACACCTTATCACGCATTCTAAAGAAAACATAACAATTTAAATAACACTGCACGCCAACAGGAATCTTGAAGTCACTAGGCCGGGCCACATGGAGCGCATTTGGCAGCATTCTCAAATTGCTTCTGGTGCGCATCCGAGAATGCCACTTCGTAGGGTCGTTCTGAAAGAGTGTTATAATATTTTACCTTTATAATAAAAATACCCAATTTTTAGTGGACTTTGCTGAATGGGTGATATAGGTGTCACCAGTCAGCCCTCTGGACTGGAGGTAGGACATCGTGGTGTCGACTGCTTAGTGTAAGTCATCTTGTTAAAATCATTAGAATCAGAAAAAGTTTATTTGTACGGAATACAAATGTTGATGAAAGCTCAAACCTTCTGTGGTCCATACGGTCATATCATAACAATAAAATGCATGGCGAAGGTGCGGCACAGACTCCAATGGTGAAGGGAGCAGAAAAAGGACTATTTTGAATAATAGAGGCGAAATTACCCACCCCTGGGGTGTCTCCTTGTCAGGAGTGTTGAAGCTGGGTCATATACGTGGACCCAGTTGGAGGGTTGCCGTTCGATTTGTGGGGAACGTCCTGATGAAGCTGTAAGTTTTAGCTCCACAGTTACTATTAAAGAGGTTTTCTAGAATGGCTGCATGGGTGCCGTTTTCAAATGCCCCCTTTATATCTATGGCCAGCATGGTTTTGAGGGTAGAACGGCTGAGATGATCTATGACTTGCTCTTTTAGTTGTATGATAACATCCTGCGTTGAGAGGTTTTCACGATAGCCAAGCATGGTGAGGGGAAAAAGTTCAGGTTTTTCTAGGCAGGCTGTCAAGCACTGGTGCACTAGGTGCTCGAAACGTATTCCATTGCGCGATGTCCGTGAGAGGGGTAGAAGCTATGTTGGGGAAATGGGCTTGTGGGGTTAGGGATTAGGGTTGTCAGAACTTTTCCACTCGGCCGGCTAGGTTCCATGGTCTTAACCATGTTTAAACAGATCTAGAAGCGAATCCTGAGCGTCATGGTCCGAGTTTCTGAGCAGTCGTTTGATGATCCCGTCTATACCCAGCGTTGTGTTTCGGGTGAGACGTGGTAGTGCTTGCAGGAATTCTGATTCCTGAAAAAAAGCCCATTCAGTTCGCTATTAGGCTGCCCCGTCTAATCAGTGGAGATATAGGCCGGATAAGCCGTAGGGTGACCGTAGAGGTGAATTTTGATAGCTTGGAGGGGCTCACCGAGTACAAGATCCCTGTTTGCTGATTAGCTTATTGATCATGGTGTGCGTAATTAATCGAAATTTGGTGTTAGCGATGACGTGGCGCAATATATGCCACATGCGTTTGTTACTAACAGTGCCCTTTATCGGTCAAAAAACGTCAATAGATCAGGATACGGCTTTTCCGTAGGTAGTCTGAACATGGCCTAACAAAAATCTCCGTCTGCTCTACCACTAGGTACTCCGAACAGACCGCGTTTAAACATAACGCCAGCGCAACGGACATGACATCCACCAGTGCGGGGATGAAACCTATAGCCAGACGTGCACCCCCCAGCTCCCTCCCACAATTTTCCCCTGAAAACCTGAGCAGGCATAAATCGGCAACCGGTCATGTCCGTGTGCTTAGAAGTGACAGACCCCGTCGAAAATATCTCCTGAAAGCCCTCTGAAGAAGTGATATTGCTCACGATGGCATTCAAGCGGGCAAGATGCTGTTCATCGGGGAGCGATTTGCCGCTACTCGACAAGCTGAACTTAAGGTGGTAATGGAGGCGCCAGCACCTTTCAGTTCAATTCTTGCTCTTCTTCCAAAAGAACGGCATGCATCCGTCCCATGACGACTTAAGACCTCGAAGCCCTGGAGCTCTATTCTCGAGTACAAACATGAAGCTGTACGTTTTCCTTCCCCTTCGTATGCATCTTACCTTCTGTGTAAGATGTCTGAGCAACACTTCGACCCACACCCGAACCACTCGATTAAGGAGGACAGCCGGCTAACTGCATTGAGCCATGTAATTTCGACCTCTAAATCTCCCACCAGCACAACCGGCTGTTTAAGCGTAGCGGCATGAAGCCTAGCTGTACGTGCACGCCCCCCTTTTCTACCCGAATACCATGCACGCATAAACCGGCAACGGGTGAAGAAGCATACTCAGGCGTGAAAGACACCGGCGAAAATGTCGCTCCGAAGGCCTTCCAAGCTCAAAAAGAAATATGGGCTTAAGCCGGCTTTCCAACTGGGGTAGTGTTTCTTCTACCGGGAGGGATTCGCAGCTACTTGGTGAAGTGAATTTGAGCGAAAACGGTGACGGCAGGTTTCAGTCATTTTAGAGGGAAACCGTTTGGCAGCCGTTACCTTGGCTTCGCGGGAGCGGCGTCTGTTTATGACTGCGTAACCAAGAAAGTTATCGCAGAAGCGACGAAAGAAAGAAAATGGAGAGGATAATCTAGCGAGGGTTGAAGTGGCGTGCGACACGAGCGGCTATGGTGTTATCTCTCTCACTGCCTTTCCCTTCAGATGTCTTATGCGTTGCCTCCAACGAGCGCTCTCCACCTGACAGTATCCCCAGATGCGGTTCCATTCTTCGCTTATCCAAACCACATCACCTTCGCGCGGGAGGGTCAAACACGATATGCAACAACATGCCCGCTGCTCTCTCGTTCTGAGGTAATCCGAACCATGTGGCATTTGCGCGGGAGGTTTAACATGATTTGCAACATGCTGGCCGGTGTCGGTGGTGCACTGCGAGGTAGCAGCAGAGTAGCGCAGTGCCGCCGTAGTGTCCCTGATCACGTTAACAATTCCTAAAATCGCAGAAGAGATGCGCTGCTGACTGAGCAGACTACAGTTCTGGCTGCGCAGAAATTTTATATTAGGGAGTGTACTAATCGTCGGTGCATTTTTTACGCCCATCCGTGCTTCCCTCTATTTCTCACAATCATCTGATAACTGCACGACCGCCGTTAGCTGCCGAATGAGCAAGTTGCCAAAGAGACATGGTCGGAGGCGATGTGGAAAATAGTTGTGAAAGAGGTGTTAGTGTTGCTAACGACTCCTATGTGATGCCGTATTCACCTCACCCAAGCGTGGTGTGTCTCGATGAAACACATTAAAATAACAAACACACCAATTTCTTGAGCACTTGCGTGGCTTTAAGAAAGGACAGGCATGCATGCACAGACCATTCGAGCCTTTATCGTAAAATCTTTAGTGTGCCACATTATAAATCTGAAGACTCCCCTCATGGATGTTGGATTTAGTTCATGCAATAACATAGAATTGGTTATTCACGGTATCATTCCCCCACATTACCCCTGATTTAAAACTTCGAGTCTTTATTCGAAGGTGCTAGTAAATCAGCTGTCACGGCTCTGTATACATATAGGCGACCAAAATTTTCACAATTGTTTTGAGGCTCTTCCCGCACGGATGCGCGATGTTGTCTGATTGAAACTTTTCGAACTTAATCTGGAGCGTTCCATACCAAACAATAAGACAGAACACTTGTTCACGCCTTGACGTGGTTTGTGGTTCTGCAGTTCTGTTTCCATCTCGATTGGGACGTGGGTTGAAACACATAATGCAGTGACCACTCTCCAACCACAACAGCATCCGTAGATAAAGATCCAAACAGTTCACCTTCCCATAGCAAGTTTCACGAAGAAGGAGTTACACACGAAGTTCACGAAGTTCACGCAGTACACAAGAGTTCACGAAGTTAAACAACACAGTCATAACACGCCTACAAGTGGGCGTGAGCATCCCAAACCCATCACGGCGGACATTCTCGACACCGCACAAAACCCGTTCCCAGACCACTGGTACCCTCCGCAGCCAAAGGAGGTTGTGGTGGAACGAGCAGTGGAGGCGGGTGCGAGAGGCCCAGAATAAGGCGTGGGATTTATCCTTTGTCGTGCCCTACACCTGATGATGTCATCTCCTTTAAATGGACGAAGGCACTTCGAAGAGGCGTGTGGCGTAAGGCAAACACGGAGAGTTGGCGCACTTTCTTTCTCTCACCACGCCGCCGCTACGCACGCACAGCAGCCCGCACGCCCGCCGCACGCACACACGCACGCCACGCACGCACACGCTACACACGCAACACGCACACGCTCACCACACACCACACGCACAGCGCACGCCACGCACACGCACACGCACACACGCCACACCACCACACACACACACAGAGTCTGGGCATGCCTACGTAGCTTAAAAGGACATAAGACACGTATCTCGCCGCTGGTGAACACAATAGGAGAAACACTCGAGGACCAGGCTCACTTGCACTACTCTTCCAACACATGTCCAGTTCTGCACATTACAGAGACATTCATGAAGTACAGAACATGGAACCTGCATATCGCTGCATTAACCACTGCCTTTGCCTTTTGTAGTGGATGCTTCCATCGAGTGACAAGCCCCCCTGTGTAGAAGACAAAAGCTTAGGCAACGCTGCTATAGGGACTACCGCTGCGCTTGCCCGGGTGTGGTTGCCATCGCTTAACAACAGAAAAAAGCGAAGGCGATACTCAAATCCAGGTGTCCTGCCCGCCACAGAGTGCATCGCAGGGATTTCCGGCCGCAGAACAGTGCACGGTACACTGCATTTGCGTCTAGTAAGTGAGTCTGTGCCATAAGTACTTGTTAGTACAGGCGGAAATTGCGGCATAAGACCAATAGAATATCGGTCTTCTGCTGCAAATCGCAACATTAATCTGTCTGATGAACTGTTTTTGCTAACATGGGGGTGGATATTGAAGCCTACCAGGCACGTGCCAGGTGCCTCGGCCATAGGACATTGTGTAATCCTGAAGGGAGGTCGCACGTTGGCGTCGCTTGTCTCCTGTCTAGGCTGTGCCTTCGAGGGAGATTCGGTACTCGTGTTCTTTTGTCTTAGACAGCTGTCGGTGTTTTTCTGTGATGTAGAAACTAACCCAGGCCCTGACAAATTGGACATGATCTTTAGTGCCCCTAAGGATGCGGCAACGTAGCACGATGCCTTTCAAAGGGAATGTAATGATAAAACAAGAGACACTTATACAGGAATCTGATATTTAAAAAGTGCCTTTCAAAGGTTGAAGAAAGTTTGAACAAACTGAGTAAAACTGGTGGCACCATCACAACCGTCCCAGGCACGGGTCATAAAATAAAAACTGACATTTCAGCCCTTTCATCCTGGCGGGAAAGCCAAGCCGGCCTAGTGGATGTGTTAGACGACATAAACAATCGCATGCGATGCAAAAACGTATTATTTAGTGCGCTTCGTGAGGAAGAAGAGGAAAACTGACGCCTCTGACATTTGCGAGGAGTATCTTTGCTTAAAAATGACTGATATTGAAAGCGTAATTCGTGGTGGCGCTCCAAAGAAAGTTTCCGAGAAAGACACGTCATAGTGTATGCCCATCGAAGGTGCTGTCCAATGATTGTCACTTCAAAAAGAAAAGAGAATGAGGCTCACAATTCTACCAACAGGGATGCAGCAGCTTTGCGGATGCAAAGAAGGAGGGAATCATCTGAAATCATGTACCTAAACAGTCGTGACGGCCAAGAAGGGCACGTAGTTTCGCTACCTCAACGTCTTGCGCGTTTTTGCGAGCTTTTGCGAGCTTCCTTCAATATTTGTTCAATATAAACAAGATAAAACCTTTTAAATACGTAATGTTTCTGCAGATATCACCTTTGTGTGTTATCAAGCCATGATGATTTGTTGCGACTTAGACTAGTAAATATACAAAGCTGCTTCGGCAGCATCAAAACGAAATTATGGGGAGAATGGAACATGACTGTGTAGCATGTCTGGCAGACTGAAGTGGATAGTTTGGTTCTAAATAGAACATTTTTTAACGTGATAGTGTCATGAGGCTCAATTCTCGATTACCTCATGGCTCCTACCAGTCCACTATCAGCCGTGCTCCTCAGGCCTCCACGGAAATACGTCACCGCTGCCACCCTGAAGCTGCGACCGAGGTAGCAAGATTCAAAGGCTCAGCTGAACCTGTAATGTAGCGCTGCGGCAATTATGGTTTGGAAAGGAGGATAATATTACAGCGTCGGGATGCAAAAGAAAGGCCACGTATTTCACCAGGTGCCGTGCCTGCGCGGTGAACTTTGTTCTATGCCCAGTCGGTGGTGGCATGCTCCGCAGACAGCGGTCTCCGACCGTGGCCGCAACTTGCGCTAGCAAACGAAAGCGTGTTTCCACCAGAACATCAAAAACACAAGTTTACAATAACTAATGCCCCGAAGCTACGTGAGGGCTGCGATGCTTGTCGTTGTGGAAGTCTCCTGAAGCATTTAGATCACTGTAGGATCTTTAACTTGTGCCTAAATCTCAATACAGTGGTGTTTTTGTTTTCTGCTTCCATCATAAAAACGGCTGCGGAGGCGGGGCATTGAACCAGCGTCCTTCGGCTCCGCAGCGCAACGCGATACAGACTGTGCCAGCAGGCTATTTTTTCCTTCGGGAGTTGTGCCGGCACCAAAAGTGGGTGACCTAACTAAACCAGGGGATAAAGAATAACCGCCGGGCTCTCAGAACACAAGGAAGGCGTAGAATATAAGCCGAAGATATAGCCAAAATACGCCCACTATACAGTGTGTAATCACACACGTTTCAAACTACTTTTCCATATTCCCAAGGTTATGTCTCCGCTGCAAGCTAGGTTTGGTAAACGACCTGTGGTGCCATCCGGCCAAGTTAAAGAAATCACCATAAGAATCGCTGCGAATATCGTCCAGGTAACAGCCAGGTAAGAATGCTCAGCGGGGGCCTAGACAAGCGGGTAGTTCCCAACTCACAATCACCAAGAGCAGAACATCTTTACACAATTATTGCCCACAAGCAAAACCTCCAACCAGTACGAGAGCTAGAAAAAGAGAAAAGAACGATAACACTCATGCAAACACCGATCATTACCTTAAAATCTCAGGGCCTGCCATACCACAAAAAAAGAAACACCATCATTACGACAGCATAAGAAGCAGTTCTCAACCTTGCTATTTTGACCGTAAGACGATCTAAAAAAGAGCGGACCGTTAGGGTAACCGAATGAACAAGCATAGAGGGGTCCAGAAGAAGGGGACGTCAACCAATATACCGAGTAAAGAATGAAATCTGAAGCACGGGACAACAGCCGGTGAAGGTCAATAATAGAGGCCTTCACGCTGCCGTCGTTCAGAATAGGATGTTGATGATAATGACGATGTATACGTCCTCAACTTGACTTCCTAACGCAGTTTAAGAAATCAGAGAAACAACTCTCCTAGCTTCAATAGAGCGGACATAAAACAAAATCGGGAGGGGCCATCATATCTAAAAAAAACTGGCACCCCCAAACATTCACCCACAAACACAAATAAGAAGACGGCCACCCTCTCCCCACCCCCCTTTGATAGGGAGGGTGCCTGTTTGGTACGCCGCGATAGACATGGCACCGATCCAGCGATCCCGCATTAAAACTGCCCTCTGCTAAAAATATGGATACAATCCTGCACAAGAAGGGACGGCATGGGAGGCTAAAGTTCATTCAATATCATGACACAACACTTTACACTGACTCGGGATGTACGAAAGCTTGGGGCCCCAATTGTCGTAGTTTACTACTCAAGCAATCATTTTGACGGCATGAACCTCAAACATACAGGAACAAAGATTTGTAAGTCGAAGCCATCCTCGTGGCCATATGAATACCAGAAGCATCAAATAGATGCGTAACATTATTACAGACTCACAAACGACATTAAAGAGCTTTATGGAGCCAGAATACTAAGCGCTTCGGTAAGATGTTCCCATTCATATTGCAGAAAGTTAACGTCACCTGGACAGTCGGATTCAGTTTGCTGGAAGCGAACAGCGCACTATGCAAGAGGCACACGAACTAACATACAGCGATCCCTGTGAAGGCTACTACCCCACTGCGCTCTTCGAAAAACGTTAAGAACGAATCCACATCCTATTACCCGTTACACAAACTCTCCCCTTGCTACAATGAGGCCTCAATTTTGAAGAATTACAAACTCTGTGGACGAAAAACCAACACAGTTATCTGGAAATTCATGTGCGTTAAGATGTTCGGTGGGAACATGAAAATAGGGAATAGGCTGGAGGAATAGGAGAACATCCACTCTCTTGCGCGCAACCAAGATATGTCCAAGTGTGTTTAGGCACGCTGCTGGGTAGGAAAAGAGAGCTTTATTGAACGCCGCGCAAGCATTTATACATGCGAGCTGATAAGCGCCGTCGGTAGCCGTGACATGCCCAGTAGTGTTGCAGGCGCGTATGCTTGCGCTCTGCTACATCTTCCTTTTCTTCGAAGAGAAAAAAAAACAACCACAAAAAAACAAATGCCGTTTTTCACATTTAACAATGCAAATCTTCAGTTATTCTGGTAATGGGTAGCGCCGGGGCTGTTGGTGGACGCGTTCGCTTCTTCGTAGACTCGTGCTTGTGTTGTCTTCGGGGATGTGCGTCACAGGCTCCGATTTCGCTTGCGAGTCATGCGTATCGGTTTCGGTGGTCCTGAGGTGTTCCCGTGCGACGTACCTGCTGTCCGCTTTCTGTAGATACCACGTAAGACCGAGCTGTACCCGCAGGACCGACGACCACGGCTGGGGCCCATGTTTTGCTACGAGTCTCGTAGACAGACACTCTGGATCCACTCTCAAGCTCTGGCAAGCATCTGGTACCTCTGTTGTAGTAGACGCGCTGCTAGTGCCTTATTTCCTGGAGTCGTTGTCGAACCTCCTCTGGGGGAACGGTCCTTGGCTCCAGGTGATAGTTGGTCACGGGGAGTTGTGTCCTGGTGTGGCGTCCCATCAACCTCTCTGCGGGAGACTTGAGGCGGTCGTCCCTTGGTGTGTTTCGCCACTCCAACAGGGCGCTGAAAAATGCGAGCTTAGAAAATGGGCATTTCTTTAGCAATTGTTTTGCTTCCTGGACACCTCGTTCTGCCGTGCCGTTACCGCGCAGGTAGTAGGGGCTAGAGGTGACATGGCTGATCCGGAAATGCGACATGAACGGTCGGAAGCTTTCACTGTTGAAAGGGGGGCCGTTATCGCTGCAAAGCTTGGCTGGAATTCAATGCGTCGCGAACACTTGTGCGCAGGCATTTATCACTGCATCTGCTGTAGTACGGGACAGTTTCTGAATCTCGAAAAAAAAACGAGTAAAAATCTACTAGAATAAGATAGTCATGGCCTTCGTGGTGGAAAAGGTCAGCCCCGACAACCTACCACGGCAGACTCGGTATCTCGTGACTGAGAATGGGCAGCCGTGCATTTCGGTTTTTATACTTTTCGCAAGTGCTGCACGACTTCGCGAGAGCAGCAATGTCGGAGTTCATGTTTGGCCAGTACATCACCTGTCTGGCCCTGGCCTTCATTTTTTCTTCGCCGCCGTGAGCGGCATGGAGTAGGAGAAGGACCTCCCGGCGCTTGGCTGGAGGGATGACAAACTTGTTGCTCCTAAGCAGCAGACCGTCTTCGATGTGTAGCTCGTCGCGGTAGTTCCGGTATGGCCGAAGGGCGTCGGGTAGGTGGTCCTTGCGCTCAGGCCACTCTGTGCTCACGTAACGACAGATGTCGGTGAAGGTAGCGTCGTTGATAGTCGCTTCCTTGATGCTTTGTAGCTTCCGGTCTGAAACAGGCAATGAGGAAACAACACTGACGAGGAATTGCTCCGCTTCTTCAGACAGTTCTTCCTTGCAAGGCAATCGCGATAAAGCGTCCGCTAACAAAAGCTCTTTGCCTGGTTTATAAGTCACTTTGATTGGAAACTTCTGAAGCACCAGCCGCATACGTTGCAGTCGGAGAGGGCATTCGCAAAGCGGTATCTGAAATATTGCTTGCCGTGGCCTGTGGTCCGATTCCACCGTTACTTCCGGTTGGCCAAGAATGTAGTCCCGGAATTTGACACAGCCATGAACTATGGCTAAGGTTTCTTTCTCAATTTGCGCGTACCGTTGTTGCGCTTCGGTCAGAGAACGTGACGAGTAGGCAATTGGGTGTTCTCCTTGCAAAATAACGGCCCCTACACCATACTGGCTGCCATCTACTGAGAGCTTCACAGGTTTTGTTTGATCAAAGAAAGCCAGGACAGGCGCTTTGCCAAGACTAGCGCGCAATGCTTGGAAGCTGTCTTCCTGTGTGTCTGTCCACAACCACGCGGTGTCCTTCTTTAATAGCTCCCGTAGAGGGGTGGTTGTCACGGACGTATTTGGGATGAACCGTGAAACGAAGTTGATCATGCCGAGAAATACTTGGAGCTCCTTATGGTTCTTGGGTGGCGGTACTGTCATGATGTCGTCCACCCTGTCCGGATCCAGGTGAAGGCCTTGCGGGGAAAGTACGTAGCCCATGTAGCGCACTTGGGACTGCAAAAAGCGGCACTTTTTCTTAGTCAGCTTCAGGTGGTGTTCCCGGCATCGTGTAAGCAAGGCAGCGAGATTTTTGTCATGTTCTTCCCGGGAGCTTCTCCAGACTAATAAATCGGCCATGACGACAGCTATGTCAGTCAAACCATCGACTACTTCGTGCATAGCGCGCTGAAAAACGTCTGGGGCCGATGCAATGCCGAACGGCATGCGCAAAAACTTGTATCGTCCATAGGGAGTGCTCATGGTGCATAAAGAAGATCTTTCTTCGTCAAGACAAACCTGCCAGAATCCTGATGAAGCATCCAGCGCGGAAACGTACTTGGCACCATGCAAACATGGAAGTATGTCCTCTAAAGTAGGCATGTGGTAGGGGTCTCTGAGAATTGCTTTGTTCAGATCTGACGGATTTAAACATATACGCACGTTGCCATTCTTGACTACTACAACCATGTAGCTGGACCATAACGAAGGCTCTGTTACCTTTGCAATGACGCCGTCGCGTTCCATCTCGCCGAGCTTTGCTTTCACAGGCTCTTGAAGGGCGACCGGGATTCTTCTGGCCGACTTTATGGTTGGTCTCGCTTCGGGCTTCAGTTGCATATGATACGTGACGCCTTTAGGTTGGCCCAGGCCCTGAAAGACGTCTTCAACCCCTTTGTGGAATCTTGCGATTCTTCGGCATTGAGCGTAGCTATGCGGGTTATCAGGCCCAGTCGCTGCGCAACGTCTCCGCTCAAGGTAACCTGCACATTTGGCCGCACCACGAAAATAGTTGCCTCAGTGCTTTGTGTTTTGTATGAGAGAGCGAGGTTTATCTTCTTTGCAGCCTGTTCTGTGTGTCCGAAGAACGTGGGCAATGTGGCGGAACATTTCTGCGTGCGCGCAGCCGTTATCGTTCGCAGCACAGCTTCTGATATGACACAGCAGTTCGCCCCGGTGTCTATCTTACACTGGACGGTGGTGCCTTCGATAAGTATGGTTTCCGACCACTGTTCACGACTGGAAAGTGCGTTAACTTGAAGCGTTTCAAGAAAATATTCGTCCTCATGACTAGCCACTTCCACTTGGTGTACATAGCGCCCTTGTGACCACGTTTTCGCGTCCGCAAAGCGACACATCCTCGCAAAATGGTTTTCGCGACCACATTTTTTGCACTGTCTGCCTATGGCGGGGCATTTTCCAGCTTTGTGCTGCTCCAGGCCGCATCTGGAGCAGGGTGGGCTACCTGCTTTTATAGCGTGTATCTCTAACGAAACTGGCGATCGTTCCGCTGCGGCTTGAATCTCGGTAATTTGTTCTTTACTCTGCTCTCTGGCCCGGCACATTTCAACTGTTTTGGCGAAGGAAGGGGTTTCTGCGATGAGCCTTTGCTGCATCTCTTTGTCCCTAATACCCAGTATTATTCTGCACGCAAAAGTCGCTCTTCAAGTTCTCTAAATTCACAACTCTTCGCGAGCGTTTTTAGCTCGGTTAGCCAATCAGTAAATGATTCGCCCTCATGTTGATTTCTAGAGCCAAAACGAAACTCGTTGAAAGTTAGGTTTGTTGCCGGCTTGAAATGAGCTTCGAACTTCTGCATCAAAATTTTCAAGTCTTTTTTCTTGTCGTCACTTTCGAAGGTGAAGGTATAAAAAGCCCGTCGCGCCTCAACACCAACTGCCATGAGAAACGTTGCCGCTTGCACATCTGCATCTTGTTCTTTTAGATTGGTTGCAGTGGCGAAAAGCTCCAACTCACTTTTCCAGGCGTTCAAATTGTGAAGCACGTCGCCCGTCGTGTCAAGGGGCTTCGGTGGCGGAAGGAGTGTTGTAGTCATCGCTTGTGCACCAGGAAATCTTCAAGGATTACGCCTTCATCCTATAACTTGGTAAACGTAGCAGACGGCAGAACTGAAACGCCGCCCCCACTTCTGACACCATGTGTTTAGGCACGCAGATGGGAAGTAAAAGAGAGCTTTATTGAACGCCGCGCAAGCATTTATACATGCGAGCTGATAAGCGCCGTCTGTAGCCGTGACATGCGCAGTAGTGTATCAGGCGCTTATGCTTGCGCTCTGCTGCACAAGGGTATGGCAAGGGGAGAGTAACTCAAACATAACATATTCTAGTTCTTCGAACGAAGGGAGTCAGATTTCACCAACTCGTTACCTCAAGATGAGCTCGAGCTGATAGAGGGGGCAACGGAAGGAGCTGCTTTATCCGGTGCCGTTGACTGATGCTCCAACTTTGAGCTTCCTACCATCTTCTTACCCCATTTCCCTAAGCCACAAATATTTCTTCATCTCTCTTTGAAAAACGCAAAATTGTTAGCCCTGCCTAGGCATCACAGGATAAACATTTTGATACACTGAGACTAAATTATCTTACCTCAAACTGACCAACGCTTCGGCTTTGCAACCTTCCACGCTCACAATTTAAGCCACAGAATTGCATGGAGCCTTTCTCCCTCCTGGGGCACGGCGATTAAAAAACTAGGTTTCTAGTCTTTCTCATTTCGAGAACTTTTTGTGCTTGTGAAGCACAGATCGGCAAATGCAGCAGCTGCGTACGAACACGCTCTGTGGGAGTCGAAGTATTACTGTCGCACCTTACATCTTAGGATAGAAACGTAGATGTCTCTCCAACTTTTAATAAAGTTGTTGTCCTAGGTCGAAAAAAGCGAACCAAAGTTTCATTGTGTCATGTTTTTTCATACACGCGTTTGTTACGTGGTATTGCATTAACTAAGGACAAAGCTTTAGTCATATTGCAACTAGCCGCTTTGAATGATTGGGCGTACAATTGTCTTTTTTGACGATGGAATCAGCCCGGCGGCTCTATTTCTGACGATGCGAAGCTTGGAGCGTGGTTCTATGGTACCACGGCCTCGGCGACGCCTCGCCCATAGCATATTTTTTGCATAATAAGTGCCAAAACATAAGGGGTAAGCCATTATGCTCAGTCCTGCGATTTTTAATAATACCGTTTTTCAGCACGCTTTCTTCATGTGGCCGAAAATGCGAACGAAATTGTCATGGGCAGTGGCATTGTTTATCTTCAGTGAAATAATTATAGCCAACGCGAGAAATTTGTTTATCAAACATTGTTTCTGTAACATGTTGATAGTATGAACACAAGCCAATGAAAAAGAGTTGGCCTTAATCAGCTTACTCACAATAAATTAGTGATCTGCTAGCAGTCTGCACAACCGCAATTCTAGTTCTACAAGAGCAGTCGTATGCTCGTACGCTGACACGATGCATTTGCGAGTGACACATAATCTTTCAGAATTTCTTCTCTTGTGGGTTCTCAGATCAGAGGCCTGAGTCAACACCGAATTCGGAAAACGCACTGAAGTAAAATATTCAACAGCCGACCATTCGCTTCGTAGGAAGTCGATGAAGAAGCCCCCTAATATGCACAAGTTTCCCGAGTTGAAAGTTCTTTTGCACCCCTAACGCAGTTCTTCAATAAAACAAACCGCACT
This sequence comes from Haemaphysalis longicornis, assembly GCA_013339765.2. Classification (NCBI taxonomy): domain Eukaryota; kingdom Metazoa; phylum Arthropoda; class Arachnida; order Ixodida; family Ixodidae; genus Haemaphysalis; species Haemaphysalis longicornis. The sequence continues at coordinate 137,207 of JABSTR010001312.1, read as the reverse complement.
CTCGGAAGGACGACGATAAACAGCTAACAATTTAGGAGATCATTTTTGCTTAGCCCAAAAGCCATAGCTTCTACTGCTAAAAATACATGCTTGTTTGAAGCGAAGAAACTTTGCCAATAAAGAACCCAGCGATATGAGCGCCCCTGCTATTTTTTCGTGTGAAGAAAGGTTCGGTGTACTCACGAACATGGAATGTGCTGGACAGGTCATCAGTGACAACAATATCAGCAAGTGCAAAAACGAGTGTTCACAAATAAGCACTCACTGTTGCCAAATGCTCCGTATATGGATGTGCGAAACAGTGCACGATCTGGAACACAATGGGTGGGAAGCCTTGTAAAAGGCGTCAAAATCCTCCAAGGCGACATGGTTTTACTAAAAGTAGCTCTAGAACACGGTATGGGTCCGGATCACTTTGCCTGGTTTCGGATGGGTGCAGATGACGCTCTTGCAAAGCACGCTCGAGTGGTTCAAAGAATTTTGCCACGTGAAAGAGTTCTGAAGACGATGAAAAGCCTTAAGAAGTCTAACCTGTGTTCCTGACAGGACACCGCTGGGCATAACGGCAACCTTATTGACCCGAACCCATTCGATCTGCCGGGTAACAATTTAAACACACTTGCTAGTTGTATATCCGAACATTTTCTTTCGTAATTGCGTAAGCACTTCCAAAGGTTCACGTGCAAGAAAACGGTGTTCTACAGGGTGTAGTTTAAAGCTGCACATTAGGTATAGTCAAGCTAGACTGGCTCGAAAAGGCATTTCTACCAACCAAGTGTATGCTATCAACCTTACGCTACCAACCAAAGAGCAATGTATGTAGACGACATGCAAATGTTTTTAAAACCAGGTATTCTGTCAGTATGTCAAAGCAGATTCGACTTTGGTGTCAACAAACTAGCTGACTGGGCGGATGAAAACGATTTTAAGCTGAACCTGGTTAAAACCACTTGTGTTGTATTCTCCACAGAATGTGGGATGCGGCCAAATCCAGACATGAAACCGAATGGCGTCTCCATTCCGGTCAAAATAACGACACAATTCCTTAGGCATAGTTTTTGATTACGCTGACGCCCCATATCAAACCACCTAAATAAAAACGTCTAAACAGTCAACATTCTCAAACCCCTGTCATATCACTCCGATGATGCTGACAAACAACTTTTGCTGCTGGTTTTTACCTGCATTGTAGGCTTTCAGTTAGACTAAGGGAGTATTCTAATGAATCAAGCAAGGAAACATCAATAAAAACGCTCGAGCGAGTGCAGCCGCAGGGGTTTCGACTTGAGTGTGCTTGTTTGCACCTAGTTCGGTGCAAAGCTTCTAGGTCAACTGTAACCAGTAGTACCAAGGGTAGCAGCGGAAGTACGCGGCTTACAATACAATTTTTGTAATTTGATCATTACCTCACGATTATTTTAAATGTACAAGTAACGATACATCCCAATCTAAACTCTTTCTAAATCGTCCATCCAATTACGTGGCCATCTCAATCTAGGTAGGAGAGGAAGGTTCCGAACTTTTTGTCCCATATTTGAGAAAAACAGGCAACAAAAACTGCGATATCACAGCGTTTTAGGTATTTAAAGGAGAAATACCAGACTGCAGAATTTCTAAGGGATGCGTTCAAACGTTACCACGCTGCGTTGGGCTGCACACGGACCAAGCTTTAATGCATATGAAACCATGATTGTAAATACCATCATTTTCCAGGCGGAAGCATATGGCACTTTTCTTCTTTTAAATCGTATTGTCGAACATCATACTCGCAAGGCTATATTTTTCACTGATTCAGTGAACGTCGTGCGCGCGTTATCATCCCAAAGGTATTCCAAGCATTGTTTCATAAATCTGGTTTTTAGGTTTTTATGTAAGCACATTCCTCTAATCTGACGGTAACTGTGTTCTGGGTTGCAGGTCACTCTGGGATTGCCGGAAATAAGGGGGCAGATGAAATGGCTGCCGCTGCGATAAGGAATACCGTAGATATAACAATGGTACCCTGCACTGACTTCAAACCACAAGTCAGAAAACAGCTTTGTAAAACATGGCAAACAGATGCAGTGAACAAAGTGACAACAAACAGGGGACTATATACTACCGACGCACACAACAGACGCACTGAAGTTACTGACGCTAGGTTACATTTTTGCCACACTCATGCAACACACTCCCTTCTGCTCACTGGCTCTGAAGACCCCAGGGCAGCAGGCGTGGAAAACACCTATCGGTGATCCACATCCAAATTCACTATAACCCCAAGACAAAACACAACACGGATACTTCTGCCTGCCCTACAGACATTTCCGTCTCCACCTATGGCACTTTTCGTCCCACGAACCCCTATTTTCTGTCAAATGAGCTCTAAGTATTTCTGACTAGTTAAATTTCTACACCTCATTTCATGCCATGTATAATCCCATACTGGTTTTCTACACCAGGGATCCTCATTGTCTCCGATTGATTTTTCTTCTGCTCGTGCTCAGCGGTTGTAGTATTTACATTTTAATCTCTGTTCTATCACTACTCTCTTGGCAGGGCTGGGCAGAGATACTTCAAAATGTATTCTGGAATACAGATATCGCGATACATGCGCTGGGCGCCTAAAATACAGATACTAAGATACACGTAAATTAGACGTAACGGGATATTTCCGAGATACTTGCGCAATTGGCACAAAAAAGTATTCTGGAATACAGATACAAGATACAGATACTGAAATACTTTTTTGATTTCGGCGACGTCAGGTTCTAAAAGACATTTAGAATAATAACACAGATACAAACTATGTATACATACATGACAGGGTATAACTGACGTGCAGGTACTTGCAAGCAGTTGTGAACAAATCAAAGAAAAGAACAGCAAGTAAAAGTAAATGCAAAAACAAAAGAAAACGAAATAACGAAAAGGCTAATAATACACAATCATCATAAGTTTACAGAATCATGCGGCGGAGGTCTTTAAAATAAATTGATAATACACCTTCGTTTTTATGTTTAACTAGGTCATTTACCATATTAAGTCGAAATTTCAGCGGTTGGTTCGTTAGTTAGTTACACCTAAGCAAAAGCAGCTTCTCAAACAAGCTGTCTTCTAGACAACGTCGATTCGGTCTGAGCACGAGGCTCGCAAACGAGAAAAGTCTCTCAACCGGTGGAGAAGAACACAAGTTTGTGTTGTAATGAACGAACACAGACTTCATGGCTGGGAAGTCCTGCAGCATAGCGAAATCCTTCCTTGGGTGGTCAAGGTACCGAAATACTTCCGCTCGAACATGCGTCTGCTCTGACCGTCCTGATGACGGGAAGTCTTCATCTTCGAAGGCGTAGAAGCCGTGGTTCATCGCAGCTGATGACGTATCGTCGTAAGAGTTGTTATGGTCCGGTCCATGAGCTTCTGCTGCTCGCAAGAGCAAGCTTTCGAAGTCTGAAGCTCTCGGAACTTCGTTTGGGGCCCACCGCATTTTGAAGTATGGGTGCGAGCACGATGCAATTATTGCCTCTTCATTTTCCATCCTTAAGAGGCCAGAGAACCGCTTCTGCAAGCCCGAGTGGTAGCTGTCTAGTATCACTGATCCGTGTCGTACCTTTGCTTTCTGCGCAAGCAGCTTTTTTTCTACTGTGACGATGGTTGGCAGAAGCTCTCCGTAGTATCCGCTGCGGCTTTTCTGCAATACATCAATTGCGGCAAAATATCGAATACAAAATATGTTGTCAATTTGTAAGCTATTTCCTACGCTTGGTGAGCGCAAAGAAATGTCCCTAGAAATATACGAGCTAAAGTACTTCACCTGCGGCAATCGGGTAGAGTACACCCCGATACTCGTCCAGGAAGTCGAACTCAGTGTCTCTGAATTGTGGGAGGTCGAGCTTTTCCGACAGTGTCTTCAGTTTCTCTTTATCGGTGAGCATGACATCCAGGGCATGGTAGAGAGAGCTCCAACGCGTGACGCATGGTGTTGACAGCTGCCTTACCAGAACTGATGCCACCACCTCTGCAGACTTTGGCCGATTCGATGAGCCCCAATACAGAGCGCATTTCGCCATTGCGGTGTCGTGGAGACGACTGCACACGGGGCTGATGGCGAGTGCCTTCTTGACATCTGCAGTTGCCACAAGGCTCAATGTGCAGACTCAGCTTCAAAAGCTGCTTTCCAGGTGGTTTCCGTTGGTTTCTCCGTGACACGAAAGTTTGTAATAACGCTCGTTGTGTAGGAATAGATTTGCACCCGCATTTGTGGGCTTCCAAACGTGCTCAAGGCTGGTGTTTCTTTGAGGCTATACTTGTATTCTTGACTTCTTCATTATGTGTTGATCCCAATAGATGTCAGGAAAACGACGATTATCAGCAATGTGCAGACTCAGCTTCAAAAGCTGCTTTCCAGGTGGTTTCCGTTGGTTTCTCCGTGACACGAAAGTTTGTAATAACGCTTGTTGTGTAGGAATAGATTTGCACCCGCATTTGTGGGCTTCCAAACGTGCTCAAGGCTGGTGTTTCTTTGAGGCTATGCTTGTATTCTTGCCTTCTTCATTATGTGTTGAGCCCCAATAGATGCCAGGAAAACGACGATTATCAGCAATGTGCAGGCTCAGCTTCAAAAGCTGCTTTCCAGGTTGTTTCCGTTGGTTTCTCCGTGACACGAAAGTTTGTAATAACGCTTGTTGTGTAGGAATAGATCTGCACCCGCCATTTATGGCCTTCCCCAGGTGCTCAAGGCTGGTGTTTCTTTGAGGCTATCCTCGTATTCTTGCCTTCTTCATTATGTGTTGAGCCCAATAGATGCCAGGAAAACGACGATTATTGCCAATTCCGCGAATGTTGTAGAAAACGTACATAACTTGGCCTTACGCAAAGGCAGGGTTATGGTATCTTTCGACGTAACCGCATTGTTTACTAGCATCTTAGTGGACCTGGCATTGCAAAGCTGCACAGAAGCCCTGCGCTCGCACTCCAAACTCGACGACCGGGCCCCCTTCGATGTGCCACAATTGGGTGACCTACGTCGCTTTTGCCTCGGCAAAACGCATTTTTCTTACGGGCGGAAAACTTACTGACAAACCCGCGGCAAAGCCATGGGCACCTCTATATCGGTCACCGCGGCCAACATTGTTATGGAAGCGGTCGAGCAGAAGGTTCTGGAAAATTTCACGCCCTCTCAAAAGGTCTTCTTACGGTATCTTGACGGCTGTTTTTGCATTTTCCCTAAGGAAGACATGCCGAGCTTCTTGTAACTCATAAATTCGGTTGAGCCTCAAATACAGTTTACGTGCGAAACATTGACTGGGAAGTGCCTGAGCTTCCTTGATGCCTGCATTCGTGTCTTGAATGAATGCTTTTATTTTCCCGTTTACTGCAAGAAGACGCATACCGGACGTTACCTGCAGTACAGCTCATGCCACCCAATTGCCCACAAGAGTTTTGTAGTCTCGACACTAATTATGAGAGCGAAACACCTATGCTTCCATCAACAGAAATTGGAGATAGAGTTGACGACTGTGCGCCACGATCTATCGGTGAATGTAGTGGCCCTGGACATTTTCTGGCTGGAATGGATATACTACCGGTACCAATTAAAAGCATCACCAGCAAGTGTGTCACCATTGGCGCCGTCAATTCTTACGTTAAAGAGCAAGCGAGGCACTTTGCCGCGTATGTTTGAGAGAAGATTTCCGTATCGTCCACGCGCCTGCGGGCAAGCTGCGCAAAAGGCTCTTGGACGTAAGTACACGCTGGAAAGTGATAAGTTCCCGGGAGTCATATACAAGATCCCTTGCGCTGACTACCATTGTGTTTATATCGGGGAAACGGACAAGTTTCCACAAAAACTGAAGGACCACCAACACTGACGTGGCAAAAGAAAATCGAACAACGAATGCGCTAGCAGAGCGTGCCCGCCAGCATAATCATTACATAAGTTAGGACGCCGCTACTATCACAGAAAAAAGAAACGAATTAGGCCTCTCGACTCTTCCTCGAGTTTGTGATTATACAAACGGCACCCCATACTGCTACCGGACTGAGCTCAACTTGCCTACAAGCTACTAGAAGTCATTGTGCCATATCTTGCATATAAATTGATGACGGCCTCTTGCCAGTTTCGTTGTGCACAAGTGATCCGAATGGGCTCCGATTGAACAAACTTTTCTTCCTGACTTCACCAGTGACTGCTCACCTATGTTCTCAAGAAAAGTGCAGCTAATTAATCGTTACGACGTAAGGTGACAAGCATGCAAAAAGCACTGTTAGTTGCGTTGCCTGTGTTTGTTTGCCAATAAGTGTTCACTGATGTCAATGCCAAGGTGTTTGCTTCCGTTGGCAATGGTTGCTTAGAGCGAAATATGAGCAATCCATGGCTATGCACTGGTGAGGTAGCGGAGCATTACAACCAAATGAAAATAAATTATTCCACAGGGACACGAAAGTATTTTCTTTGAGATGTTATTCGTCCTCGAAACGCCTAATGCACGTGTTTATAACGCATCCTTCAGTAGCAAGTGGAAGCATCAATATTCAATAAACGAGCTATGCCCGGATTTCGGTGATTGTCTCCATGGGATTATTCCACCCTTCACGATGTAAGCAGACATGCTCAGACATTCCGTATTCGTAGCTTATTAGATGCACGCACTCATTACTGCAAATTTGATTGGAATGTAAAACGAGAGTAAATGAGGTAGAAGCTTAAATACAAAACACTTTTTGCATACCACCGCAATGCTGCTGAGAAAACCAAAATCTGGGCTGATGCCTGCCTACCCGCCACGAAGACACTGCCGACACTGCCGACGAGAGTGACCTTGTAGGGACCTCCACAGAAGTCGGCCACTGCTTCCCCCAGATTTTTGTAACGGTGGCCGTTGGCAGCGCAAGTATTAACAGAAGCCACAGTTAATCTGAAATAAGTTTCGAAGGCTACAGAAACGGCACCTTCTTTCGAACGAACTCGTGAATGGTCGCCAACCTGCATGTCATCAGAACGCAGCCTGGGAACGTACACTACAATAGCGAGGGCAAACACAGTTAGGGCTAGGGACGTGTTTACCTATTTGGATTTGTATTCATGCCATGTTTCAACGAGCACTAAAGCATTGAAAGTGCGCTAGTGTACTCATGGTCTTCCTGCTGTTTACCTTTTGCATCATCAGTCTGGTGTATTACTTCTTGTTAACGCATGGAACCTGAAAGTACATAAGTACACTTTTTGGTTTCAATTACTTTCCATGTACTATAACCGTTTCATTGTGGTGAAACAGTGCGCAAAAACTACGACAGAAAGATTGCGCGCTGTTTCAACACTATAAATCTTTACCAACTGGCCCAGTTCTCGACACCTTTGAACTAAAACCGCTTATTCACTGTCTGCACAGGCAGCAGGGAATTGAAATGTCCAGGCGACTTTTTACCCCTTTCTAGGACCGTTCAAGAGATCAATGGAAAGATATAGAACATTACCCAGGTATTAGTAATTAGACGCCAGAATGGGTAGGTACTGTTTTCAGTGGGCGAACACATTTAGATAAATGCATCACTACATTTCTGGCTTTAAATATTTTTCGGGTAATTGAAGTCTGCTCACGTATATTCAAAGCCCAAGCCCAACGGTACCGAAATAACCACTTATTGGAGCTACATGTTTTTTATGTCTTTCTTCGGTTTCGCTCCTTCGTCTTACAGCGAAAATTACGTCAGCAAAAAGAGTGGCCCACGCCACAGCCTTCGTAGAATCAGCCGTCTAAAGGGTTGGTGTTGACGTGTTCTAGTGAAGTTTCATACCGTTCAAGTGTTACGAAGCCCGCACTATTCTGCAACTTTTTGGGATGACGCCCCTTAGCCACTGGGGCTGTTTGCGTCGCCATTCATCGTCGTCGTAATCAATGTCTCATGTAGTCATGGTACTGAATCACCGAGAAACTCGTTCACTGCCCCGCGCTAGAACGTAACGCGTACTAGAAAACACCTGGACTCTCGTTTACGCCTCACGCTCGAACGCTTCGGGCTTCAAAGTCGCGATACTTTAACAGCAAAGTATCTGTACCTGTACCCCTAACACATTCATCTCCGTTGCCAAAAACGCCAAGGCGCCAAGAATACACTTATACACTGCATGCTTCACCCCTTCTCAGCTTTCAGGTTGGACGAAATGACCAGGGATTATATTTCCAATTTATAGTTCTGGAAATTTTGTGAAGCCCATGATAGTTGGGTATTCCTCACCAGTCTCCCAGGTGGGCAACAAAGACAGAAATAAGGGCGACTCTTGTTCCGGTGCTTGACACGTGGTCAAATAGCGAAGAGGAAGCGCAATGACCTCTCACGGGAAACACCCGGCTTCAAATCTTATCGTATTACACGGGGGCTGTGGCGGCCATGTTCTCGGTCGAGAAACACCGGCTACGACATGAATTTAGATCACGCCTTTCCGCAAAATGAGCCAATTTAGGCTTTCTGCCTACAATACATTTACATTGAAGCGTTCCCACCCCCGACTTGATATCGTCAACACCGTGATATAGGGGCAGGTTCGCGCATGCACGTTCGCGGACTACATATACGCCGAGTATTTATTGCGTACGTTTCTGTGAGTAAGAAAAAAATGTAAAATTTTATCATTCCTTCTTAAAAAGATTGACAGAAGCGCGAAAGCTCGAAGTTCGTCCTTCCTTCGCTGAAATTGCGTGCATTCATTCGTAAGATGCTCAAAGGCCCAAATCGCAAACAAAGAAACAACCCATGCAACGTTTCTTTTCGCATGCTAACTAAACACGTCTACGAAATATCTAGATGTATATCGATACCTGGTTCATCTGATAAAGGTATGCTAGGTACTACTTCGTGACCGATGCCTGTGTTGTCTAATTTAGAACCGTTCTTCTTTGCACTTTTCAAACAACCGTTTCGACACAATTAAATCCAGGCTTGTCTGTGGGCCAATCGGTCTGTGGGGAAATATGTTAATTCTGTGACAGAACCCCATCTGTCCCCCTAAGAAAGGTCTTTCTTTAATAATGACACTATAAGTAGGCATGGAAATTGCGAAGCGGGACATGTAGTGCGTGCGCGTTACAAACGCTTACTTGCGTAGCATGGCAAAACGCCTGAAGGGCGCTTTTGTTCTCCTGTGATTTATGCTGGAACTGAGTTTAAGAACTTACGTAAAATAATGAAAAACTGGTGAAGTCTAAATCCAATCTAAAGTCACCGACTAGAATTCAAACGAAGCGAATTGCTGTCCAACCAAGGAGCTAGAATACAGGAGATTGTTGCGAAGGTCTCGTCTCATTTTTTTTGTTATGATGAATTTTTGTATTCCGTGAACTTCGAATACATTAAAGCACAGCACCAGACACAAATACACACATCCACAGCTTCCTGCGGTCTCACCGAGTGGCCTTGATACCAAGCAGGCTGCGCCTTGCACAGTAAGAAACATAAACAGCGTCGGCGGAGACATGAGAATCTCGGGTGAATTCCTCTGAAGGAACAGCTCCAGGGAGGTGGTTCCTACCCTGAAGAAAACACGGTAGCGTGCCCTCTCTTCAGGCATGCTTGCGAAGAGTGGGAGTGAGCACACGTTCGACCAACCGCTTCTCGTGCGTGTTCAATAGCTATTGCAATGTCGAAGTCAATTCACGCGAAACACCCGGGGCAAAAGATGGTTTTTTGAACTCAGACGACAATGCACCTACCTAAGGCATTATTGGTGGCTGAATTTATCGAGGCCATACAGAGAAACCTGCTATTAAAAAGACGCGTGTCGGTGGCGCCACGCCCGGGATACGCCATGCATCTAGACGGCTGTGGATAATAACACCAGGAAGGAGGACATCTGCTTGGTTGGTTGCGTGATCCACTGTTCACATCCAAAAACACAGCGACACTGTGCAGGCACTTTCACTGCTTAGCTCGCATTATCCGTGCCGCCGCGTCGCTACCGATTGATTTTCCCCGGCAGGGCTGCACTCATCGCGCATCCCAAGTCGCACTCCTCCTCGTTTCATTCTTGCACTTCAAAAACGCCCTGAAGTCTATAACAAACGCTTCAGACACTGCTACTCTGCTATAGGTAATACTGCTGACGTTTTTTTTTACTTGGAAGCCAGAAGGTGGCACAGTTACTGGTTCACCTAAAACACGTTGTCATACCAAAGTGTACTTCGGGTTACATGGGTAGTCACTTTCAAGCTGAGTGTCGAAGCCCTATTCAGCACTTGTGAACAGTAAGTATTAGCGCTATTCGTTGAAAAGTTTAGCGGTCAATTTCTTCGTCTGGCAACACTGGAAACGGCCACAGACATGGCCGATGCGCAAGAAAACAGCGCAGCTTGGGCCACTGCGCCCGCGTGCCGCAGAAATAAAAAACACCAGCGTGCGTCATCTGCTCTGTTCCAATTCGAGTCTACAGGGTGGCGTCAACAGAGATATTATTCGCACTCACATTCAACTCGAGGAAGTACTTTGCGTTCGCTGAGGTAGAGTGTGTAACGTGAAACAGTCATGTATTTCACAGTCGTGCTTAGCATGGACAAGTACCGCCATCCAGCGGAGCCCGACGTAATGAGTGACGGCGCACCACGGCCGGGATCTAGAGAGGCGGCGCGCGCTGTGTTGATACGGCCTTCGGAGCGGTGGTGGTGGCGGCGAGAAGAATGCCACGCAGTATCGACGTAATGTTCCGCCACCAACGCGCGCACGCCGCTGCTCTAGCCCGGCCGTGGGCGCACTCACACGGTTGCATGGAAGAGAAGATGGGTGCCTGATCTGCGAGCCATGCGCACAACATCGCCTAGCAACAGACGTTTGGCCACAGATATGGGACCGCACACTTGGTTGCCTGCATGCATTTCGCGCCATTGAATACCGGCTATAACGTTACAACACATTTCACCAGCTTCCGGTGGGGGGAACCCTGAGGAGGATGCGAAGCAGGAGGGGGGGTTGGTTGGTGTGTAAGTAGAGTTGAAGTAAGTAGTGTGAGTAGAGGTGGTGTGTGGTGTTATAGTAAGGAGACACGTGGGTAGGGTGAGGGGGAGAATAGAGGAGAGACGCGCATGCTCAGTGGAGTAGCGCGCAGCCCCTGTGCACACCTGGTTTATACGGCTGTGAGAAGGAGAATGGAGGAGAGACACGCATGCGCAGTGGAGGTGTGGACGGCGCAACAAGGGAGGGAACAGGCTCGACCATTAGCATCCTACGGGAAGATGGTGTAATATTGTAGGAGAGGGGTTAGAGTGGAGAGGCATAAAATAGAGTGTGAGAGACGTTGTACGTGGCATGAGTTTGTCTTTATGTAGGCATTATCATCATCATGTTCAATGTAGGTGACGTCGAGCTGTGGTTGGCGTTCCGCTTTGATTATGACTGCCTTATGGCCTGTGAAATGTAAAGTCAAGGGCTGTTGTAGTGGATGAACCTTAAAGTTGCTGAAGATGAGGTCGATGCACGTTCCCCGGATGGTTGTGGGCTGTTTGTAATCACGGCCCGCCGAGACTCGCCGATGCACGCCGCCGCTGACGACGATGACGATGCACGTTCCCCGGATGGTTGTGGGCTGCTTGTAATCACGGCCCGCCAAGACCCGCCGACGCACGCCGCGGCCGACGACGGAGAAATGTCCAAGGCGCGTGAAGCCGGCTCGACTCGAGCCGGCCCAGGAAGACACCGGCAGTACTGTCGCTCCAGGAGCCATTAAAGGGTACGACACCCCCGGGTGTTCAGCAAGGCGAGCATGCGCAGTGGGGGTGTGGCGGCGCAACAACCCCATTGACAAAAAAGTCACTGCCAGAAAACATCCGCTGCACTTAGCACAATGTGAACACGGATGGCATGATGGCGTGCCCTGTAATTACAATTCGGGCTCTCTCCAACGCAGGTTGACAGAACTTCTGTTCCACTTACTTCGTCTTTGTTTAGGTTCGCGGTGGTTTGAACCCACAATACCTCTTTCCAACTATCCCAGCTTGAGACCCTTCGGCCGAGATATAGGCCAGGAGGGAACGCAGACGTGCCTGGGACCCGTGTCGATATGTGGTGGGGCACCCGGCACGGAGCTGCGGCCCCATGGCGGGGAGAGATACGCGGTCGGGGAGAGACCGGCGAGGAGAGAATGGTGACATGCGCGGAACCTGTGTTCCCACCTGTTGGATGGAGGCGAGGAGGCGGCCGAATCAAGCGCCCGCCACAAAGGAAGGCCAGGATATGATTGCGACACAACACCTCGACAATGAGCCTAGCCAGGGCAGTGAAACTACTGGGGTTAAACAACGCTAAACTAGGGTTAACCAGCTAAGCCAATCCACTAGGGCTAACCAAAGCTAAACCGCCTCAGTTTTTTGTCTTGTCTGTCTCTGTAGCAAACTTAAGCGCAATTCCCGTATTATGCTATATGAACTAGTTTGACAGAAGGCTTTACTGGAGAGACAACGCCATCCTCGTTATTTGCGAGTTGTTTCTTCTGATATGAGTGCTTACCGATTCCCCCAACTCGCCATCTTGTTGTCCCTCAAAGCAGTGGCACTAATTGTAGTCCTCGCTAAATGCGTCGCTGCAGGCACAATCCCGCTTAACAAGTTACGATTTATCAGGCAGAATGTAATTGTGACTGCGCTCCCCACGAGTGGCAAGGCCTTGTCACTTTGCTCTGTGACTCTGGGGGAGAGGGACAATGACACGCGGTTCTCTCGAACGCGCACTCCAAGGAACGCGTACTGGGCTGTAGCTTATGCTCCTGATCGACATCAAAGTGGAGACACGACAGCTTCGATGCTGTCGTGTCTTCGTAATTGCTGATTTAGACAATTTGTAATTTTTTTGCTTCTGTCAGAATTTGCTCAACGCAGAGCATTGCGGGCTTTCAAATAGATGCGACAGTCTGCGGCGCTGCATGCTTGCCACAGTGCCTTTGCCTAATCGCATGCGCAGTAAACCTTCATTAAACGAAGCACTTGGTCATTTAAACGAGCCATGAAGGCAAAATAAAAGTTTGTTTTATTCGAAAGATTTACTGTTTTATAGTGTCCTCAGCGTATGTGCGGAAGCAAACGATGTTGTATTCACTGAGAAATAATCAATTTACGTTAAAACGTTGATCTTCTGGCTGAGTCATGCATTTTTGTGGTCTGCAATAACATCACAGGAACCGCACGCTCTCCAGCCGATTGGAAAGCCTTTGTTTTTTTCTGTTAGTTAACCTAGATGGCGCCACCATACCATGGCAAGCAATTTTCTGCCTCTGTTTTTTACCGTAGTTGAACCTGGATTGTTTTTGTACAGGGAGAAAATATTCGTTCAGTGAAATAGAGTTCTCGCTCTACAAATGTGGTCAGGTGAGACACCGTTGCCTGCGTCAATGAGCCATTGTCGTCTAAAACTACCCAAAACCCCGCAGCCAGGTGCTAAGCTAAGCCCGAACTAAGCATAGTTCGCGCAGTACCAACAGCAATACGCGTCGGTACTTTTATTTTTACGTGTGTTTTCGTAACTCCCACTGTCAGTCCCAGCATTACTACTGCATTAAAAAGTACGTGGCCTAAATGTAAGCGCAAATAGCTCTTTCGCCAAGCTTATAAGCTCTGCCGAATTTACGTTTGCTTTCACCGGCCTCCGCCAATCGAAGAACTGGCTTGTATGATATAGTAGGTTGTGTTGCTGGGAATGAGCTAGCGGGTCGCATGGCCTTTCTCTTTTTTTCGTATTATCAGTTTATTTGAGAGAACATTTTGTTAAAAGTGGTGTCAGTATGATTCTAACGAGGCAATCCTTTGAATGAACCAGACTTGTGTTTTGTCTTCATGGCTTCTTTAAAGTGAGTTCGTTATAGGCGGCATCTCGCCCGATTGCTGGAGCATGAAAAACTTCATTATGGTAGATTTTCACGGCCCCAAAAGCAGACATTTATTGATAACCTAATTAAACGAAATGATTGGGTTATAAACGGTTTATTCTGCATGTTCGCCGTCTTATTTATAGGTGCCAATTGGGCATTTGGAATGAAAGTCTAAAGTCACTAACGTTACTAAATTCAGGCTTGAATAGCAGGGGCTGCTGTGCTGTGAAGAATATCAGTTTTCATGTCATGTAAACTCTTGCCAAAAAACCTCTGAAATGACCGTTGAAATTGAATCCGTCCTGAAAATGTCCTCTGACACCCATAAACGGTAATGTTAACCATATGAATGATCACACAGTTGCCAGGTCCTGCCCACGGGCTGTAATGCGAAAGCATAACCGCCATGAATGTTTACCCAACCAGCCGTCCGCTTCTGACCTCCCTTGGACTGAGTGGGTGCGCGGTCATTTTGCATGCGTGTGGACACAACTCGGATTACGTGATTCAGCCATTAACTTCTGACAGCAGCAGCCCTTTGTGTTTGCCAATTCCCGGCCCTGTTTGGGTATGCTACAACTGCAGATAGCATTTGTAATCCCGCACTACGAACCTGTATAGGCTAGCTACATGACACATACGACGAAGCAGCAAATTGTGGCTAGGGACAGCCGTAATACTATCTCATTCAAAGCACATAAGGAGGTGTCGGTGTACCTCGGAAGCATGGGTTCCTGCTGGCTTGGTTAGTTGACTTTCAGCGCGCGTTCGGGTGGGTTTGGTTCCTGTTCGCGCAGGAATTTCTTTTTTTAATTGATGGTGCGTGAAATTCCTCGGCCATCGACCGGTGACAACGTCGGGTTTCTCGTCTCATTGTGCCGATAAAGGGTTCGCTGCAATAAAAACGAGCAGTGGCTGCCATGGCGAGGGTGTGCGCCATGTAAGAACGAGAGCCCCCACTAAGTGCGTGGATGCATCAGTTTTTTTCTTTCAAGCTAACGTTTTACCACGTCATGAACCAACTGGCCCAATCCCAAGCAATTCTAGTGCATGTAAGCTTCGAGGCTGTGCTTTGTTTTCTTTTTTTTGCTGGCTGCCCCCCCTCAAGCCTAGCTTTAAACAACATCTTCATCTGCTCTTGCTGGCCGGGCAATCTGCTATTTTGCGCAAGGGGGATTGAACCTATGTCCACCCCCCGAAATGGGCGCGTCGGCTTTCAGTAGGTGCAACCGCTTAAGGCGAGCCGGATTTCCTGGCCACCTGGAAGCCTCAGGCGGAAATACCTGCTTGTGCGGTCTGTTCATGGCAGTGCCTCAGTTATGTGTCCGACCTTGAACATATAATGACAAATACGTTGTTGTCCTGCACGATAGCAACGTCGCCAACTAAGAGACGGGACAGAACCACTGGGAAAGCGTCATGAGCAGAGCAGGGAAGCAAGTTCCTTTTACCCTTTTCTCCATCGTTTCAATCAATGGCGGACAAATTCAACTAGACGCTTGACCCGTCGTTAGATATCCTTGGCCGTGATACTCTGCATCAATTGATACGTTGTTGACAGTTCGCATACGAGACGTTTTCGGACGAAGAAATGTGAGGGAGTGAATGCTTCTCAGGCATTTAGTGCGGGAAAGTGGGAAGCTTGGTACCGGGATGTCTGAGGCATGTCTCCTAGTCCTCCTTGCGCACTCCCACAAATAAAAGGAGCAAACACAGAGACGAATGGCAGCTGGAGAGACGCTATACATCAAATGAAAGTACAAAAAACATTAAAACATCCTCCAAAACCATGCCGCATAATCATCATCCACGTGTGTTAGGGGACGGCAGTTGGTGCCTTCAACCTGAAGCGACACGGCCATAGTTAGGCAGCTGCGCCCCAGATAGCGTTTGAGTGCACCAATGATTGTCGGCATGACTCGACGGGAAAAAGCTCCCCACCAGGGGGCGTGCTTCGCGGTGACTTTCCAATACATGCGCTGGGAGCTCACGTAATTGAGAACGCTCTAAGATGAGAGAAGACACCGAGCACAGCTTAGGGCGGCCGGTGCGTTGTCTGAATATGTTGTCGCTGGAATCCTCTGCCGAGCAGGAACGAGCCGGAAGGCAAGAAGGAACTCTGTATCGGGAAGATCTAATGTTAACTCTAGGTGAACCGTCCGGTCGACTGCGCACAACACAATGACTGTGCCCGCCCCGGAGTCATTAGGCGGCCTTGTCTGCAATCAAGAGGTCCAAGCAGACCGCTCCTTCGACCTCAAATGGAGTTGTATCATTTACGCAGTCTCCTGGTAAAGGAGCAGCAGGAGCTGAATCGGCGCGTAGACGCCTCAGGCGGCACGGCAAATATTTGTTCAACACATGTCTCACAGTGCGTCGCCCCTTCACCAATTGCGGGACCATATTGCATGGAGATATGCGTGACCATAAGGTCACGCATATCTCCACGACGCTTTTCAGTTCCTGCAGGTTTCAAAACCCGCTGCAACATAACGGTACAATGCTTTTTGATAGGTTAGGGTACGCCATACAGACACCAGGTGGCAGAGCTTGTGTATGTTTATTCGGGAGATGCTATAAAGGCGCCAAACAGTCGTGCTTCATTATGGCACGTCGACATGCATCGCTCCCGCTGTAAGCGGGTGTCTTTGTAATATTTTCTTTAGCATCAGCGTAATATACGTGTATTTGAAGCACTTGCGGTATGTAATCTACGGAGACAATTTCAGAGAGATTCATCAAGGTGTTTCCAGTGAAAGAACGTGTTACTGTACGTTTGCCATATAGTCACGCTGGGCCCATAGGCTCCGCATTTTGTTGAATTTGTGACTTGAATTTACGCTCCTCGTCAGATGATTTCGCGGCACGGATGCATTAATTTGTCTTTCTAGGTCAACATTACAAGAAATAGCCAGATAACTCGAAGATGATTATGACGATGTGTCATCTATTTACTTTGAGCCACCTGAAGCTGCATTCACTCGGACGAAGTATCTGCAGATCACGATTCCGGTGGTATAGACAACGTATGTAGTACGCAGCTTACAACAGGTGTTAAAACTGTTCTAGCCGACGGCTGTGGTATTGATGGATGTGATTATGATAAAGAGGAAGTAGAGCGTGATGAACAAAATGATGAAGCTCCCAATCGCTCCTCATCTGTCGAAGAGAAAAGCGCTGACGCGAATTCATCATCAACTATCAAGTGAAATAATAGTAACCTTGTGAAAAGTTCCGCAATTTTAACAGGCACGAAATTCAGCGCTTATAAGGACCGTTGGAATCGTTTGATCGCTTTTTTGACGAAAGCGTCATAGACTTCCTTGTAGAACAAACAAAAAGCTATGCTTTATTTCTGAATGAGCCTGACCCTCTGGTCACAAAGAAAGAGATGGGGTGGGTTTTTGGCGTCCTGGTTCTCTCCGGCGTCAACCGCTTGCCAGAAAAGATGTGCACCTGGGACAGTGAAACCACCATGCACAACGAAATGGTGTAGTACAACGCAATGCAATGAAACCGTTTTGTACAAATTGTGAGATGTCTTCGTTGTGCCGACAGTACGAGCCTCACTCTGACAAAGTCGCGCCCCCTGATGGAACTGCTGAAGGCAAAGTTCCTGCAGCACTTTCAGCCTATGCGTTAACTGTGCTGTGAGGAAAGCATGACCGAAAATCATGCGTGCCATGGCTTCAAGCAATACATGCGCTGCCAACCATTTCACTCGGGAACAAGCTGCGGTGCTCGATTGCGAAAATTCACTACCTTGCAAACTTTGCAGTCTACTAGGGAAAGCAGGAAGACACAGGAACAAGCACGCAGAATCAAAAGGACTTCCGGAAAGCAGTAGCACCACTTCTTGAAATGAGGGAAGAACTTCCAATCGAAGTTCGTCATCTGCCATATCACTTTTATTTCGTCAATCTCTTCACCAGCCTGCACCTTCTGAGGCACCTGAAAGAAAAGAATTATGAAGCCACATGCACAGTGAGGAAAAACCGTGTGCCGAAGGAATACTCCATCGCTCTGCCTGATATTTTGAACGCAAGGCCCGTTGGTACCAAGAGCACGCCCTTCCGGATGACGCGATAATCATTGTGCGCTGAATGGACAACACTGTAACCATCCGAAGCAGCGTGCATGGCGTAGAGCCCATATCCTCTGCATGGAGGTATTCGCGTGCACAGGAAAAGAGTATCAGAGTGTCTCGCCCTAATGCCGTAACCCAATATAACTGCTTTATGGTCAGCACTGGCCAGATGAATGAAAATGTGAGCGTATGAATCAAATGGTGTTGTTGGCAGAAATATTGTTCGCAGAGCGGTAGATCTGCAGTGCTTCTTCCTCCGGTGATGCACCCGTAAGTGAGTCGTCAACGTTAAGTTATTGCTGTAGGCATGCCGCAATCTTAGGATTTGATTTTTTTTTTCAGTCCTTCAAATTGTCTTGAAGGGCTGCCTGTAGCAGAAATGGACTAGATGCCGCTCCAAAGGGCACCCTTGCCATGCGCCAGTCTACAATTTGTGGGACCAGATTTTAAGGAGTAGGCAGTCTCTCGATTTACAAAAGCGTATAAGCGCACCTCGGTCTTCTCGTCTCATTCAGATTTGTAAGGACGCCTTTTGAATGTCAGCGATCAAAACTGTTGGGCACAGCCTGAACCCCAAGAGGCGCTGCGAAAGGTTACGCCCTGTCAAAAAGATCGGTTATTTGTGGTGCGCCCTGGTTGTGGGAAGACGCATCAAATACGACGCGAACCTCTGCCATTACAGCCTCTGTCCGGATGACGGGATAGTGTAAACGCTGTTTTCGGAACGTCAGACGACAGCACTGCCTCTGCGTGGCCTTCATTGTGATATTCGCAGAAAAACGAACTACACTCTCTTAGAAGTTCGGGTAATGTCGAAGGCATTGGAGATGGCGTTGAAGGCGGGTTTCAGAAACGACCTGTTTCCTGGAAGTTACGAGTTCTTTGGATCGTATCATTGCCGGCCCCTCTCTCTGTTCAGAGCATTCCGAAATTGACTAAGCGCGGCATGTTCAAGGGGGCTGATCTTCACGCTGGAGTCTCTTAACCATGGCCCAAGGGACAGCCTTATCGCACCTCGTACGCCATATGTGGGAACAGGCTAGGAGCAAGAAGGTAGAATCTACATCTTGCGGGAGCCCAGGATGAACCATGTCGGCGTGTGTTCCCTGGATCACCCAACAAAAAACTGTTCCCCCTGCGCGCATGCTGTCATTTAAACGCTCGGCAACAAGCCTGCAGTAACTGTTAGAGCCTAACAAGACGTGATAGTGGCACTCTGATCTTCGCCATATTGAAGTTCTTCAGCAATGACCAAATTTCAGCTACGAAACGTGTAAACTATGTTCCATGAGACAATCTCGTATGTAGCATACCGCTGGAACCTTCAGAGCGCGATGGTCATTTCCTTTGTCTAGAAGCGTCTGGAGAGCGCAATGTTTAATTTCCAGCAGTGGTACCTACGCGGGCGCTTCGAGTCACCGAACCGGAATAGTGTAACATCGACCCGCGCCCGTCGGAGGGAGCCCGAGCTTTTATGCGAAATCACTGCACACAAGCGTTTCTCTGGCTTCCGCTGTCAAAGAGAAGGCGGACCAGGATACCGCCAGCGCTTCCCAATTACCCATACCGTAGCCGTTCGCAGCAAGGCGCATAATATGAAGGTGTCACTAGCGGAAGCGGTCGTGACCGAGTTGTCTTGCGGGGCCGCTACTTGTCAATTCAGGCTCCAAAAAGGTGGCAATGGGGTGGTAACCATCGAGTTGGGTCACGTCCACACGACTCGGAGAAGGGACAAGTGGCGTCACGAGTAGTGCCGACATCGAATCCCGTGGCATTGCGTCCGTTGCGTGCGAATTGACTCGACTTCCCGTATATGACGAAACAGCGCTTCCTTCCAAGGCTTAGTCGCATGTCTTCCGACGAAACAACACTTCCTTCGAAGACTTATTCGCTTGTCTTCCGCCGACAGCTTAGCTTGCCAGTCTTCGGGTCCAAGTCCTGACCCCTAGCATTGTAGACATGTTCGCTGCCCTGGCGATGCTGAGATGGAGGGCAAAGCCAGCGCGGACGGATGCTCAGGAAAGACGTCATTCTGCAACTGACATTCGGTCGATGTCACAGTCGACACCGTTCTTTTCCACGTTACGACCTCGCGATCTTGCGATATTGGCGCGGGGGAGTCGTCAAGTGGAGTTTTCTTCGTACGTTGCCGGTGCAGTACTGCCGAGTCTTCAGGCAGCAAGAGCATAACTTTTTATGGAGGGGAACAGCCCAAAATTGGACACACACAAGAACGAAAGACCACACGGCGCTGTCTGTCTCCTTGTGTGTGGCCAATTTCGCACTGTTCTCCCCGCCAAAAGCATAAAACCAACTTGCCCAAGCCTCAATCTTAGCAGGTATGAGGACGCGATGGAAATTTACTGCGGAATCTATGTCAGGCAGCCGTTCCTGGACATAATTTGTTCGCACAGGTCTCAACGCCCAGAGTTGTGCTTTCAAAGCGATGAGTGTAAGTGAGAGCGTCGATATGGTCATACACGAGGACGTACGTATGGCCAAAACAATCCATAAGCAGCTTTACTCACTAAGTTGCCTTCGGTCAGCGTATTCACGCGACTGCGCGCTTAGCATTACTGCTCAAGTACGTTTGCAGTATTGAAACTTTTCGATGTTCGGGATTACCGGTTGCGAGTGAATAGTCGCCTCAAAGTGCTCACAGAACCCGACCACTCATGATGCGCACCGGAGAATACGGGAGGCAACTCCCCAGGTCAAAGCGCAGAAGCTGACGTGAGTAGTTGGTTGAGTTCGTCGCGGGCGCCAGCAGAAACGCCACTCTATTGGTCGTTCTGTAGCAACACTCGTGGATCGCCGACGTCCGTAGGGAAAAACGCGTTGAGTACGAACTGTAGTTTGCTGACTCTGTGCCGGTTATTTTCGTAGTAATCTAGTGCACTGACGACGCCTTCTTCCTGGAATGCTTGAAAATCGACAAGTTGGACGATTTTCGCGACCAGCTCGTTCAAGGTGCCATCAGTTCTTGTCGTGGTCGTCGGTTACTACTTGCAAGTCAGAAGTGGTCGGTTCGATGTTCTTCAAAAGCTCGTTGCCTGAGGCGAAAAGACTAGTAGTGCCACCGCAAAGAACACCTCGATTCCCGCACAGTTTCTTCAGGTCGGCGTGGACGGATGTCACCCTCCTTCGGGGTTCTTGACACCATAAAATCCTATGCAACGCGAGATAGAATATGCGAGACTTTCTTTATTGTTTTTCTGTGCGTGCTCGCTGCACCCGCAGTGTAGCGCCAAACAACCTCTTCTTCCTCTTCTCCTCTGTCCGGGCGGTTTGCTATATGGATTGATTGTGGGGATTATCACACCGACGCTACACAGACGATGAGGCGCGCCGTAGTGGAGGACTCCAGAAGTTTGATGGGGATAGTTGACGTCGCCCGAACGGTCCGCTACATGAGGCCAGCGAGATTCAACAGTTTGAGTGTGTACGGCAGTACCACGTTACGTTCTCTCTGCTCCATAGTATTCACAGCGACAGCCCACACCTTTAGAAACGAGAAAGAGACGCCCGCCAGTCCAAAAACTGCTGGAGTTTCGGGTTCCAGCGCAGATGCGTTGTGCACTGTCATTTCAACGACCGACATGCGTAGTGTAAGTGGGCATGAGTAATCGCCGCAACAAACCTGCGTAGATAGGATTTATATTTTGTTCGTTAGTCTTACCGGGTTAGATGGTATTCCTTCGAATAGTGAGTCCACGTGCAGCTCCTATCCTCTAGAGTTTTCTTTTGCGGCGATTTTTGCATTGACCCACCAACCTTTATTTTCATTACGACGCCGTGTTCTGCTAAAGCGTTGTTCCGAACGCAATTCATTTTTTATTCACGAGCACCCTCTTAGTTTCTGTGTATGTAGGCGAAGCATTCAACATCTGCGATAGTGGCATTACGCATCCGAAATGGTCTATGTTCGCAAAACTTGACAGGTGTTTTGTTTATGATGGAATTTTAAACGCGATGTTTTGAGGCTCTGAGCAGAAAATAACCCAAGCCTAGAGAGGGTGCCTTCATCGACCAGATCATGGAAAATCCTAAAGGTCGAGGAATTAAGGTTTTCGGTAGAAAGAGGGAGAATAGAATTTTTTTAGATGCCAAATGGGGTTTCTGGGTGTCAGTTATAAGTTTCTGGGCTGTGGCAGCGTTTTAGGCTAGTTGGACGGCCCAGAGTTGGTCTTTTGGGTTGAAGCTACGCAGTACTGCTTACAGCGGAATACAGATTACGCAAGCCCTCACCACCGCCAAAGGCCCTTGCTGCTGCCAGCGCGTGGTGAGTATGTGTTACGCCATGTGGCCTGTAACGGCCCGTTTGCTGCTGTTTCGCCACCGCGTGTGCCAGGTAGACCACTATTGCTGCCGAGCTGCTTTGTCGCTACACCGTTGTCATTTCGGTGCCTGCGCGCGTTCGTTGCAGAATTGTTTTCACGGCAGAAGATTAGGATTGGGCCATCGTTTGTTTGTCAAAATAAGGATCCAAGAGTGACAGTTTTTCCGAGAGCTCCAAAAACGGAATCATATCTCTCCTGGATTATTTATGCATACCAACAAGTAGCTTCCACTTTACTCCAACTTAAGAATGGTCGCTCATACAAAGTATCACGTACTATTGTTGCGTGCGCCTATGGCTCCTTAGCGTCCGTACGTCCTCCAACGTCCAGTAGAAGTGCAGTCGGGAGCAACCAATACTGATTTTTGGGGGTAGGGTGTTTTAGGACATCACGTAATGGGGGGACTACGGATGGTTCGCCGATGTGACCTCAGTAGCTGTGCTTCCGATGAACGCAAAATTAGAGGCGTGCTGCATGCACTAAGAGTACTCGCCTGCGCAGGATCCGCTGTCTGTTCGAGACGGCCACACCCTGCGCTGGATGGAGCAGGCAATGCGTATCGGCCCGGATCCCCGCCTGGACCCCCACGACATCGTGTACACCGTGGCCAACCAGAACACAAATTTCGACATGACGGACTTCGTGGGGCAAGCCTGGCTGCTGGGCACAGGCTACGCACTCGGATTCGCCGCCTTTGCGCTGGAACATGTGGCTGCTGCTAGTTGGTTGAAACCCGCCGCCGGATTGCGCAGACGGGCGCTCCCGCTGCTGGCAGGTTCCCGCGAGGGGCGCCGAGTCCATCTGGTTCGCGGTTCCACGCCCAGCTTGCACGCTGCTTCCCAATCGAGGCTGCGTTGAAGAGAGCGCTACGCCCGACAATTTCCTGCTCACAGGATAGGCACCGCAGGGACCTTTCCGCTTGCCCACTCTATTCGCTGAAGGCGGCACCCGACAGACGTGGGATATCGCACACAGTTTATGCGTTCCCAAACTGAATAACCAATTTCCCACAATAGGCGGTACCAAGGGAACCACTTTTTAAAACGCATGAGTGTTTTTTTCTTCAAACAACAACGCAGGAAAGTGCAAAGTACTCCAGTCACGTCGCAAAACATTTATTTTTTATGGGGCACCCACTTGCAGTCGTATTTACCATTCACCTCAACTGTCACGGTCACTCGAACTCATACTCCCTACCCTTATTATTAACACTAACCACCTGCATCCTCCCAGCCCTCGCATTTGCCGCTCAGCCTCAGTGGTCGTCCTCGCCCTCTCTCTATCGCGTTCCAATCACTTCTCACCCTTGCATGCGGACTGGGCGCAAGGACCGACCTCGGTGGGCTTGGCCCGCACTCCCTCGTTCTCTCCCATGGGGTAGCGCGAAGGCATGAGCAGCAACTTAAGATAACTCAGAGAGAGAAAGAGAGACAGAGAGAGAGAGACAGAGAAAAAACTTTTTTATTTTATTGGTTATTGGACGTTGTTGGTACCCAGGTCCAGTGCTCCAGTGTCCAGGGCACCGGTGGCTGCTCTGGCGATTGTTTGGCACTGCTCGTCAGAGTCAGCCCTAGACAGTGCCTCACTACGCTGCACTTCTGTTAGAGGGTGTTTCCGAATTTTGTGGAACACTGCTGCCGTATGGTAGTTGCTTGCCCTCGGGGCACAGCTTTGGATATCGGGTTGGATTAGGTTGTGTAGTCGGGAGAGGTGGGGTCCGGAGAGGAAGGGGAAGGTGCTCGTTTGTATTGAGCGGAGTGTTGCTTGATCCCGTTTTTAGAACTTTTCGCGGGATGCAAAACTTTATTTACCCTCCGTAATGGTGGCCACGTTCTGTACCGGTCAAAAACCACAAAACAGCACCGCCCGCTGTTCAAACAATGGGGATTTCGCCCAAGGTACGTTAATTCTGTATTCATGAAATAAAGAAGCTTTGCGATAAATCACGTCATGGCGTTGTCTTTTATTTACACGTCTTTCTCACTTCACCTTGCTTCAGCGAACATTGAGGCAGTCACTGAGGGCGGCGGGGGACGTGAAATTGGCACTGAAGAAGCTCAGCAGCCTCTTCAAAAAGTGGAGGCGAAAGTAGGCTCCTTGTCCGCAATCATTTTCGCCGTCCTCGAAGAAGAGACGAATGACGGCGATCGTGTACCTGGTGGACGTGACGTTGGCCTTGGTTTTGCAAAGCTGCGAAAAATGAAACCGCTGTCAGCATAGTTTGAACAGCGAAGTTTCAAATGACACCAAAAAATTGTTCTCAAGCTGTCAAAAGAACAAAGCCAACGTTACTCTCACGGATTCTCTATAGCATTCTTGCTGATCTGATCACAAATTTGTTTTAAAGCGAGTAATTCAAAAACTTGTAGACCCTAATTTTCTGCCCCCCAAATGAGTTGACAAGCGACTGCGCCTAAATGTTTCGCCCTTGCGGGGAAAGAAAAAAAGCAAGCATGTCGGAGCAATCAGGACCTTGTCGTCGAAGAAGAATCGTTTTAATATAATTTGAGAGTACATTTTGCACTCTGGAGGTCCTTTTCTGTGACATAAGAACCAAGTAACTCAAGATATCAGACGTT
This sequence comes from Haemaphysalis longicornis, assembly GCA_013339765.2. Lineage (NCBI taxonomy): Eukaryota > Metazoa > Arthropoda > Arachnida > Ixodida > Ixodidae > Haemaphysalis > Haemaphysalis longicornis. The sequence goes on along the minus strand of JABSTR010001312.1, from coordinate 112,376 downwards.
CAGCGTTCGCTCATTGCATTTATTCCATTAATTTCAGTAATGAATATAGCCCGTCAAGCTTTCTGCTGTGCACATTTTCTGGCACTCCACGCGTCATTGTGTACAAAGAATATCTGCGATTCTGTGGGTTAGGCTGAACTTGTTGTCACGAACGGGAGCGAGTCAAGCGTGTTGCCGAGTTACAGCGATAAGTCCAGAGTGTAGGGTTTTTGATGTTCATATTCTGAGATCGATCTAACGGTGCACCTGCCTGACCGCATTCGGTGGTGGCCGGCCTGTAACAATATACTCCACATTGGCGTAGTCACGCATTTTTTATCACCTCTAATACGGGTCGCCCGTATTTTGTCTCCCTCTAATCTAGGCGCTTCTGTTTTCTTCGTTACCTTGCCGTAACTTTTCGTAACTTTATGTAGTTAGGTGAAGCAATGCTGGAACCATAGCCAGTTCGAGAGGGATGGACGCTTGGGCGATGTGGCGTTTGTTCGAGACAATGCGTGCGACCTTGGCTGAACAGGGGCAGAACAAGCTTCACTGCGCCGGCGTGGCGCTTGCTGAAATGACACATTATTGGGCCTGCTCAGGCAAGCTATCACTGAAATTGGGCACACGGGCACGTTTCCTTATTTCGACGCTGCTGTTTTGCTGCCCCGAATCACGCTTGCAGCGCGTGCTCGCTCGCAGCTGCCCCGTCATATTTTCCGATTCTGAGAAACGTTGGCTACCTGCGAATGGTAGCTGTTTATGGCTGATAACCGTGCATCGGGTTAATTAACCGGGAAGGTAGGGTACACGGAAAAATACCCCATTCACACTGGCGATATTTTGACTACGTGACACCATACTTAGATTAACTCTACACGGTGATAAAGCGGCCGAAGTGTTTGAATTCGCTAATACAGTTCTGGGGTTCAATTGTGTGACCCCGTTCGCAGTCATCGTGCTCTTTCAGGTTGGGCCAGTTGGGAATCAGATGTCAGTCATGTGCACAGCTTGCCTGGTGGTATCGACCTCAGCCGTGGGCCCCATAAGTTGAATGTGCACAGCCCCTGGGTGCAGTCTAAACCCAGATTCAGCCCGTGGCCCCTAGCGTCCAAGTGCAGCAGCTTGGCCGGTAATTTTCCCGTCCCTTCAAACGCTGTCTGGAACCGGCGTCGATGCGGGGCGGCTGTCAGCGGCGTAAGGGCGCGGTCTATCACAGGTTCGTTGGCCTCATGCCTAACAATAAGCCCACATCCCTGAGAGTGAGCTGGACCGTCTTCAGTGAGCGTGGCCGGGTCCTTCCCCTAAACCTCGAAAGCAGTCTTCGCTATACGATTGTCCGTCGTGCCTGCCGTTCTTTTTCGGGTTTGAAAGTCAACCTTTTTGGGCTCATCACACACCTAAGGCAGTCAGCAGCGATAGCTCAATGAACATAGTATTACGGTCGTTTGAATAACAATAATTTGCTAACATTTCCTACGCACTAGTAAGTCCCGGTTCAGACTGTTGACGCGAATGTCGTAATATGTTTAAAGAATGACATCATTTCCCATCTCAGACAACCGAACTTCGTGACTGACGTTTTTTTACGTCCATAGATCATGATATGGCTTTTGCGTTAATTATCGTAACATCTTTTACCTGAGCTGCACGCAGTACACGAAATGCACAAAACCAAACACGTTTGTTTGTAATTTGTAATCGAGGAATAAGCACTTGGAACAATTAAACTTTGAATGACCCGGGATTTTTTCTGGTGGACAAACGTTGGGCTGTCTGGTTTCTTCCTACGTCATAGGCATCTTACTGCCTGCAACACACTAACCAAATCCGATGGACCATTAAGGACACCGGACAGTTCCCACTGAGGCGGTGGACGTAAACGTTTAAACCTCCCGCCGCACAACGTACATACAATCAGTGAGGGCATGGCATATATCCTGCGAATGCACACCCCAACGCATCCCTCCATTCCTAACTCGTGCCAGACAAACCGGGAACCAGTTATGTACGCATTCTTAGTGGTGAAAGGCACCGCCATATTTGTAGCTCTGAAAGCCCTTCATGTTGAACAAGAAATATTGGCTCACGTCGTCGCTGTTGTTGATCCGGGAGAGATTCCCAGCTACTTGGGAGCTGGTACTTGCCGTAAAAAACGTCGGCGGCAGCGGGTTTCTGTTGTTTTCGCACCCATTCGCGCTTCTATTCCAGCGGATGCTCCACCGATTCCCACTGTTCTTCTTACGAGCGAACGACGCGCGTCTGTCCATAGGGAGTGAAAACCTCGAACCACTCGAGCTTTATTTAGTTCAGAAACATGTGGCTGTCCTTTTTCGTCCCGCGTCGTCGGCATCTAACGGTCCGTGTAAACACCCTACCCAAACGCAAACCGCTCAGCCATTGAGGACAGCTGACAGGTCGCATTGAGCCGGCGAGACTTCCACTTTGAAATTTCTCGCCAGAGCAACGAACAGGTCATCGGTAGTGGCATGAGACTACCTTTGCATGCACGCCCCCCATGCTTCTACCCACAAAGAGTGCACACATAAACCGCAACCGGTGATGGGCGGGTGCGTAAGCGTGATATACAGGGGCGAAAATATCGTGTGGAAAGCCTTTCATGCTGAAAAAAAATTATGGGCTCACTTCGGCATTCAAAGCGGGCAAGTTGCTCTCGCAACACCTTATAAAGGCGCTAGAGCCTACGGCTGTTTTCAGCTGATACCGAAGTTTGTGAAAGAGCCATTTTTGGTGGCGAGGGAAATAACAGCTGCGAAAAGCGCTGTAGGAGGTTGAGTGGGTGGGAGGAGGGCCTCAGCAGCGCTGAGTAAAACTGCTTCACCGGAATGAAAATAGGGGGTTAGAGATATACGGCTTCGCTGTAAAATGCCGAACTCTCTGTGTTGGTTAAATGTTGAGCGAGTCTTCGGGGAGCAGGAAAGTAGGAAGGTATCGCTAGAAAACTTGTTACCCATCCAAGCAAGTCAGTGTCTGAGTTGTCGGCGCTCCACTTCCGCTGCCGCTCCAGCCGACGTGCCCTGAAGAGCCGTGCTCTAGCTATTGACTTCAAACATTCACCACTCCCCGTTTTCAGCCCTGTTTGCCGCCCTTGTAGCGGCGACATCCGCAAGCTCATTGGTGCCCCACACCCCGGTGTTGATGGGAACGTGGAAGAGGCAGCCGCTAACGGAAGAAGCGAGTAATTGATAGCTGGGTTGAATTTCATGAACAATTCATGATGTATGATGTCTTGATAATACAAATATAATTTAGCCTCGAACGAACATCAGCCTAACCCCATGAATGTCGTATTTCTTTCGCCACTTGCCTGCACACGTTTGACAGAAAAGTGCTTAACGGGGAAGGATTGTGTGTTGGTCAATGAACCGCGCTCAGCTGGCAGTCTGGGGTAACTGGGAAATGTTGTGTCATTCCTAATTATTGCAAGAGCAACAGCTACTGAAATGTTGTATAACAAGCTCAGGTTGGTAATTGTATTTGATATGTGGTAGGTGGTATTCTGTGGCGTGGTGCTACTGCCGAGCACAATTGTGTCTGGGCCTCAATGCCCGTGCCTGCGCTGCCGGTTAATATGGCGACGTCACATGTACGGGCTATTCGCAGCGCAGGCGGCCGCAACACCTGGTTAAGCGAAGATAGTGACTGTTCCATTCATCGGTGTTGCAGCAATGCCCTGCAATTAAACCCCAACTTCCTTACGAGCGAGCACAAGTTTGTCGTGGCCAAAAGGCTGCATTGTGAGAAGCAGCAGTATTGTGTCCAATGTATGAAGCGCAAAAAAGCGCTTATCTCGAGGCTAAGTACTTCGTAGCACAGCTTCCTACAATCTACCCATCGCAATACATTTTTGAAGGCGTCTGCGCTGATCAGCTGATCGCCAGCTGAAGCGTTTTGGTATCCGTCAGATTTCTCAGCTAGGCGAGTCCATTCTCCTTCGGCCACTTGCCGAATGATGTCGCTATACTCCCAGCTAATACAGAACTTACTGCCACGCTACGTGTTTATCGCAATCGGCGCAGGCATGGATGATACCACTTTCTTCTGAAGCGCAATTATTTGGCTTTTGTACTGAACTAATTTGCCGTGGGTAAGGTGCGGGCGCACTTTGTCGCTATCACGGTTCGCAGGTAACTGCTCCTCAGCGTTATCGCATTTGGCGCTTTTTACCGCGACCGGGGCTCCATTGTGCGGTAAGGATGCGGACTTCTCAAGGCGCATAGACCATCACAACGCAATATCAATGGGATTATTCACATCTGTTGAAGCCGCGGCCGTGAATCTTGTGGTAACAGCGCCGAGTACGGACGCCGCGGCCTGTTTTTTTCTTGGAGATGCGCACGCGTGCGCAGACACGGCGGGCACAGTCATTTCAGTGTTGCTCGGAGAATAAATCGCAAGTGAAACTTCTATGCCAAATGCGTCAAATGTCGCATTGAGTATCACTTAAGAACACTAAGATACAAAACCCGCGTGCTCTTCCTTTGATATAAAGAATTTAAGTCTATATTTAGAGATATTCTGATTTAGATATTTTATATTTAGGGATATTTAGAGACATTTAGAGAGATAATCCTGCTAGAGAGATGCAAAAAGGAGTCAAGTAAGGCATATCAGGGAACAATGGGAGCGACACGGTATTTTTAATAGAGATTTTATATTCCGTTTTCCCAATTACATCCGAACACATACCGGAAGTTTGGAATAAAGAACAGCACTCGTGTAAATTATTTCTATGTATGATGCTTTTTGAAATGCCTACCAAATTCCTCCGTGTTTTCTTTTGCGAGGGTGAAAGGTAATAATGTCGGCTTACCTTATTTCGTAGGGCCTGGGGGCTGTCGTACGTCCAAAATTTTTTCGCTTTTTTATCATACGAGAAGTCAGCGTGTAAACTGGAATCGTACATTGTTGTATTTAGAGCAGGGTCTTTGCAAGCCTAGTTCACAGATAGAATAGTTGGACAAGGGCATTACAATGGGCGAACAAAAGGGTTCTGTGTTTAAATTAGTTATTACGGGGAGCAAATGTTTACAGAATAAAAAATATAACGAAAGGCAAAGAGTGGTGGCATGGGCATGCTCTTCTTTCATACGTCACGCTGGCTTAGTGGCTAAGGCATTGCGCTGCTGAGCGTGAGGTCGTGGGTTCGATTCCCGGCCGCGGCGGTGACTTTTCTGGTGAGCGCGAAAAGCAACGACACCCGTGTGTACGACATCTCGCCGCACGTTCAAGATCCCCAGTTGGTCAAAGGTAATCCGGAGCCCTCCACTAGGGCGCGCGTCATTCCCTGCGTTGCGTCAGTGCATTAAACCCTGCAATAAAAAAAGCTCTACTTTCAAAAAAAATTATGTGGAAAAGTATTGACAGATACGCCTATATGCGCGAACAAGCATGGAAAAACGGCAGGCACTGCAGCAGCGGCAGCAACAGGACAACACCTGTGAGGATCCTCGACCCGCACTTGCAGATATCTTCTGGCCGTCTTCAGCTCCTTGACCAGTTACCCTGCACGTGAGTTATCATCAGCCGTTCCTGCTCTTAGAGTTTCCTACTATGCCATTAGAGAGGAATCTGGCGCAAGCGTATATGCGGCTCAGATCAAGGAGGTCTGTATCATAGTCACGCCATTATACCGTGCGCTCGGATTAGTTCCATCATTGGCTTGGATTGAAACGTTTTAGTGGGTGCAGGTACAAATACAATGCCACAAAAACATAAAAAAGAGAGTTTTATACAGGTATGCTATAAACGCGCTGTTCTAACCATGACGACATCAAAAAATAAAACGTGTTCTTCTTACTAAGAGTCTGCCAGAACTGTTATGCTTACTATTCTGCAGTTTAGCTGGTAGGTAACGATAATGTAAATAAAATTCCGGGAGAAACTCAATAAACACTCCTAAGGCGAAAAACTTAAAAAGATTATTTGAAACGCTCAGAACAGTTTTACGCGCGTGCTTTCTAATACGTGTACATCGCATATGTGGTGTTTTCGTTCGTGCTTTCGCAACAAACCGTCCGCTAAAACTTTCGCAGCCGCAAATTACCCCTTTAGACAACACTTCAGGGCCCTATTAGCACATGTATTGCTACTGCAAACAAAAAAAAAGAACCCGAAAGCGCACTTTCCTTACCAAGAACGGATGTGTCACATTGTGGGACTGTAGTTATGTAAATATGTAATGATGGTCGCTCGCCGGCACTAGTCCTCCGACTGGCTCATAATGATGTATAGATGTCTAAAGCAGGAACTAATGAGTTTCCAAGCGAAGCGAGTTTCGGCCATTTCGGCCGGAGCGGCTACCTCGTAGATAAACCAAACCCAAGAAGGGGCTTAAGAATCCGATAGGCGCGCCAAACCAGCAGCGGTGGTCTTCCAATAGGGCCATAACCCTCCACGCCCCCTTTGAATTCTCAGGCGCAGCTTCATCTTTAGTATACGTACTAAAAACTCTATGCTTGTGCTAACAGCCACCATGGACGAACGGACTAAAAGAGACACGGCGTCCCAGCTCCGTCGCTTGACAGTGGCGGAAATAACAGAGCCACACTTTTCAAGCTGCTTGTCCTGAACTCACCCACCGGACGCAGGCAACGCTAATGTATTTTTAATAACGCATAAGTCCACCCCAACGCTATCCCGAGGGAACGAAGGGGTGCGGTCACTATCATGGGCACAGCTCGTTGCGGAGCGTGTTGTGGGCAAACAACACACTGGTTCACGAACTGGGCCAGTTCGGTGCTACACCAGACCATCAAACGAAACCTCTAGCTGCACTGCGACATCGACCGATGCCCCAATGCCCACCATGCAGTTTGCGAAGCACTTCTGCTCTTAAAGGGTGCGGGGCCTACAAGCCTCCTTCCTGTCCACAACAGACTATAGATGATGTTGACACACGCTCGATCTTGCCAGTATGGCATCACGAACGAAGGAACATTGGGTTTTCTTGGCGAACCGGTTTCGCACCACCAGTGCAACCGTTTAAAATGTCGTCATTCATTCGACACTTTTTCACTCTGACCAAAAAATTGTCTCCCATTTCCAAACCCAGCAAACACGCCTTAGAACCGCCGTGACGTCTGATTCACTCGACATTTTTTCACCATCACTCAGTGCCACCGGGGACCGTGACATTGTATCGGCTGTGATAAGCGATTTACCAGTAATGTGCTGGCCACTGAACAGTTATCGCATAAGGCGCAGCCGGAATGTTGAATTCACGGCGGCGTGTCGTCAATGGCCAAATACAGACACCAAAACGTTGTGATCCGTTTCAAACACGACATTGCGGCCACATGTGTACGCGCCAAATCTTTCGGCAGCCCATGTCAGTGCCAGCGCTTTTTTTTCATCCGGGAGTGTCGTCGCTAGGTGCTTGTAAGGGAACGAGACGCGAAAGCAATTGGGCTTCGGGAACCCGTTTTCTGCGTCTAAAAAAGAACCGCTCCTAATCCCATACAGAATGCGTCTGCCGACAGTACGGTTGGAAGCGTTGCGTAGCACAAGGCCTTACACTTCCCAGAACAAATAAGCTCTTTTAGGTCATTAAGGGCTTTTTCTTGGTCACATCCCCATACCAATTCACTATCTTTGCGTAAAAGAGCAATTATTGGGGCCGTAGTGTGTACCAAGTGAGGTAGAAAGCGTCACAAGTGATAGGCGTTGCCGAGTAAGCTTCTTATTTCAGTGACTCTTTTCGGTGCGCTGAGATTGTTGATAGCGCTGAGAGTCTGGATAGCTGGATCAGGCTCGATTCCGTACCCTTGAAAGTATGTCGAAGAAATCGCACTTCATTAACACCAAACACTCCTTTTTATTTATTCAGGATCACCGGGGAACTACCTAAGCGCGACAGAACCTAGGCTAAACATTCCACATGCTCGGCTTTCGTTTCGCCGAACACGAAAACATCGTTGATGACGCGGACAACGCCTGGCAGGCTACACGCAATTTTGGTCATTCTTTTCAGAAAATACTCGTGAGCGGACGTTATTCCAAATGGAAGTAATGTAAAACAGTGCCTCCCAAAGGAGTCAAGAACGTAGTTAGCTCTTCGGAGTCCTTACTTAGACTGACTTGGTAAAAACCCAAGAAGGCATCCAGCTTTCAGAATCATTTACCAACCTGCCAGAGAGCATATAGCCTAGTCTACTGTTAGCAACGTAAAGCGCTCGTGAACAACGCCCGTATTTAGCTTCATGACGTAAACTCACACTCTCAGTTCTTCCGACTGCTTGGTGACCAGCACGATTCCTGCGCACCACTCAGTGGGCCCGTCTACTTTTCTAATTATCCCCTTGCGCACTAGTCTCTCGATCTCTTGCTTCAGCTTGCCCGTGAGGGGAATCGACACTCTACGCGGGACGGTTATGGCATGTGGGATTGTGGAAGGTTGTAGTCGGGTAGTGTATGATGATGATGGCTGGTGCCTAATGGCGAGAGACCAACAAGGGAGATCGCCAGAGCTGCTTACTGAATTTTGGATGAGGGCGTACATACTAAAACATGTGTCTAAAAGTAAAAGCGACGCAAAACGAAAGACAATGGAAATGGCTGGTGTATAGGGCCAGAAGGATTACACGTCATGTGACCAGAGCTGCAGAAATTTTACCTCAGCTTAAAACGTGGAAAACACCTTGAATAGAAAACATTGGTTCGTCGGCTAAAAAGTACGATGGGTGCAGTGGAATGTGTCCGTATGAATAATTCGGGGAAATTTTTGTGTCCTGCTGTGTCAAGTGCCTTGTTTGTGATTAGTATGTGGACTACGGATATGCCCTTTCCACACCTGCTACACATTGGTCCCAAAGTCCCAGTGAGCAGGTGGGAGTGCATTACATGTGTGTGTTACCTATCTGCATCCTAGCCAGGGCGACTTCATAGTATCTGTTGTGTGAGTCAGTTATGTAGTGTCCCAATTGTGGTTTTATTACTTGTAGTTTGTTGTCTCTTCGTTGAATCCAGTGTAATTGTCATGCGCTACGAAGGTGTCGTCTGATGTGTGTCTTTAGGTCGGTGTAACGTACTGTTGGAATGTCAACTGCAGTCGTGAGAGCGGCAGCACCCGCCATTTTATCGGCGGCCTCATTGTCAGGGATTCCACAGTGTCCTGGTACCCAGCATATAATTTGAAGATTTGAGGCATATGCAGTCATTAGTAACTTGAAAAGAGCATTGATTACATATTTTCATATGACTTTCTTGATGACAGTGCCTGTACAACCCTTAGGCAATGTCAGTACACGATGGATTTGGGAATTTTATATTTGATCATGTGATTTGAAAACAGTAAGATGTCACACGCTTCTGCCGTGTAAATACTGTGATGAAAATTTATTGTTTTGCTAACTCTCAAATAAATCCGTGCGGAGCCAACGGTAATGTAGAAGCAGTTTGGGACGCGTCGCTGAAGAATTCGGCGCACCCGTACTTGTCTTGCAGGAATAGGAAGTGCTGCAGTATTGCACTCCTGGGTACCGTATTTTTTTCTAGTTGCGTGAATGACAGGTCGCATGAAATAGGACGAAGATGCCACGGTGGAAACATTTATGGATGGGCGTTTTGTGCGTGTCTGAAAGGGGGACATTGAGTCTAGAAGCTTCCTCCCTCACACTGAGAGAGCAAGGTAAAGAAATAGATGGCTTGTTTAAAAAGAGTTACCAGTTGATGTATCATCCATGATAGGATTCAAAGGATGGTTTGTCAGAGACACGATCATAGACACACCAGAAGGTCAAAATAATTTCGCTGATGCCCCAGGCACCATTTGTCACACTCGACATACAGACTCTCGACAGGGCTAGTGCGGAAAGCGCCGCATGAGAGGCGAAGCCTAACATAGAGCACTGGGTCGAGCATTTTCAGCGCGGTTTTTGTAGCCCACCTATACACGACACTGCCGTAGGCGAGCCGAGACCCCACCATGGCTGTGTAAAGGCGCAGCACGATGTCAGCCTTGTAAGATTGGTGTGAGAGGACCTGAAGAATGTTCATTGATTTTAAGCATTTGATGTAAGCTGTTTGATATAAGGATTGATTGTAAGCTTTTAGTGGAAATAAATACCTAAAAACTTGTTCTCCTTGTTCACAGAAATCGACACGCTGTTAAGAGTGATGTCAGGGTCCGGGTGGACCCCACGCTTACCGGAGAACACAGCACAAGAGCTCTTTTCAGGAATAATTTTAAAACCATCCTCGTCTGTCCAGCCGGCAACTTCTTGATGCTAAGCTGGACTTGACGTTCGCAGATTGACATATTACACTATTTAAGGGATAGTTTGGACGCCTTCTACATACATGGAATAAGGAATTGTAGGTGGCAATGCCTCTTTATGAGAGTTCATCTTAACTATGAAAAATTGCAGCTCCACACTCCAACGTATGACATACCATTTGCCTTTTTAAGAGAGTTCATCTTAACTATGAAAAAAGTCCAGGTCAACACTCCACCTTTTGGCATGCCATTTTCTTGCCCATGAACAGATGACAGAGCAGAACCAACTCTGACGCGAAAGGTCCTCTTCGACAAGTCCTTAGCAAGAGTGTTACATATATTACCAGAAACACCGAATGACATGAAGTCACTAAGCATCTCATACGCCAAGCGGTGTCATAGGCCTTTTGTAGGTTGCAAAACACAGTTAAAAAGAAGTGTTTGTGAATGAAGGCGTCCTTGATGTATGAGTCAATTGCCACAAGTTGATTGTTTGTGGTTATCCCCGCCCTGAAGTCAGCCTGGCAGCTCTCAAGAAGTCCGTTGTACTTCAAAAAGTACACAAGCCTCCGGATTATCATCTGCTCGAGAAGCTTGCACAGCGGCTGGTCAGGGCCATGTGTCGATTGCTAGCGGGAGAGCAAGGCTCCTTCCCTTGTTTAAAGAATGCAACAACTATGGCATCCCTGCAAGACTGGAGTGTGCTTCGAAAGCCATATGTTGTAAAGGTGAAGGATTGTTACGAGAGTGTCTGTGTGAGTGCTGTACCATAGTATGTGTGATGTTGTCTGGGCCTGGAGCTGAAGACAAACATTTTGTACACGTATGGTATATGTGATGTTGTCTGGGCCTGGAGCTGAAGACAAACTTTTTGCACACGTGCTAAGAGCGCCCCTGAGTTCATGAAGTGTAAACTGAGAGTAATAAGAAGTTGCTGATCTGTTATTGTCATGTGAAGCCTTTTTGGGTCACGAGTTCGTGTTTCATGAAAGTTTTTGTGTAGTATGCGGAACTGTAGACGAGTTGGATGCGTTGTGCAAGCTGTCAGCCTGGTATTCAAGTGTGTCCCCTGTTGTCCTCATACTAGGCATTCTTTGTTTGTTGACCTTCGAGTTTGCGTATTCGTGTGCATACGTTTCGTGCGTCTGTGGAAGAGCTAATTGATGTTATGAATGAACGCCAACTATCGCGTTTTGCCTTACGGCGCACACATTTTCCAAACGGCTTGGCCCGTTTGAACAATAGGAGGTTACCCGACGTTGGGTGCCGACAAAGGATACCCAACGCCTAGTTTTGGGCCTCTCACGCCCGCCTATAGTCCTCATTTACCCACGGCCTCCTGTGGTTGTGCGGGGCACAGACGGCGTGGGGAATGGACTTTTCGGCGGCGTCGAGGATGTGCGCTGTTAGTAGTTGGAAGCTTCTGCAATGCGTATGGGTTCTATGGTTGTGTAGTGTGGTTTGGATGTCTCTGTAAATGTATTCTAGTTAGCTCTTGCTTCATTTACAATGCTCTGGGACTGATAGACTGCGTGGGCCACTACCTATATAGGTTAGTGAGGTGGGGATGGGGTCACTGCCATATGGGTCAGTACCCACGCCCCACCTTAGAAGAGGAACGAGAACTGTGGAGCCAGTAGCCAAGTCAAGATATCAGTGTGTAGGGTGTCCTATATTAACGTATGTGGGCTTATTTTTGTTGAAGAGTCACGCTCCTCAAGATGTAGGGAACCACGGGCATCCGTGCGAGATGAGCCCCAAAGAGAATTGTGGCATTAAGGACGCCTGTGAGGAGATATGGTTCGGCCAGCTGGTGAACCAGCGCGTCAAAGTCAGACCTTGAAAGTGCAAGATCAGGAGGAATGTATATGGAACATACCGTTATCAACCTATTAAATAATATAGGGCGAATTGCTACTGCCTCAAGGACAGTGTTCAGAGTGACAGGGGTGCATGTTTAGGATTTCTGAGTGAATATGCCCACCCCGCGAGAAGATTGTGTGCTGCCAAGCCTATCCTTCCTGAATACAAAATAGCTATTTAGGAAATTTGTATGATTGGAATTTATCTACGTTTCTTGGACACACATCACACTAAGCTGATTGGCATGCAGAATGTACACGTCGTCAAGATTATTCAGAAGGCCTCTGCAGTTCCATTGAAAAATCTTCCTATTATTAAGTGTTCAGAGCTACTGGAGTGTGACTATGTAAGGTCTTTCGGGGCTTCAAATCTTGGAAGGGTTTTTTTTTTACCTTCTCTGGTTGTTTGGATGAAGATACCCGCTGCTTCCGCTGCAAAGCAGACAGAAAAGGTCCCACATCTATCTCGTCATCAGATTTGTCGGAAGTAGCCGGCAGACCGAATCCCTTGGACTTGGCAACCTTCGCTTTGCTCTTAGAGGGAGCCCCGATCGACGATGGCGTCAGAAGTGACCTAGGTGGCAGAGGCGGTGCGGCGGGGGTGGGAACTGCCGCGGGTGCCCCTGTCTCCATCTCCTCCGTGCCCTCGCGTGTGCTTTGCTCCGGAAGAGAAGAAGCAGTGGATGCAGCGGCATCCCCAAAAGACGTGTTTGCCACCACAGCCGCTGCTGGCTGAGCGGGCGGTGCAGAGGCGGGTTGGGCTGCCCGGGGCAACCCTGGGGGAGGGCGGGGGCGGAACGAAGTGCGACTCCCTGTACTGGATCCCCGCCGAAACTAGACGCCGCTCCGCCCCCCGGAGAGCCACGTCGACTTAACTGCCCAAGGGGAAAGGCGAACCTCTTTCGCTCCTCTGGAAATGATGTTCTCGGTGTCTTTAAAGGCAATGATTTGTTTTTTCTGCTTGAATTTTTCAGAGATCTTAGAATAGGCAGCGTGCGGTCCCTGGCAGTTCGCAGAGGTAATGCTTTCGGTTTCGCAGCTCCCGGTTAAGTGATCCTGTGCAGCACATTTTGCGCACGTCAATTTACCATGACAAGAGGTTGTGCCGTGCCCAAGCCGCTGACACTTGAAGCAGTGGCGTGGGTTCGGAACGTAGGGTCGGACCGGACTTCTCATGAAGCCTACATTGACCGACTCAGGAAGTGTTGAGCGGTAAAACGTCAAGATTATGTGTTTAATCGCTATTATTTGGTAGTTTCGGCGTATCGTGATTTCCCTCACTGTTTTCACGCCCGGATCACGATGGCAATCGAGCAGATCTGCTTCACTCTCATTTATTAGATCTCTAACAGAGATCACGCCCTGGCAGCTATTGAGGCTGCGATGGGGCGTGATCTTGATGTCAACATCGACCATGCGCGTTTGCTTGAGGAGCTTCGAGGATGTTGGTTTTCTACTTCAATTAGGACTTCTCCCGTTGTGAGCTTCTTAGCCGTGTACGATTTGCCTATAGGGCTTTCGAGGCAGCAGTGGCCCAGTGTGCGGTATCTTCTTCTTGTTGGATTTATAAATCTCCAGTTTTAAATGTTTAGAAAAGGTGACCCTTCTATACTGACAGAGAAATAAGTATTGCTTCAAAGACCAGGACGAATTCAGGAGGGAGAAAGTAGGAGCCAACTTGCGGATTTAATTTTCACGAAACAACAACACACATATATGTACTTCTCACCAGCAACGCCCTCAGGCCATTCAGCAGTCGCTCCACGTTTATTGGCGTAACAAAAATTATGGGTTATACACAAAGAGCAGTACAATTTACTGAACTGGTGTTATTATCGACTTTTTTGGTCAAAACAATGCCACCTATGAAAACAAACATTGAAGTTATTGATCCCAAAATCAACCTAATGGAGCGGGTGTGTCCATTAACAATAAAATTTCAGTCTGAAAGGAAAGTTCGTACAAATCCGCAAGAAAAGTTGATGAGGGCTTAAGAGTAGCATCCGAAAAATTGCGCTTACGGCATGGTGACAGGGTAATTCACCGTGTTGTGTGCTCATGAATTGAGGCGACAGAATCTATTAGTTGAAGCTTCTAACACACAAGCCTTGCGAAAGAACGAGAGAATTGCCTGTAGACCGCTCAGTTGTGTTTCTTTAAAGGCCGTTTTTTTATACTACCGTCGAATGCACTTGACTTCCTGAGTAATGCATGTGAAAACATATTTTCACCGGAAAGATGCGACTGAATGATGCAATTGTAGATGCTGAATTTCTACTGTCAAGTTACTCAGAATAACAAAAGAAAGATGGGCCCGTTGTGTCTCTGGTGTCGGGGAAAATTATTTCCATGGTTGGTTCGACGCTGTACGATAAAATATGGGTTGTTTTAAGTCCTCATACCAATATTGACTTATGTGACTCTTCTCCGGCCTCTGACTACCCTCAGATCGTTCTACTAGCGTACCAGTGAGGGAATCGCCGCACGTGCACTTGTGTGGGGCTCCCTGCACTTAAAGCCTAATACAAACTAAAGGCACATTATTCCTGGCACAAGTCGTGTGGGGGTTTGTTTCAACTGGGCGAACAAACTGCCATGAAGACCGGGTTGGTTGAGTAAACGCTGGCCTACTGATACTGTCGGAGGGTCGGCGAGCCGTACAGTAGCGCAGTCAAGCTAAGCCACATTGTTTTCACGTCACACTAAACATCATAGAAAATTAGCAAGTAGGGTGCAGAGAGGACAGCAGTTTCGAATGATTTTTCTTCTGAATATAGTGTCGTAAACACAGTGAAAGTGGTCGAAACATGGCCTAGAGGCTGCATACTAAAGTTACCACAAGTAATCTCGCACTGTTTACAAATTCTTTGAGTGTGACTTGAAAGTTGCCTTGATATATTCCTCCAATTTAAGGGTTGACGATAATATTACGTATTTCCCAACTTTAGCAGATATCTCTATGCAGTGGTTTTCTAGGTGGGATGCCAAGTGGTGAGCACACAGAAGCGAGTAAATTTTATATTTACTTCATTAAATCACCCCGCTCTCGTCAAGGTCATTGAAGAGAGACGCTCACAGAGACGTGCCCATCCACGTTCCTTGTCTGCGTTTGCTGCAAACCCATGAAACCTCAAGAAAAAAACACAGTCGACTGAGTAATTGACTTGCGAGTTGTCAAAGCTGACATTCCCCCAATACACAAATCCGGAGCATAGGTTCACAGCAAGTTCCTTCACTGAAAAAGCTAATAAACTTTGAAAATACTCTCTATGTAACTGATAACACTACATAATTAGTGTCAACTGAGAATATACGTATAACCTGTTTCCTATTGCGTTTATTTATTCATCAATTTTTTTTCTGCACATACTCCAGAACATTCCTAGGTCCAAGCAGGGCGGGCACTTTACAATCTGAACAGGCACATCAGAAAAAAAAACAACCGCAATAAACCTAAGAAAATCAAGTGAGGGATTCACACTAGGGGAATAATTTCGGAATTCTAATCGTTTATCCTCTGTGGAAAAAAAGAAGCATTAATTTTTAGCCTCAGTAGTTTGCAAAAGTGACCTCTTTTCCTAGACAATGATCCAAACATATAGCTGCATCGGGTCAGTGCTTCCTTGCGTGTGATACGCATTAGGATACTTTTATCCGTGTATAAGGCCTAGCCATAGCCTGGACACCAATTAGTTACGCTCTTGAACCTTCTATGATGATGGTTGCATTTTAAAGGCGCAAGGCCAACTGGGGCAAAAAGCGCCAAAAAAAGATGGTTAGCTACCACAGATTAAAGTCATACTAAAAGGGAATAGCACCAGAAGTAAAAACAAATAAAGACAATGAGGATGGCTGGTGTAGTGGGCCAGGTTGTGATTATGCATGATACGATATGAGATTCAGAAATTTAACTTCTGATAGATAAGTAAAAACACGTTTGACAGTAAACATTGGTTCATCGCCTAAGAAGTGCGTTTGGTGGAGTGGGATTTGTTGTCTGTAGATTTCTGGAAAGTGTTTGTGTCGTGTGGTGTGAAGTGCCTTGCATGTGATTAGTATGTGAACTACGGATAGGCCCTCTCCACACCTGCTGCACACGGGTCTCGGAGACCCAGTGAGCAAGTGTGAATGTGTTACATAAGTGTGGCCTATCCGTAGCCTGGCTAAGGCTACTTCCTTGTGTCTGTCTTGTTTGTCTGTTATGTATCTACCTAATTGTGGCTTTATAGTGTAGAGTTTGTTCTCTGTTTGTGTGTCCCATGTTTCGTGCCAAGATTTGCGCAAGGCTGTCCGTACCAGTGGCTTGAGGTCGAGGTAGGGAACACATGGTACATCTATGCTACTGCGGAGAGCAGCTACAGCTGCACTCTGGTCAGCAATTTCGTTCCCCAAAATGCCACTGTGACCTGGAACCCAGCAAACAATTATTTTCAGTTTTGAGTGATGAGCAAAGGTTAAAGCTTTGATTAGATGCTGGAGGACAATGTTTTTTGTAGGTCTGAAGCAATGTAAGGCTGTTACCACACTTAGAGAGTCTGTAAAGATAATGGAGTGTTCTGTTCTAATTTGTGTAATGTGTTGTACTGCTAATAAGATACCATATGCTTCGGCCGTAAAAATGCTGGTATTTCTGTGTAAGGTCTTCGTACTGGTAAAGTTTGGGCCGTGTGCAGCGCATGCGACGGCTGAAGAAGACTTCGAAGCATCGGTGTAGAAAGTGGTGTGGGGGTATTTGTGTTGTAACTGAAGAAAGTGCTGTAGTATAAGTTCTCTAGGCGCATTTCGTTTGTTGATATGTTTAAAAGAAATATCACACGAAATTGCTGACCTCTCCCAAGGCGAAATGAGGTAAGCAATAGAACACTTCATGCTCTCCTCAAATGAAATCCCTAGTTCCTCAGCGAGGGCTCTCACTCGGATAGAGAAAGGAGCGGGTATCGATGGCCGTGCTGCGAACAACGGATCGGATGAGGTGTTGCTTATGATAAAACTACATGGGTGGTTTTTTACAGACGTCGTCTTAATAGCATACAGCAATGAAGTATACGAACGCTGGTGTTCAAGGCTCCACCTATCACACTCTGCATACAGGCTTTCAATGGGACTCGTCCGTAACGCTCCACATGCAAGACGGAGACCCAAGTGCAGCACTGGATCCAACATTTTCAGAGCCATTTTACATGCGGACCCATAGACGACACTCCCGTAGTCCAACCGTGAGCCAATAAGGCTGGTAAATACGCGGAGGAGTATTTGTTTGTCCGCTCCGTAGGAGCAATGCGAAAGGACCTTCAGAATATTCATGGTTTTGAGGCTCTTCTGTTTCAGGTGTTTTATATGAGGAATAAATGTCAGTTTTTCATCTAGCACCACGCCTAAAAATTTGTGTTCCTTTATGAGGGGGATTGAGACACCTTTAAGCTTAATATTAGGATCAGCATGGATTCCGCGCCTCCTTGAAAATACAACACCGGTACACTTCTCTGGATTAAGCTTAAATCCATTCCTGTCTGCCCAGTCAGCGAGTTTGTTGACACCAAGCTGGACTTGCCTCTCGCAAACGGACAGATTACATGATTTAAAGGAGATTTGAACGTCGTCTACATACAGCGAGTAAGAAATGGTTGGTGGCAACCCTTTTCCCAGCGAGTTCATTTTTATAATAAACAGCGTGCAGCTCAAAACGCCCCCTTGAGGCACACCGTTTTCCTGGACGTGAACTCGGGAATATGTATTGCCCACTCTCACACGAAAAGTTCTCTCCGACATGTAGCTTGCAAGAATATTTAACATGTTGCCTGACAAACCAAAAGACTTAAGGTCGCTAAGAATTCCATAGCGCCATGCAGTATCATACGCTTTTTCAATATCGAAAAATACTGTCATACAATACTGTTTATGAATAAATGCATCTTTGATGTAGGATTCTAAGGCAACGAGTTGATCATGTGTAGATCGCCCTACCCTGAAACCTGCCTGGCAGCTCTCGAGAAGTCCATTGTACTCCAGGAAGTACACAAGCCTTCGGTTAATCATCTTCTCGAAAAGCTTGCAAAGGCAGCTCGTCAGGGCAATGGGTCGATAGCTAGCGGGAAAGGAAGGATCCTTCCCCTCTTTCAGGAAAGCTACAACTATAGCCTCCCTCCAAGAGTTTGGAATGTGCCCCGAAAGCCAAATCTTGTTATATAGGTGGAGGAGTGTTAGAAGAGTGTCTGAGTGTAGGTGCTGTATCATTGTATATGTGATGTTGTCTGGGCCTGGAGCTGAGGGTTTACAGGTGCTCAGAGCAGCCCTCAGCTCATGAAGTGAAAACTCCGAGTTATAAGAGGAGGTTGACTTGTTTGTGTTTCATGAAAGTGCTAGTGTAGTGTGCTGAACTGGACACGTGTTGGAAGTGTTGTGCGAGTGTGTTAGCCTGGTCTTCCAGTGTGTCCCCTGTTGTACTAACGAGGGGCAGGCTGTGTGTCTGTTGTCCTTTTAGTTTGCGTATTCGTGTCCAGACTTTGCGAGAGTCAGTGTAAGAGTTTATGGATGTTACGAATGAGCGCCAACTCTCTCGTTTTGCCTCACGGCGCACACGTTTTCCCATCGCCTTAGCCCTTTTGAACAATAAAAGGTTTCCCGACGTGGGGTACCGGCGCAGGATACCCCACGCCTTGTTCTGGGCCTCTCGCACCCGCCTGCAGTCCTCATTCCACCACGGCCTCCTCTGGTTGCGCGGGGCACCAGAGGCGTGGGGAATAGACTTTTCGGCGGCGTCGAGGATGTGTGCCGTGAGGAGTTGGGCGGCTTCATGTACGTGTAGGTGTGTTATAGATGTGTAGTGTAGTTTGGAGATTTCTGTAAATGTATTACAGTTTGCTTTTGCTTCATTGAACCTATTATGGGAAGGTGAACAGGTAGGGTCTTTGTCAATGTATGTTAATGAAGTAGGGAAGTGGTCACTACCGTATGGATTCGTGTCCACGTCCCATTCAAGACACGGAAGAAGTACTGCCGATCCTATAGTCAGGTCAAGGTGTGAGTAGGTGTTGTGTCCTATATTATAATATGTTGGCTGTTTCTTGTTGAAAAGGCATGCTCCCGACGATGTTAAGAATTTCTCAATGAGGCGACCCCGGGCATCGGTGAGGGAAGAGCCCCAAAGAGAATTATGTGCATTCAGGTCGCCTATCAAGATGTAAGGTTCAGGCAACTGATCTACCAGCCCTTCGAAATCCGAGCTCGAGAGCTGGAAGTCAGGCGGTATGTAAAGGGAGCACACTGTTATTAATCTATTAAATATTATTGAACGGATCGCAACAGCTTCAAGGACAGTGTTTAAGGAGATGGTATTACATGCAATGCATTTTCGAGCAACAATAGCCACACCTCCCGAGGAGTGTGTGCATCCATCTCTGTCTTTTCTAAATACCATATAATTATTCAGGAAGTTTGTGTTTTTGCTGCTCAGATGAGTTTCCTGCAGGCACATTATACTCGGCTGCTTGGTGTGCAGTATCTGATATATATCGTCAAGATTTTTGATGAGGCCTCTACAGTTCCATTGTATAATATTTTCCCTTCCCATTATTTGCAAAAGCGACTGGAAATGTGTGTGAATGAGTGTTTACGTATTGTCTTTCGGGGCTGTGACTCTTGGTTTTTTGGGCTTATCGGATGGTTTGGACGATGGTACCCGTTCCTTCCGCTGCACTGCAGACAAATAGGGTCCAACGTCCATGTCTTCGTCCGACGTCCTCGGAGTGCCCAACGGATTGGGCTCCTGGACGTGGCACCCTGTGGGTGCTTTTTTCTGCAACCGCCGCACCGTGGCATCGGCACTGCCAGATGTGCCCACAGGCGGTGCAGCAGGGGCGGGAGCTTGCGGCGGGGATCCCCCATCTCCACCTCCAATATTCGTACCCTCATTGAGCTTTGGACAGGTGGAGAAGAAATGGCGGATGCAGCAGCGCCCCAACTGACCTCAGTTGCTACCACACAGCGCCTGGTGACTGAACAACCGTGTGGTGACGGGTTGGGCTGTCGGAGAAAAAACCAGTGGGGGGCTGGGGTGGGACCACGGTCAGACTCACTGAACTGGGTTCGCCCCGAGACCAGACGCCGCTCTGCCCCCCGGCGAGCTGCGTCGGCGTACCTGGAGAAGCAAAGCAGGCAAAACCTTTTGCGTGCTTCCAGGTACGAGATGTTTTCCGTTACCCTTCAAAATAATGATGCGTTTCTCGAGTTTGAACCTTTCACAGGTACGCGAGTACGCTGCATGGGGTCCTTCACATTTGGGCATTTCATGCTACTGGCTTTACAATTGTCTGTAGGGTGTCGTGATCAGAACATTTGGCACACGTTCAGTTTCCCCCGACACTGTAAGTGCCATGCCCATAGCGCTGGCACTTGTAGCACCGACGCGGATTGGGAACATAGGGACGGACTTCACAACGGATGAAGCCGGCATTCACATATTGAGGGAGGTTGCAACGGTCGAAAGTGAGAATTACATGTTTTGTTTTATTTCCTGGTTGGTCTCTACGGATGGTGATTCCGTTCCCTGACTGCAGTACGCCTTGCTCACGCAGGCCCTCCAGCAAGTCGGAGTCTTTTTGTCTCTTAGGTCAAATTGAGAAATTACACCTTGGCATGTGTTAGACTGCGGTGAGGAGTTACCTTAATTTGCAAGTCACCGATCATGCTCTGTTCGAGGAGAATTTTAGACTGTTGTTGATTCTGTATTTCCACAAGGATTTCACCACTGGTTAGCTTTTTTTGCTTTGTAGTTCTTGCCCAGAGTTTTCAAGGAAACTTAGCCATGAGGAAGACTGACTTCGATGTAGGAGGTTCAGGTTTTTCTGCAGATTCCCTGATCAAAAACCGGGGAAATTGTCAGGGTCTGGAGAATTCTATGGTAGCGGCCGCTTTTCGGGGGCCGATCACGTTTGGGGGGGAGTTTAGAAAAGCCATATAGCGTAGTATAAAAGCAGGGAGACGGGGGTACTTTCTCCTTTGACCTTACCCTGGTAGTCAAAGAGGTCCCGGAGCTCCCTGCCTGGTAGACAGGCAGGGAGCCCATCGGCCGGAGCTTGACCAAGGCTCCGACGGCCACCGTTCATGGCTTCTAACCCTTCACCTTTCAACTTCTAGCCACGGTAGGTAACTGCTACAGTATGGGGGGCTCGGGGTACGCGGTGTCGCCACTCACCGTCACCAAGATTACTCAAGGTGCCCCGTGCGGGGTCTTGAACCTTCTAGGGAGGTTTTCCTGGTCATTTATAAGTAGTCATGTTTGCACAAGAGGACACCGTCGTCATCAAATAGCTTGTTTCAACTAAGAGGAACCTATATACGCTATATCTTTAACGAAAATAAACAAAAAGCAATCGTCCCGAAACACTTCTATCGGTACCGCAAGAGCAAATTGGAAGTTCCATTTTCCGTCTTTCAGCGAGACGAATTGCTTAGGATTAGTTATATAGTCCAGAATTCACGGATTAGTAACACTGAAAAGATCAATGCCTTTCTTGTTATAATTTCAGCAATAAACTCCAAGAATTTTGCATCGATTTGTCATTGCTATCTGGCACGGAAGCGAATGAGAGTCTAATTAAATATTCCACATCAGATCTCATGACTTTATTACCTTAAAGAACCCCTACAGGGGGATCTACATAAGGAAAGAGAAGAAGATACAATAAATGCAAAACATAAGCAAGATGTGTATAAATACAAACAGGTAACTACTTACAGAAAGATAAAAAAAAGAAAAAAAAGAGGGAAGCGAGAACCAGGGGTACAAAAAATAACACGCTTGAGTATACAATGTGAAAACAAGCGCGTGACATTTTGTGTAAAAGTTGAGTGGCACGAAATGGTGGCAAGCTCAGTGCAAAGGCCATTCCAGTCGGAGGCTGCGCGAAAAAAGAATGACGCGGCAAATATCGTGGTATGGGCACGTGGTCGAGTGACATGAAAAGAATGAGCGGTGCGGTGAGATATGCGGGCAGCAGGCAAGATAAAGGGTCGGTGGCACAATTTACTGTGATAGAAATTGCGGAACAAAAAGAGGCTGGCAATGCGGCGACGAATGTTGACGCTTAAAAGACCAGATTCTTGTTTGAGGCATGAAACGAGTATGTTCCATGAATATGAGGAACAAATGAATCTAGCTGTTCGATGCTGGACGATTTGAAGTGCGTCGGTTAAGTATGCTGAATGAGGGCTCCATATAGTCGACGTGTATTTAGGTTGAGAGCAAATTGAAGATGCGTAGGCTGGCAGTTTTACATGGGATCCGCATGACGTAGGTGCCGTTTTGAGAAACCAAGGCGATCTGTTTGCTGACGAAATGATGTTGGAAATATGCGGAAATATACGAATAATTGTGTGGATCTGGAATGCGTTTTCTTAAATCTGTGCTGATGCCTGTTTAGTGCAGTGTTACGTTGGAGAAAATCGTTTTTGTAGTTATGGATAATGTTTGCGACGGTTTTTGTTATTCTATTTCTTACGTATTATATGCAAAAGGGCCGAGAAAAGGTAGCTGCCAGTTTTATAAGTGTATTTGAGACGCTGCGAGCACTGTGCCTGTGGCCAGCAGCAAACCACTTTATGTTTGTTCTTACCGTGGCAATCGGATAAAATTCGCCGCTCGGCCTAGCAACGCACTCGTTATAAAACGAGTAGTTCCCCGGTTTTGTATTGTCCTTATCCGGAAACCTTGGCGTATAAAGTTTCCCGTGCAGAGGCAGTCCCAGTGCGTACGTAGCTTTTGACGTCGATTTGAGCCGAGAGATAAGGCTGACAGACAACTCCTGCAGCACAGAAGTGAACAAATGAGAGAAAAATCGTGCGACCCCTTAGCGGGGTGTGAGCACCTTGACCACCCAAGTAAAGTGCAATAATGTGCCCCATCAATGGCCTCTTGTCGTTTTGGGGGCGTTCCACTAAACCACCAACCATTATGCACTTCACGCCAATGTTTTTATCCTCTGGAATCGCCAAAATATATTTCATCCTTGAATTCTTATCGCAACACGCACCGAAGTGTGAAGTATGCATTTGCGTATTCGCTGACATCTCGGGAGTACAACTCGCCAATAGCAAACACAAAATCTTCAGTACTTCGGGACATGGGGTAAAAACTGCGCATGAATTTTTAGGCGTTCAATTCAAGTCAATTCAATTCAATTTATTGTTCTATGTTGCACTACAAAACATACCCAAAAACTGGTTGGACCCGTAGCCAGCGGCTAGTAAGGGGTCCAATAAAAAAATGCAATTGCAGACACGCATGTCGGTACACGTCGTCGATAGTAAATTTAAAACGGTAAAGAAACTCTAAACACTCGTTATAGCACATATTTCTAGAATAAATACAATTCGAAAAGCCAGTGAAATAAGCAAGAGCACGTTGAGTTTTTACCAGCAATTACAAGGGCAATTGTATTTGTCACTCAGGTTAATACAGCATATTAAAGCACCAGAATCACTTAAAATGCAGGATGTCATCACATTGTATAAGAATAATCACGTCATTCGATAATGGGTATAAGTGTGAGAGAACGTACAAATAATAGCTGCAAGCATGAATTCAAAGTGCGTCATTCATTTATAGGTAGTGCGTTTTTATTGCAACAGAAAAATTGTTAGCAACTTTTACTTCATGCGGCAGGCTGTTCCAGATCTTTACACCAGTAAATTCCATCATACGTGCACCGTACATATTTCTTTTCATGGATAAGTTATAGTTTCCAAAGGCATGGCCCCGTGTGGCGCGTGTAGGAGTATTAAGTTGTTTAAGAAACGGAAGAAACGGAAGGTTGTTTCTTATTATGTGTTGGATGCATTCTGCAGTTTTTTTTCTCGCGAAGTAGATCAAATGGTAAGACGCGTACTTCAGTAAACAGCGACTTGCTTGGTCGAGAGTAGCCAGAACGCGTAATTATCCTTAGAGCTCGTTTTTGCGCTCGCCTCAGGCGCTCGAGGTAAGTATTGTATGTCCAGCCCCACGACTCGATGCAATACGGAAGTTGAGTGTGCACTAACGTGAAGTATAGGAGTCGCAGAACATCGTTGTCGAAGTATTCACGCAACTGGGTCAGGGCAGAGCAGCCAGACGCAATCTTCGCGCAGACCGCGTCGACGTGATGTTCCCAGTGTATATGTTTATCTAAGGTGACACCGAGGTACGTAAAACGGGTGGTTCATTCAAGCTGCGCTTGGAAAAAAGCTAATCTGGTATCAGCCAAACCGAGAGATCGGTTTAGCGACTGTAAAAGTACATACTTAGTCTTCTTTGGGTTGACTGTCAATTTGTTCCTCAGATACCAGTCTGAGATTGCTTTCAGCTCAGCATTTGCGATGCTTTCGAGTTCGGTAGTATGATTGGCATTAATTATAATGGCAGTGTCATCAGCGTACATGATAGAGTTGGCTGAGGTTAATATCTGAGGCAAGTCATTCACGTAAAGCAAAAAAAAATAGCGGACCAAGAGTAGAGCCCTGCGGTACTCCTGTTCGCAGGTACTGCATAGATTATGTCACATTTTTCATTCAGACAACTTGTTGACGGTTTGTAAGATAGCTAGCGAAAAAGTCAAGCACCCTATCACGAAGCCCGTATATTTTTAATTTGTTTAGCAAGATGTCGTGGTTCACCGTGTCGAACGTCTTCTTTATATCTAGAAAGATAACAGCAGCTAGTTTCTTCGTGTCTAGGGCACCATTGATAGACTGGGTGAGTGTAATGACGGCTGAGCTAGTGGAATGCTTCGGACGAAATCCATGTTGCTGCAGGCAAATAATATTATATTTATTTGATTTCTGTCGTTTTGATTCCTATCGTTCAAGCGAATATGGTACTTTAGCCTTTGCTTCCTGATATTTGTTTATAATAGTTATATTTCTCATAAATAGTATTTAAAAATTGTAAGCATAACTTTTTACAGCTAGGAGCAGCTTAAATGTTTACCAATACACAAGACAAAACTTTCAGGGACTCTGAGTTACAACAATCCAATATTTACTCCAGTAAACACTGACTCATATCTAGAAATGTGGAATTTCTCTAGGAAACCCCATCCCACAAGGGCGATATCCGGTACAGTCCATGTCAACATGAGCGTTGGGGTGAAAAAGAAGGGCCGATCGCCAGGCTGCCGGGGAGCAGCTTGTACCGGTTTTACCGGTCGTTGCACGGCTCCACCAAGGCATGCGAAGGCACATGGTGGCTTATGTAGCTAAGGTGGACAATTAACTCCGTAACCACTGTAACGAGACTGCCACCAATTATCCCACAGTCCTACACCTCCTTGACATCACTGCATGACTACAGAGATTGGCCATATATACAGCACTCGCCTGGTATGCAAAAGGTACAAGGTTGTAATCCACTTACCACGGGAGAACCCACCACTTTCTTCAAATGGTACACGCGTGCCTGTTCTAGTTCGGGGCCTATATGCACGCCTGCAAAGCGCAGTTTTCCTTGCGAGGAGCCAGTGATCCTCCTATGTCCAGTGTGGCACACTCACAATATAGAACACGGAACTGACGAGGCTCTAAAATGGTCTGGCGGCTGTCCTTCAGATCGCAGAAGTGCCCGATCGTAGAAATCCACCTCCGCTGTAGAAGTCGGTGTGTGAATTCGTGTGCCTTGGTGGCGTTGGTCACCTAACAGTAGAGAGAATACGCTCCAGTCCTAGTCCTAGCGCTCAGCCCTTGCGTGGAGCTAAAGCGCTTTAGAAGTTTACCAGCCTGTAAGGATGTCGTCCCTGCGGAATTGGGCAGCGGAAAAATGGTGTTTTTACTTACCAGGCTGTGGTATAGTTTGTAAGAGGGGAAGTTTGGCCTCTGAATGTACGTCGTGGGTACGATTCGACATCCTGCCCAATGATGGTCAATGTGAGGCAAATATCCCAGAACAACTACCACGTCAGGCTCAAAGACGTCCCTGTACCCAATATCCACAGAGAAATGAAAACGCTAAATTTAAATTGAACTTCAGTTACTGTCTTTTCATATAGAATTTTATTCGCGTACAACGCATGTTTTCTACCAGAATACGTAGTTCAGAACTTCTCTACGTTGAGAGGTTAATCTGTCAATAAAATTTCGCTGCGGTCAACCTAAACGTAGACCCTCTTCGTATGGCACGCAAGACGTATCAATCACATCTAGTTAAATTAGATACAATGATCTGTCGATGACAATCGGTTCTGCTCAACTTCTGTCCGCACAATAAATTTGAGCTCGTATTAGCTACAAATGTCCCCTTAGATGGAAGGAGTAGTTGATACGGCACGTCGAAAGTCTTGTTTCTTGCTAATAAAACAACACTCACAAAAATTGAATAACGATGCAAAAAGATGCCTGATGAATGTGACACTCCCTAATGCTGAATTTGAGCACGGCTGTTCAACTGCTTTGAGTATGAAAGTACGCTTAGGCATAAAATTTCAGACAGACTTACATGTGTGGGTATAGACCACTTTATTATTAACATATTATTCCTCAGAGAAACCCCATTCCCCAGCCCTCGACAGTCATTAGGGGGCATTGTGGCGGGAGAAATTGATAGATATATTTTGGGCTTGCTGCGCCGATGACTGACCTTGGCCTTGGGAGCCATTGAGAGGGAGGAAGGGGATGGTCTTCGCACTGTATTTACTTCGAAGTTACTCTTTGTCATGATATCTAGAATACTGTTCCCACTACTAACAACAGGGTAGCTCGAGAGGGGCAGAAAGTGCACTGCGTTTCTGGTGAGCGCGGAGGCGAGAACTAGACAGCCACCACTATCAAGCCGTTCTGAAACATCGCCGCACACAATTTAAAGACTTTATCATTCGTACCAAATTGTTTGATGGAGATTGACCCATCCGCAACTAGATATCCTTTCCCACCCCTTCGTTGCGGTGTCTGCGAGGTGCATATACGCTACTTCAGCAGCGTAAACTTCTGTATACTGCCGTCCGCGGGGCTCAGCCAGTGCTTGGGCGGCTAGTGTAGCTGCAGTTGCAGGCGTAGCATTCCCTTCGTCTCTGTAAGTGATCGCGTCATTGTTGAACGCACGACGGCACGCAATACCCTGGCAAAACCTCGAAGGACGTCGCCATCGAGAGAATAGAGAAAAATACGCAGGCGGCAAAGCAGCATAGTTAACGAAGTGACGGGCATAGACGAGTGTCGTCTAATCGAATAACGTGGCGTCTGCTATGCGAGCATTAATCTTCCGGCGCGGATGTTTCCCTGACCATCGAATTACATCGAGAGCACTGCAGACAAAATAAGAGTATTGTAGGCTAGTGGAGTTAGGGCGAAACATTCTCCCTGTCAAAATAGATAATCTGTGCAGAATAAGAAAGAAGGAATGGAACATGTGCTTAACTCGAGGCTCAGTTAACACAGCCTCGGCGCAGCCGGGCGATAAAAGCAAAAAACATACGTAAACAAATCCAAGGCACTGTTTAAAGCTGTATAGTGTCATCTGCACTACGCATAGTGTTAGCGCCCGCTATTCCCTTGCGTCGTTCGCACTGCTCATGCACAGTATGCAAAATTCATCTTTTCACAGACGCAACACTAACGCACGCTATATGAAAAGTAGTCTGCGTACGGTAGGGCCCTCGCGAACCTTCCACACCCATGTGTTTAAACATGACGGCAAGAGGGGCGTAGCACCTTATTGGTAGTGATGTTCTGTTAGCTGCCATTTGCATCTAATGGAACGAGTTCTTCACTCCTGACTTCCCAAATATGTGCCATGGTTTGGAGGCTGCTCTCGCGGTGTGTGAAACTAATGTGGTCGCCGATTCACTGAACGAAACTCGTGCAGGCATGCCTCTGAAGCTGTGTGTGCGTGTTTGTGTGCTTGCATGCGTGGGCGCGCGTGCGTGTGCGTGTGTGCGGGAGTTTGAGTGGGAGGTTTTGTGTGTGACAGTGGAAACTGTTGAAAGAAGTCGGTGAAATAATGCATAAATTACAAAGCAATCTCTGGGCCCCCATTAAGCCTGCTGAACGCTGATCATTACACCTGAAGAACGCTAGCTTATTTTAAATAATTAGTACCAATGACAGATGGAAGGAACTCACGGAAAATATTGAGTAATATTCCCATATTATGCTCACCTAAATGTGAATGAAAGCACTAGATAGCCTAATATTAGCTATGCTGGCGTGCTCGTTTTGTTTCTCAACATTTGTAATACTTGAGGTTAAGCTACACTATCAGTTTTAATACGGGTGAATGAAACCGAGCAATACATCTCGCAGCCTGGTTTCAAGAGAATGAAAAAAATTAGTGCTCTCTATTGTGTTGTTATCAGTGATGGCTCACCCTTGTGCCACGTCTGTTCTACAGATAAGTTTTTTTTAACAGAAAATGTTAAAATTTCTGAAGGACATACCAAATGAAGTTTTCTAGGGAACTTTCGAAACAACCAAATCTTACGTACTCCATGTCCTCAATATTACGGGGTGGCGCAACACTAATATCACGCGAACATGAACTGTATATCAAGGGCTGTACTTTTCTTTTCGCATGGAAGCGTTTCGCATGCATATCGCAAGGTCCCCACAATAAATTTTATTCTTTACGAGCGCTTCTCTTTGGTCTTGTGTATGTGTTAGCGTACAGAGTAACAATTTGAATGGGGGGACGTTGAAGAATACGGGAACAGTAGTCCCAATGTATGTTATTTCAACAAAGTCTGTGCCTGTGAATGAAATAGATTGCTGCTCATTTCTTGCGCACCTAGAAATAAAGGCAGTCCCTGTTTCAGAACTGCAATTTAGAATTCAATACTCAACACTAATACAAGCCGAAGGGCTAAAGTGTGTTACATTGTTTAGTCCAGGTGGCGGTGATCCAGTGTGAGAGAACACGATACTTACTCACCTAAACAATTGGTTGGCCCAGTCAGCCCATTGCTTTGTGTAAATTGCTAGTGTGAGCACTGTAAGCACGGGATGCCCTGCAAGTATTTCATCCCACTCTCTGGAAGGGACCAAGAAGGCAGTGCAAGTGTTAGAGCAGAAAAACAAAATAATTTAACCAGCAAATGCATGCCGGCCTTTTCCTGAGCGAGTAAGTCTTTTATTGGTCTAGCACTGAAAGCTGAGCCTGTTGGCTTATAAATTCTAGCAAATTACTACGCAGTGTAAGCAGCGCTGCCCAGACAGGTAAATAACACAGCAAGGGTGGTCATCTCCGTTTTCTTTTTGTCTCTGTGTGGAGTGGAGCTTCCACTATTGTGCTGTATTATAAATGTCTTTGAGTCACGCTCAAGGCAACGAAATATACTCTAAAATTGGGGATGCATCCCTTTGTTACAAAAATGCACAATAAAGGGCTGGTTTCGCTTACTGCTGTACGAGATCACTGTCCCAAAAGCCCTGTAACATTGCGCATTCTAGGCAGACGGTTTTCATATAATGCTGATGACCTTGTCATGGTTGTGCGAAGGTTTTTGCATCTTTTGTGAGTGAATAGTACCGGATTTGCGTTTTCAAGTTTGTCGTAGCTTTAGATGGTAACTTTTCGCGTAACAGACAATTTCAGGAAGAAGGAAAGATTGAACAAACATAAACACCCTTCTTTGTGGAATTGTAACTAACATGTTTATTGCAAATAGTTATGTTGCCACCAAAGCGCTAAGTTTGGCGAGTTGGTATCTGACTAAGAAATTCATCGTACTAGAGAGCATTAAGAGCTACAGAGGAGATGAAACACACGCTAGAACTTCAACTCAGTTTATCCTACAGAAACAGGAAACACCAAGTGGTACATGATATTTCGATCCAGTAGCTTCATTGTTTGTTGTACGTATCTGTCATCTATTCTGGTCAGGTTTGAAGGTGTGCTTGTGGTGCAAAAAGTGTGTTTGCATAGGTTCGTGTATCGCCCCAGCCATTAGCGACTTGTTGTGGTCAAGTTGAACCGGTAGAGTGCTTGTCGCCTTGAGGGAAGCTCGATTTTGAAGATCTGCTGGTATGCCGATGATCCTCTGATTGTGTTGGATCACGTTAGGAGCTGTGATGGAAATATCTGTGTTCCCCATGTGCTACACATTTGAATTGAGTGTGCAGATGGTCTGACGTTCACGTCCGAGCTCCCTTAGATGGGTGTTTTGCAGTTTTTGAATGTGCGCCTGCATCTGGGGGGTGATCAGCCTTGTTGGCAGAATGCTCCGCGTAGTAAAGAAGTCCTCCCACCCTACAAGTAAGCCCATTCAAAGCATGTGAACTGAGCCATAGCAAAGAACATTCTAAGAGTGGCATTTACCAGGTCTTGCGAGCATAACATACAGGCTTCCTTGCTTGAGAAAGCAGAAAACTGAAATCGGCAGGTTTTCCTCCTGAAATGGTGGCCCGTGTGGGCGAGAGCCGTGTGAGGATCTCAAAACAGACCACATGTTCGGTTCGCTATGTCGAAGGCAGAAAGTTCCGTTGGTAGCTGTGCTATGCGTACACCAAATGTCCAACCACCTGAGAAAGGTATGGGGGAAGTGTGGTGTGCAGGTGGGGTTCTCGGCTGCTTAGAAGCTGTCAAAGATGGTGCGTAGGGTAAATAAACTCTTCACCAAGCACTGCTGTGCCTTAAAGCACACAAGTAGTTTTGTGGATCGTGCAACAGGGTGGTTTATTGTGTCCCATATTGTGCAAAAAGTGCTGCAATGGCCAAAAAGGCAGGTGCCTTAATGTAAGGCTCAGAGAGCATCATGCGGCTGTGAATATGCAGAGTGGGGGCTGCCCACCTGGTTAATCATCACCGTAACTGTATAGATTGCACACGAGATTTCTGTCAGACAAGCTTGGCGTACAGGTAATTCTTCGAAACTGATCGAGAAATGGTTGAAGCTTTCTTGATAGGCAGAGAAGGCGAAAGGTGCGTCAGTGCACCGCCTTTAGTGCTGTCCGCAAAGTCATTCAGTTTTTTGACAGAAGGTGCTTGCGCAGGGCGATGCATAAGGGCTTTTCAAATGTGTGGGGTTAATTTGCACCATGTGATACAGGCCGGCGCGGTAATGTGACCTGTGATTTAAGCGATATTGTTTTGTTTGTTTTCACTGCATTTTTTATGATAACGCTTAAAATATAGACTACTTGGTGTTTCCCTGATTCTGTGGCATAAACTTAGTTAAAGTTCTAGCGTGTGTGTCGTCTCCTTTTTGGCTTAGTGTTTGTCTTAATGTTTGCTAGTACTTGAACTCATTAGTTACGTTGTGACATGAGCGTTGTTCAAATTTATAAAAGTATGTGATTCCTGTACTCGTTTAGTTCTGAAAGTGGGTAACTGTTATAGTGATTCGCATTGAGACTTGGTGAATTGTCTATGAGCCTCTAACGGCTGTCGTTGTTCTTGATGATGATCTTTTCTAGTGGTCACGTGATTTTGGCGTGTCCGTACGTGAACGTCAGAGCCATAATGGGAGGTGGGGAGCCATTAACTTCAACGTAGCAGTTATTTTTTATTAGCCTATCATTCTGGGACCGCAGCCAGGAACTAGTAGTGAATACATTGACGTCCTTGACAAATGCCTATTGCCTAATTACGGCAGGGCATACTTCTTCACCGAGTGGAAGAGAACTAATTATTTTCTGTATTGACATATCGACAATAATGAGTCTGCAGTGCGGCTATTTTGGTGGCAGAAAGCTTTCTCTCACTTTCAGCGGTTCATTCATTAGGCTGGTTACGCCGGCGTTTCCTGTTGAAGATCCGACGTACTTTTGTAGCGTGCTTCAATATGGCGCTTCAGACCTTTTCTTTTGCGCACATGATCACGGCTCTTACAAGACGTCGCCTTCCACAACGCACATTCCGGTAGAGTAAAGTCCTGCCACGTTGGCCATGTCTTATAATAGTTGATCTGGTTCATTAGTAACGTCACATTCCTATCTCTTCATTGCTGCTCATAGGAAAGGGTCGGAATAGGCTACGTATTTTTGGGCTGGTATTCCGTGTGTGCGCCTTCAAACTCCCAATCTTCTATACGAGTATCTGTCTATGTCATGTACTGCGCTCCGTCAGGCCCCAAGTGAAGTTATGCGCTCCGTCAAGCCGTGAGCGGACAAGTACTGCCACCTGGTGGGGCCCACTTCAATAGTGACTCACGTGACTTAGATTGCGCGGGTTTGGTGAGGCAGTGTGCGCCCAAGCATGGACGACGCCGGTCACCTCCCGGCTAGTTCGTAATAAAGTGCCTTGTGTTTCATGAGTGCGTCCACGAGTCCTGCATTCTAAACTCGGACTACCGAACTCCGGCAACTAACATTCGCGACGAGGCGGAGCGCCCACAGAGGCAGGAGCTACTGAAGAAGTGAGAATGGCACCGCGTACGATGGACTACGCCGGCCGCATTGAGGAATTCCGCGGCAACGTTGCGTCATCGACTTCACGATACGGGCGTCTACAGTTCTATTTTGAAGCTAACGACGTCAGGGACGCAGTGAAGAAACGGGCACACCTTTTCACGCTGTGCGGCGCGCAAACGTACGAGACTGTCTGTGCGCTACTGCACCGTATCACGCCGGACCAAGTCGACTACGCATACATTGTGGCCGCGCTTCTGGCGCACTTCGATCCGCGGCGGTCGGAAGTGTACTCCTTGGCGATGTTCCTGCGGCGGGATCAACTTCACGGAGAATCAGTCAGTGGCTACGCGGCAGCTTTACGCAAGCTCACCGCTAGCTGAAACTTCAGAACTTTTCTTTCGGTGACCTTGACGCCAGCTGCAGTGAAGCCGGTGGAAGCGGCCGCCATTACAGGGGCGCCCTTTGGCAGTGATGTTACGCGATAGATTAGTTTGCAGCCTCCGCGACGAACAGCTCCAACAGCGGCTCTTCGCCGAACAATACGACCTTCTCCCGAGCCTACTATCTGGCGTTCCGCGCAGAGGGTGCGGTTGGTCAGCAGCAGAGCATCAAAGGAGAACCGACGGAAGTAAACAAGGTAAGCAGCAGTGTAGCGTCCGGAACGGTGCACAAGAAAGGCCAAGTCAAGAAAGGACAACGCTGCTGGCGGTGCGACGACAAGCACCACCCGAAAACGTGCAAGTTCGCTACGCAAAGCGCAACTTCTGCCCCAAGTGGGGGCATATAGAGCGAGCCTGCATCGCGAACAAGAAAAGAAGGAAGCGGTGTCAGCGCACCTGTCAAGGAAAGAAGCTTCTCTGTAGGGTTTGGCCGAGTGTTTGAGTGGTTTTGTGTTTGTTTGAGGTTAAGAGGCTTTGATTTTCAGCCTTGAAGGGTTTTTGTTTTCTTGGGAGTTAGTGTATTGGTGAGGGAGATGTCTTTCAACTCCCCCGGTCAGGGTTCCTCGCCCTGGTCGGCTTTCCTCCCCATGCAGGACTTGTCTGTGGAGGCATTTCTCAACGGAGGAGTACGGAACATCCCCGTGGCCCTGGTTCCAACAAACGGGTGCAAAATTCGGCGCAATAATCTGCAGGCCATTCAGGTGGACCTGCAAGGGGTGACTCCGCATTTGAGGAAGATCTCGGAGGTGAGACCGTTCGGCAGCGGTGGCATACTCGTCCGGTCGTCAGACGAGGCCTGCGTCATGGATATTCTAGCCTGTACTCAGTTCTCCTCAGTGCCGGTGAGCGCATTTATTCCTCCTCATCCTTGCATGCTCGAAAGGTATCGTGACGGGAGTTAGCAAGGACTTGAGTCCCCCGGAGGTGCTGAATAGCTTCGCAGCGGCGGGTGCCATTTCGGTCTTCCGGTGCAGCAGAACAGTCAACGACAGAAAGATGCCAACGGAATCCGTCATCGTAACTTTTGCGGGAATCACCTGCCCCTCGGAGATTAAGGCATGGCCTTTGCTGTTCCGGGTGGAACCCCTTCATCCTCGGCCATTCGAATGCCACAAATGCTGGAGATACGGCCATAGCATCAAAGGCTGCAAATCGAACTCCCGGTGTGTGTCGTGTGGAGGAGCTAATGCTGCTTCCGAGTGTCAAGCAGCTAAACCCCGATGTTGCCTTTGCCAGGGATCGCATCCGGCTGATTACTTCAACTATCCGACTCGTGCTCAGGAAACCAGTGTGTTGGAAATCATAGAGAAGAGAAGGTGTTCACGTGGGGAAGCTGTAGCGCGGTCAAAGAAAGGGCGCGTGGTTGTGCTACTGTGGCCTCCCGCCAGGACTCTGTCAGCGAGCAGTCCATTACCGGCATGATCAATGCTTCGGTAGTGAACTCCATGACTACCATTGTACAGCCACTTATAGGGTCTCTGTCTGAGTGCATCAGTCAAATGCAAGCCATGACACAGAAAATAGCAGAGTTTTTGCAAATGTTCTCAGCGATTTCCTCCGGCTCTCAGCTTCAACCTGCAGGAATTGGCTCCATTGTAGGTGCCGCAAGTGGGAAACCACCTTCGCTGAATAATGCTGACTTAGCAGAAGCAGCACCTCCCTCAGCATCGGCTCATCTAGCCCCATTGCCACCTTCGGCATCGCTGCCGGGTGGCACTCGGGTCTCCCCGCCTACTCTAATAAACATGCCATCCCCTTTTGATGAAAATGCAGCAGTCACTGATCTACGACAGTTTCCTGTGTCCCCAGAAATGTCGTCCGCTTGTTTTGAGGACTCGGATGAGGTGGAGGTAGGCCAGTCCTCCCCACTCGCACAAAAGCGCAGGCTCTCCCCCAGTGATGGGGAGGTAAGCAAAGATTCCAAACCAAAGATTAACAAAAATCCAAAAAGTTCTGTGCAGTCTCCCACTCACCCGAACGACATACTACAACAGGCCATATCATCGGCGCAGCTTGGCTAACAATGACAAGTATACGAGCACTCCAATTGAATTGCCTTTGTGTTTTCTCTGCTTCTCCTGCTCTTAATTGGCTTGTGGCTCAATACCACCCTGACGTTATCCTACTTCAACAAACTTGGCTTTCTCCCCAAAAATCTTTTTTTATTCCAAATTTCCGCTCGTTTCGTTTGGACAGGCAAGGTAAAGGTGGAGGGTTATTGATCTTAGTATCGCAAAAATTCTGCCATAGTGCACACATGTCATTTGTTTCTCTCTCATTTGAGAGTGAAATTCTTGCAGTTGACTTTGAATTACCAGGAAATGTTTCATCCTCCCTTGTAAATGCATACTTTCCATATGGGGTGACATCGACTGGTTCACTGGATGCAGCTTTGGCGGCTTGTAAAAATCATGTCATATTAGCAGGGTATTTCAATTCTCATCATGTGGACTGGGGATATCGTGCTGATGCTTGCAGGAGGCTTTTATGGGGGTGGATTAGCGACCACTCTCTCTCCTGTGAGAACTCAAAAGCGGCTACATGCCTGCGCGGCCAAAGTAAGTCGGTATTGGACTTGACTATTGCGAAGCCGGGTCTTGTTGCTGTGTGGTCTACGGCAGACTGTGCTACATCTAGTGACCACATCCCCGTGGTTTTTGATATTCGCGCAAGTAAACACGTTACCCGTAGGAAGCACGCCTTTGTGAATATGAATCGGTATGAAAATTTAATGCGTTCAGCATTAGCTTCGATACCAACTCAAGAAATTGACGCTGGTGCCAAGGAGCTTGTATCAGTAATCCAGGATTCGGCCACTCGAGCTAAATTTACGATTTCTTTTGTTAAAGGGAAGCCAAGCAGTCCTTGGTGGAATGAGGAATGTACGAGGGATTTCCGTCGAAGAAAAGCAGCGTGGAAAAAATTACAGTATAACCAGTGTCCCGAAAATTGGAGCAATTTTAAGTATTTTCGCGCTGGGTTCAAACGTACTGTTTCACGGGCAAAAGAGATATATAACACAATCCGCTTCTCTTTCCTCTCGAAAACTAATAAACTAATAATAGGCGTATGCTCTTCTCGTTCTTGCGGATTAGAAAAAACGGCCACAGCTCCCCAAACCTTGATTCCTTCATGCACACGTCAACAGCCTTAAAAATTCTTCTTGATCAGTTGGCTGTAGGACTGCAGGCTCGTTTCACTTCCCGCTACCCGGTACTCGCCCCATCGGCCATGGCTCCCCTGTCCTGGGCCCGGCTCCTCTTAACGTTGAAGAGGTTACGAAGGGAGAGTTATACGATGTGTTACAGCGTGTACCGGATGCAGCACCAGGCCCAGATGGTATTACTGTCCCAATGATAAAGATGATGTTTACGGAGTCGCCTGAAGACGTCCTGCATATTGTGAACCACTCTCTGCGCGCTTCCTGGGTGCCTCTCGATTGGCGTCTGTCGAAAGTTGTTCCCTTGCCTAAAATACCTGGGTTAGGTCTTTCTTTGGATAACAATAGGCCGATAAGCTTAACGTCTAATCTTGTAAAAATTGTTGAGAGGGTTTTATTGGCCAGAATCGAAAAGTTTTTAAATAGTGCTAGCATTTTGAGTCCTCGACAGGTGGGCTTCAGGCCAGGCTGTTCGATATGGTTGGCGCACATAGACCTAGAGAGCCGCCTTGATCTGGCTCGTCGTTCCAAAGAGGCAGCAGCGGTTGTGACATTGGATGTGGCCAAGGCTTATGATTGCGTGAAACATGGCATACTTTTAGAAAAGATGAATCGATTACGTTTTCCCGAATATATTACTTCGTGGGTTAGGATGTTTTTAACCGGTCGCAAATTCTTTATTGCTCAGAGCGGCGTTACCTCCTCACATTACAAGCAAACGCGAGGCTTACCTCAAGGATCCGTTCTTTCTCCGGTTTTATTTAATGCCTTACTCAGCGAGGTTCCCGTTATTGCGGGCGTACAGTCGTACTTGTATTCTGACGATCTGGCGTTTTTTAGCTCTTCAAGCAGTGTACATGTCTTGTTTCAGTCACTGCAGCTTTATATGTCGACCTTAGAGTCATGGCTGGATGGCCTCTACCTATCTTTAAATGTCGAAAAGTGTGCACTCTTGGCATTCCCAGTGAAAGACCCAGTTTCGATTGATCTGACATACAGACAGAAATCCATACCGCAGGTTACCTCTCTGAAATATCTAGGAGTGTTGTATGCGGGCACTCTGAATTGGCGTCCTCATATTGAATTCATTGCGGTGAAAGGGGGGAGAGCGGTTTCCGTGTTGAAGAGATATTGTAATGAGAAATCGAGTATGCGCAGAGACGTCCTCCTTATGGTCTATCGCATGTACGTGCGCCCTATTCTGAAATTCGGGTGTATCCTTTTTTCTAGTTATCCGTTCTACAAGCTCCGACCATTGATTACATTACAAAGGCAAGCTTTGCGATTGTGTTTGGGATTGCCAAGGTACGTCCCCATTCGGGTATTGTACTGGGAGGCTCGAATCCTTACTCTGATATCTCGTTTCAAGGTGTTGACAGTAGAAGCATACCTTCGTGCAATAGAATTGCCTATATCACGATCACAAATGGTTTTTGTACACTCCCCAGCGTCCTTTTTTGCCCAATCATGGCCCATGTACAAGCGTCCACAGGTAGTGTTCGTCCAGTCCTTGCTCGCCCCTTTAAATATCAAACCTACGTCAAAAAAGTCAAACCTACGTTTGACTATCGCACTGCGATGGTATACATTGACTTCGTCAACATTTTTGCCTCCAATGCCAAATGCTTGCCGGAGAGAACGACATCTGGCCTTTTAGAAAACTACCTAGAAGAGTTCCCGACACATGTGGTTATAGCCACAGATGCTTCTGTTCGAGACAAAAAAGCTGGTGTAGGTATCTTTTCACCTGCGCTCGACTGGGCATTTCCTCTTCGTCTTCCAAATTTCACGTCAATATATTTGGCAGAATTTTTGGGAATCGCGCTCGCTCTTCGAAAGCTCAGCGAAGAGCATTCCCAGGTGATCATTGTGACGGATTCTTTTTCGGTTTGCTCCGCTTTATCTTCACCAACCGTTTCTCCATTTCGCCGATCGCTGTCGATGCTTATACCGGCACATGTCAGGGAAATCCGTGTGGTCTGTGTCCCGGGGCACAGAGGAGTGTAGTTGAACTTAACGAAACTGCTGATTACCTGGCAGGAGTAGCACTGAATGGTCCTCTCGTTGATACTGTGCCCCCGATAGCCTATGTTGTTGGAACTAGGTTTCGAAGGTACAGTTCACTGGACAGCTTCCCACCAGACAGCATCGTTGGCTGCCCAGACATTGAGTATCTCCGGTACTCTTGGAAGTGTGCCTTTGCGCAGTCTCGGCTGTGCGAGGTCACACTGACTTGCTTTCGATGTCTAACACCTAATTTGAATTTTTATCTACACCGTGCACGCATAGCGCCATCGGCCATCTAAAGCTTCTGTCAAGAGGAGGAAACACTTGACCACTTCCTCTTGTCTTGCCTGCGGTTCTCTTCCCTCTGAAATCGTTACCTGGAGGTTCCCCTCCGGCGCCTGGGTCTCGCCTTGTCGGTGCCTAATTTATTGTCATTTGGGGCAGTCGGGCTTGATCGGTGCAACGGGGATGTTTTTCGCGCTCTTCACTCATTTAATGCCGAAACTGGTCGCATTCCTTGTTAATCAATAGCATCAACCCATTTTTAATCGTTTATTTAAATACCTGTTGGTACAGTATTATTGAATTTCTTTTAGTTCCAAAATTGTTAGCATCACTGTACCCTATTTTCCCTTCGTTTAAAACTAATTACTAAGCTTCTTCAGCAGTGAAATCACAATAAGACTTGGCCAATCCCCAGAGTGGGTAGGTGCCATTCTTCTTCCGGATCCAACCAACCAACCACTACTTGAGCGCGCCGCCTGAGCATCTGTCACCTACACAGGCGGATCCGCTTGTATCAGAGGTCTACGACCTTCACGTGATTCCAAGTGAAGGCACCCCGCCGAAGATAATGCCGACAGTCCAGGTGCAGGGTAAGCCGGTAACGTTCGATGTAGACTCGGGGGCCGCCTTCACAATGGTCAGTCACGAGACATTTTGTACCTTGTGGCCTACTAACGCGCCCAAGCTACAACCTAACGACATTTACCTGTGCACTTAGTCTGGGCAATCGCTCCAGGTTCTTCGAACAGCAACGGTAGATGTCAAGCAAAGTGACAAAACGTGCTAACTGCCTCTGATAGTGGTAAACGCTTCGGGCTTTAGTTTGGTGGGGCGCAACTGGTTCGCCAAGCTAGGAATTCATATCGGTGGCATTCATCAGTCAACTGCGCACCCACGCATTGCCGAGTTTCTACAGGAGTACCAAGGAGTGTTTCCGGAAGATGTACCTGGCCATGCTGGTGTACCAGTACAACTGGAGTTGACAGAGGAAGCGAAACCAATGTTCGTGAGAGCGCGTCCTGTGCCCTTTGCAATACGCTCGGCATATGAAGCTGAGATTGACCGCCTGGAAAGCAAGGGGTGCTAGAGCCAACGCAGCATGCCGAATGGGCTACACCTCTTGTGTGGGTACGCAAGAAAAACGGCGATCTGTGCCTTTGCGGAGACCATCGCTGCACTGTCAACGAGGCGACAAAGAAGACTGCATAGCCCCTTCCCACAACAGAGGAAGTGTTGAGTAGCCTGCGAGGTGGAACGATCTTCAGCACACTCGACCTAGCTCAAGCATATCAACAGCTTCGGGTGACTCCAGAGACGGCAGAGATCTTCACCATCAACACAATAAAGAGATTGTACAAGGTTAAGCAGCTATAATTCGGAGTTTTAGCAGCCCCAGTCATTTTACAAAGGTTTATGGAGACAACATTGTGTGGACTTGCTGGCATTAGTGTTTACCTCGACGATATTATTGTCAGCGGCACTAACGAGGCAGAGACAACAACCGACTGGAAGCAGTTCCACAGAGACTGACCGAGGTAAACCTTCGACTAAACAAGGTCAAGTGTCGTTTTGCAGTACCTGAAGTACATTTTCTAGGCCACAGAATCGATGCCAAAGGGATTCACACAATGAATTACAACGTCAGGGCTATCGTCGGAGCACCTGCATCGACAAGCAAGCAAACGTTGCAGTCATTCCTAGGGTTGTTGGCCTTTTATGACCGTTCTCTAGAAGGCCGAGCAACGATCGCTTCAGTGCTGCACGAGCTCCTGCATAAAGATATTCCGTGGAAATGGCATCAGAAGCATCAGAACGCTTTTGATGAGCCTAAACGGCTCATATTCAGAAGAACAGTCTTGGCTCATTACGACGAAGCCGAGCCCGTCATAATCTCATGTGAGGCATCACATTACGCCGTTGGTGCAGTACTGGCACAGCAAGACAGTCTGGGAAGAGAGGCCCCGATACCTTTTGCGTCAAGCACACTGGGGGCAGCCGAGCGTTACTATGCGCAGCGAGACCGGGAAAGTCTTGCAGTAGTGTTCACAGCTGACCAGTTCCACAGATACATCCTAGGATGGAAAGTCACGTTCATAACTGATCATCAGCCTCTGCTTAGAATCCTGGGTCCAAAAAAGACAGTGTTTGAGATGCTCTCGCCCCGCTTGGCACAATGGTGCTTGAAACTGGCAGCCTACGACTATGACCTGAAATTCCGGGCGGGAAAGTTGAA
This sequence comes from Haemaphysalis longicornis, assembly GCA_013339765.2. Classification (NCBI taxonomy): domain Eukaryota; kingdom Metazoa; phylum Arthropoda; class Arachnida; order Ixodida; family Ixodidae; genus Haemaphysalis; species Haemaphysalis longicornis. The sequence goes on along the minus strand of JABSTR010001312.1, from coordinate 71,863 downwards.
CCAAAATGCGGATGCGCTGAGCAGGTTCCCGCTACCGCAGTGCATTGAAGAGCCACATGATCCAGGTGACGTACTCATGTTTGAGGCCCTGTCACGGCCGCCACTGACAGCAGGTGTCATAGCAGCCTTAAACATAGGAAGATGAGACACTCTCAAAGCTGTTCACAGCCGTAGAAGAAGATACAATACAGCAGCTCAAGGGAGACGAATTCACACCTCACCGTAGGAGAGGCTCCGATGTGGCAATCCACCGTGGTTGTATCGCTTGGTGATCCAGGGTAGTCATTCCCACCGTGGCACGCAAACAAGCGATGTCACTGTTGCATGCAGGACATCGTGGAGTCGAGGCAATGAAAGGCTGCGTGCACAGCTACTTGTGGTTGCCTGGCTTAGATGGCGACATAGAGGAAACAGTTTGCTCGTGTGAGCCATGCCAGAGCACACAGCGCAACCCAGCAAGGGCCCCAATGCCGTCATTGACACCGGCGTCAAAGCCATGGCACACCTTGCACGTGGATTTCGCTGGACGTGTGGGCGAACATACGTTTCTGGTGGTAGCAGATGTTTTTACCAAGTGGCTGGAAGTGCGAGAAATGAACCAGCTTACGTCGGAAGCAGTGATTGTGGTACTGCGCAGCTTTTTCGCTATTTTTGGCATACCGCGAAAAGTTGCGTCCGACAATGGCGCACCTGTCGTGTCTGTTGAAATGCAGAGGTTTTGCACAGACAATGGATTCACCCACATTACCTCTGCGCATTACCACCCTGCAACCAACGGACAGGCAGATCGCTATGTTGGCGAGTTGAAAACAGCGCTGGCACGGGATAAGTCTGGTCCGATGAGTTGCCGGCTCGCGCGATTATTGTTTCGGCAGCACAGCTCCATCCACCAGACCACAGGAACAACCCCAGCTATGGCAATGTTTGGACGGGAACTTCCAACCCACTTAGACCAGATCAAGCCTGCACCAGAACCAACTGAGAAACAAGAGAAGCTACCCAAGAGCCGACTGTTAGTGGCAGGCAAACAAGTCATGGTACGGCAGTTTCTGGAGGAGCCCAAGTGGATTTTAAGAGTCCTCTAGAAACAGATCGGCCCCCGATCTTGATACGTCGAGTTGGGGTTGGAGGAATCGTTCGACGACACCCGAACCAAATAAGGAAACGGGATACCAAGAGAGTCACGGATGGCCCATCAGGGACGTTGGCGTGAGAACTCGAAATAAGTAACGAAGTGGACACGCCGGAACACTGGGGTAACCTACCAAAAACAGTCGTGGAACAACGTCCAGCTGAACATGTCGCGCATGCTCCAGGGAACGGACGAAGGTCTTACACAGCGAATCTTCGGAAGTGTCAGCGAGCAATTTGGAAACCTCGCACCTACCTCTCTAAGAGGGAAGAGGTGTCATGTACGGAGCTTTGCCAAGGCAAGTACTGCGCTCCGTCAAGCAGTGAGCAGAAGAGTACAGCCACCTGGTGGGGTCAACTTCAATAGTGACTCACGTGACTTAGATTGCGGGGGCCTGATGCGGCAGTGCGCGCCCAAGCATGGACGACGCCGTTCACCTCCCGGCAAGTTCTTAGTAAAGTACCTTCCTTTGTGTTCCATCAGTGTGTCCACGTGTCCTGCATTCTCAACTCGGACTACCGAACTCCGGCAACTAACGGTCTATCTGCCACTAACCATGGTTCCTTTTTCATAAATCTTTAGATAGTACTCGGGAGATTGCTGTGTAGTTTTCTCAAAGAGTAGTGTGGTGATGCTCTGATGTTTACTAGACCAAACATGTACACATGTAGAGGAAATTATGCACAACCGCGTGTTCTTTTGCTTCGGTGCGCAAAAGGTCTTGCAAAAAAGCACTTGGAAGAATTAGGCCAAAGCGTGTGCGCTCACCACGTGCTAAGTTAACAAACGTCTGGAAGTGGCATATTAAAGTTCACAGTGAATTAATGAACCCATAACATGAATTGCAACATGCGGAGTGCATTCAGTTCTTCTAGGGTGGGTTGAATTGAAAAAGAGCAAAGTGTATTGTTACTAGCGTACTTGCCTTCGCAGCTCGGGCATTTGTATACGTGCTTCCATTGCTTTAACTCCAGAATATAGGATAGTTATGCAGAATTGTATGCGGGCACGGGTGGCACTGAACACAGTTCGAAACATCAACTAGATTTTCTGCATAAAATTCCCGAACGAGGAATATGGCCCGCACATGATATGGTGCGCAATTATCGTCCGCGCATGATCCACAAGATACGCTTGGGACATCACTTCAGCTCTTTAAGATGTATAAACAATTGTTAAGGCCTCCTGATGGTGAGGGCGGGGGGGGGGAGCAAAATATGTGGTGGTCCGACTGTCATTTTGTTTGTAAGTTACGAAAATAGCTAGGAGAGGAGTCCAAGTCGTTTTTGGTCGAGCGTGCACAGTGGAAGCTCTCACTCTTGTAATCTTGATTTACATTGTTTCTTTCATTCCAGTAAACCACGCCCACATTTGTAGTTTGTTGAACGCTTTTTGGCATTAGAAATATTAGGATTTTAATTAAACTATGCACGCCGAAGCCTGCTAAGGTATTACTTGTTAACTTTGCCGTCGTTTTGAACCCGAAGAGCTTGGTTCAAAAAGCTAACAAGCAGAAAAATAAAGGTGGAACCACATTGTATTTTAGGTTAAATTTTTTACGTGAGTCGCCTTCTTTTGGCATGTAGGTGAATATTGTCATTGCGATCGAAGTGATTTCCAGGTTGAGCACATAACAAGTGAATTGTTTGTTATTTTATATATTTTTTGTGACATACTGCAGCACCTTTTCAGGCTATTTCAGGAGTAGGATACGTGGGACGGAAAGCCCAATATACATTGAACCATTACAACACCGGTGGCAGTTAAGTAAACAAGGTAATGATACAACACGGCATTCGAGCAGCAGCATAGAAGGAAGTACAGAATTCTAAAGCCAAAGTAAAGAATCATAATGAGTTGATCTAGAATGCGTGTGTGGGTACAATTACACAAAAAAGTACACTCGTACACAAAAAACTGAAGAAAAACGATGTTCTACATTTGGATGGTTTAGAACGCTTGAATGTTAGTAGTAAACGCACGCGAGCCAAGGCAGGACTCTCGTGCAAAATCAAGGCATACGTGTCAAGGCAAGGCACATGAGTCAAGGCACACCTGGAAACGGAACGACTTCCAATGCTCAATTATTTGTGGCATGAAGCGATATTCAGACTTGTTCGTGTGAGGATGATACAGAGAAACCTTAAGGGCATGATTGCTTCTGCTGTGTGTGTGTTTGGCATATGTCATAATTTCGTAGAACACTGGCCATAGGAAAAGGAAACGATTCGATAAAAAACTTTAAAGACCCCGTTCCATGACGGGCAGATAAGGTGGCTAGGTTTAGTGGATAGGATTAATGGAATATGAATGCTAACTTGGCCAGGATGAGTGCTTTAAAATAAAACTGGTTTAGGAAGTACGGTAAGTTTTAAGAAACTGAAGAAAAAGTGCAACTCTCGGTTGACAGTTCGTGAAGTCCATATCATTATTCCCATACCAAACACAATCACGTACTAAACACTTAGACTGACACAACAATTTTCATGTGTGACATATCCAAAAAAACGAAATGTCACAATCGGTGGCATTAATCAGTCAACTGCGCACCCACACATTGCCCAGCTTCTACAGGAGCACCTGGGAGTCTTTGCGAAGACATACCTGGCCATGCTGGTGTACCAGTACATCTGGATGACCGCCTGGAAGAGTAAGGGGTGCTAGAGCCAGCGCAGCATGCTGAATGGGCTACACCTCTTCTGTGGGTACGCAAGGAAAACGGCAATCCACACCTTTGCGGCGACTATCGCTGCACGGTCAAAAAGGTCTAACTTCACGATTAATTACAAGTCGCCTGCCCTAATTCTACTGAAGACAACATTGCGTCCACAGGCACTAGTTTGAAGTTATGGGCCCCTGAATCCCTCATAGCCAGTCTACTTCGAAATAAGGGTAGGATGTAAAATTTTGCTTGGCTATTCTCCCGTGCTTTAAATTTTGCAAACAATATTCGTAGAAGTTGTGGGGCTGAGAAACACTTTGAAAAAACGGGTTAGAAGATTACGTCCCCACCTAATAGAGTAATTATAAAAGGTCTTCAAAAATTTTATCTCCACGAGAGGTGACACGAAAAAATGCGAACCTAAAAGTTATAGCCGCATATAGTTTGTAGAGAAGGTACCACATCCCAAAACTAAGGCATGCGTAAACAACTTCCAACTGCTCCTGGGTGCGTGACGCTGCAATATTTTGTGCCATAAAATTGCCACCATCTTCCACGAGGGGAACCCTGGGGTGATGCAAGGCATCTCACGGGGTTCAATTCGCGTTTCCTTTATGTTGGTTACCCAAATGTGGTTCAAGTGTAGCGAAATTTAAATGATTGCGTCAGCCAACGCGGTAGCAGGCATGTTAGTGTACATTTCAACTCATCGGAGCAGCAGTCGGAGCAGTTGCAGCAAGAGCGACTGACGGAGCGAATGAGGAGCGCGCTGCAGAGACCGCGGTTATATAGCCGCTTTGCGAGAGAGAGTGATGAGAGAGAGACACGCATGCGCACTAACGCACAGCTGGCATGGCGAGGAGAACGTGCTAACGCAGCTGGCGGGCGAGGGGAAAGGAGGAGGGTTCCGGACGGACGCCGGATGGATGGAGGGACAGGCCGAGTGTAAGAGATGCCTTGCATCTAATAGGTAATGTAGCACATTATTATTTTCCACTGTTCCACTTCAGGGAAGCTCAGAGGTTGGCTGCGAAGCCAAAACTTCAAATGAAGAATGCTTTCTGTGCTGCGACTGTTCTGCCGCACTCTTTTCTTGTTGTCATAGAGTGTTTTTTTCATTGTGTGGGGGGCGTAGGACTTCACAGGGACACCCACCTAATATTGTGCCTTGAGAGAACAAATAAAAGGAGCCAGGTAATAAAGCGATGAAAAAACAATGATGGAACAATTGCAGAAAAGATTGCTAATAAAGGACAGTGTCGGCAATTGGCCTGAAAGCTTTGAACTTGATCCTGAGACTCAAAGAGTAGCGATACTAGGAGCAAAATTACTATACAATTCCGGATGCGATGAACAGATTTTTAATAATTTTTTTGCTTGAGAACTGATTTTTAATGAAATACCTTGCACCTTACATAAAATGGCGAATATCTCAGCTAGGTGGTACTTGTTGGATTTTCAAGTTTCTGTCAGAAGCCTCAGGCATGAAAAAAAGCACAAGAAGAAGTGGTATCTCGTCTTTTCGCTTTCTTGTTTGTCTCTTTTTTCAAGCAGGCCCTTGAATTAATCAATGACTCTGTCATGGACACTGGAAGTGTTCTATTTACAAGTAGGATTAAGGAATGGACTAAACTGCAGGATCCTGCGGCCTCATGGTAAAACAGCAGTGGTCCATGCTGCGCCTGAGTAAAGTGACCTGTGGAATCTTATGATGTTGCTCCTCAGTGGTGTGAAGGGCAGAACAGGAAAGGCATCAGGACTCCATTGTTACGATATACAGAGGCCACTCTCTGTTGCATGAAAGAGGAATATTTCACTTTTGATTTCACACGGGGACACGCGAGACTAAGAGGTGTGCATTCTAGCATTTGACGGGTACGCAGGGGTGTTTCCAGCATTAAAAGCTAAAAAACAACAGGAGAAAACCCAGCAAGTTCCTCATTCAACAGTGAGAAGTTGCGTTGATAGCCGTGTTCTTTGTCTGTCCTGCACTCCATGTGTTTCCTCAACTCCTCTGATTCAGGGTACCACAGTGAGTGCATATCGACAAATAGCTTTCTACGATTTGCTCGACTGGAGGCTCGACTTAAGGAAGAATTCACAAAACCGTGGTTTGATTGGTTGTGCCAAAAAGGCCCTGGGCATATTATTTATTCGATAGAAGTGCAGCTTGCTTGGCCAGTTGGTACATATCTCTGGAACGAAAACCAGCAAAAAAGGACGCAAAACCCGAGGCCAGACTAGGCAACACAACGCTGGACTAGCAAGTGAAGTTTAATAGGAGAAACCTACACACTCTCATAACGACAGTGTCAACGCATGAGCCAACACGTACGCGTGAAACGAATCAAAATGCTATTATTACTACCTACCTCTACCTTCGTATCAACACCACTCAAGTTTGAAGGAAGCCGATTTCTTTATCGCTGAGGGTGATAGACGGTGCGCTAATGCAGTTGCCTTCCTGCTGTTGTCTTATGAAGAACGCCTCCAGTATTTCCCTCTCATTCTTAGTCCTGCCTCTTCCAAGGATCGTTGCAATATCAAATGGGGGTGCGCACTTGAGGGTTCGCAGCAAAAAGCGCGGTGTCGTTGAATTTGGTGGTCACCTAAAGGGACCACCGTGCATGAATATTCTGAGAGGGGTGGTAATATATCTTTTTTTTCTTGGTGTTTCGGCGGAGGAGTTCGTCAATACCCCATCGGACTCTAACAGCTTGGCCGAGCGTGACAGCTACAGTCACAGCGATTCCGACTACAAAGTTCATGATGCAGGTGCCGGAGCTCAACTGTTTAACTCGAAGGAGTCGAACAGTTCACATTGAAAGATTTTCGCAGATGTGTTGTGACATCCCTCACTGCAGATGCCCAGGTTAGCAGGAAGGGAAGGTCGTCAAACACAGTCTTGGTGCAGATGAGATATCTAAGCCCTATGTAGCCACGGCAGTACACGCACTTCAAAGCAAGCACCTAACAAAAAAGGTACAAAATGCAGACGTGCGGTTAGTGCATCACGAAGTTTAAACCACCAACAACATCGTGGATGTGCGAAACATGCAACGTCCTCTTGTGAATGCGAGGAAACAACCTCAGGTGACCACCTCATAGCGTCAGAAGCAAAAGTGCTTTTCTTGTAGAAAGGCATTTCTTCATAGCGAATTCACCATTCTTTCAATAAAATTTGGTTTTCCTCTCAAACTGGACTTCTGTGAATGGAAGCCTTAATACACGCCACAATCCACGATTCTCATGAGCCATTCAGTGTCGCCTATTTCACCGTCGAGACTGCGAGTATACGTTTATGGCTGAAAAGTGGCGTAAATACAATGATTTTAATTTACTAACTGCCAGATTTTGGAGTTTGAAGTTACGTCGCCAGAGACGTTTGGAGGTGTATGCTACAGGTGACCTGAGTAGGCTCATAATGATGATGACAACACGTTCAAACATAATTTAGGAGAAATAAATTTTCCTTGTAGCAGGCATTTAAGGTAATGTGGCGGACTCAAACGTGGCGAATGGCGCAACTTGTCCCTCAGTGACCAATTACGTCAATTGTCGTTCCTGTATTTTGGGGTTCCAGGAGAAATTGCCTCTTTTGTCATTGTACTTCAAAATACCGGGTGTGATATTTGTCTGCATAGTGTTGTAATTCAGTTGCATATATTTTCATTCACACGAGGTTTTCTTGCTGAATTTTATTTGTATGTGAGATCAAATAGTCTTTGTGTATGGTAGCTATTTTTATGATCTTGATCACGGAATGTACTGCTTTTTACTATTGCACTGCAAACTCAAACGAGACGTTAAAAGTGCTTTCATGTGGTGTGATTTGTTCAAGTGAAACGGCTCTCTGACTTTGTCAAGCTAGTGTTTGAGGGGTTTCGCAAAGAACGTACAGCATTGTAGCCAACGTTAAAATTAAGTTCGATTTGATTTGATTTTCGAGAAAATATAGTTTGATCTATTTCTAATTTTTAGTTTTTATAAATTACATTCCCCCAGATATCTTCATTTACAGCGTTCTTAAAAACAACGCTGTTACTATTGCCACCTGTGCATTGTTCTGCGAAAGTAGGGCGTTACACGGTCCACGATTAGGGGTGGGGGGGTACTCGAGCAAGAATGCTGCGCATTACTTTACGTTTCGGCTACCTTCACAACTATTGTGGTGACGTCTTTGACGACATGCGCAAGATAAAAGTGGCAGAAACATAAAAAAATGCTTCAATGTGGGATAGCGGAGATCACACAGCAAGCAGCCGAGTACGCAGCTGAGCTCAAGCGACAAAACTTGCGAAAGCTCTGCGGCAGCTTACAGGGCACGCTGGTAACGGCAAAGTCGAAGCTCTTCCGCCAGTAGCTGGTCCCCACACACAGTAAGATGAAAAGTCAGAAAGCCATCTATCGCTCGATACACATCCATTCTGGCTGCAAGAAGATAGCCTATAAACAAGTAGTTCGGCACAACTTTACCTCTCATACCTCCTCGCATGGACGAAGGCATCTTAACCCTGAGCTGGTCAAATAGCGACCTAGGTGTTCTGGCAGGAACTTCAGACCATGACTCGCAACACCAGTCAGTGCAAAAACAAGGCGTACTGATAGGAGCACTGAGAACAAGGCACAATACCGGCCCAATGAATACACCCGGAAATTTTGGTCATTTCATACCGAGGAAAAATTACGAAGCTAACACATTGCGCCGCAGATCGCAAACGTCGTGCGTGTAGAAGCATTTTGAGCCATTGAATCACGCCCACCTACAACTATACATAGAGGACCAAGACCTCTGCCCGCACCCAATGTTGAGATTCCAGCCCCATCTGTCATCTCATGACATCCTTTTTCAACGAAAAGAAAAGGTCTAGGCTCATATTTCATCTCATTCCACCACACATATCCTAGAACTCGATATCAAAGGAGCGTTTGACAATGTGAGCCGCGATGCCATCCTCGCAATCCTGAAGGAGACCAACTGTGCGAAACGAATGTTCTAGCATATCCAAACATTCCTTTTGTCTAGCAAGGGGAATGTAGGCATTGGATCACCCCGATCGCAAATCCCAGCATACATTCTGCTGGGAAATCAGTTGGGCATCCTGGGAAATCAGGTGGGCATGGTGATCAATACTGGAAACTTACCTGGGCAACGTTTTTAAAGCTGGGAGTAGGTGGGAATAATGGCGGTAGGTTAGGTGGGCACCTCGGCTATCCTGGGCAATACTGGTGGCCTTACTGGTCAACGTGACCGACCACAACCATGCTGGCGTTAATAGTGTTGACTGATCGTCTGCGATGGGGGCGCCCTTTTGCTCCTTGGCAATGCCCACCGTCGTTTGCCGTTAAAATGCGCTAACAGTGAAGGGCGCCATGAGCGTTCAAAAAAAGCGGTATAGACATCGACAGCGCCCATGCAATTTGTTGTGAGCGCAGCATGTTTATATTCGCACGTAAAGTATTTGGAAGCTTAGCCAGTGATATACCTCCAGGCCTAGAAACGAAGCTTCACTTGAGTGGGCCGGCCTGCGTGCGCACAGGCGTGCATAACGCGAACTTATCTAATATATGAACTACAAGATGATATGCCGGGCTCTGCATATATATGAAAAGATGCAACACTACGAAGCCAGCGAGAGAACCACCACCGTCGTTCCTAGCCGTTGTTGCCTGAAGCCCCCGTCACGCCATGAAATAGCTCATGGAACACGTACTATTTGCTTACAGAACAGGCTCTCAACTCCTGGTGGACGTAAGTGGCGCCTGACCTCACCGTTCACTGACAGCTTAGGCGTTCATGACAATGCTAGAGTTTTATTTATTTTTAACGCGTTTGAACGGCGCGCGTCACTCGACTCAGTCGGCCGCCGGCAGGGGGGCAGCGGGACACCAGACGACGGCGACGACGTTTCGGCGGCTCGCTCGGCTCCCACCGTGACCGGCAGTTGTTCTACGATTCGGCAAATGCTCAGCGGCGTGAAATTTCTGGTTACGTGACGACTATGGGTTCATCTACCGGACGAACAGGTACGGCTGGGCAGTTAAGGTAGGTGAAACGTCGTTTACTAGTCCTGTGTATTTCACGGAGCACTGTTGTCGAGCTGTTGCCGGCCCTTAGGACTGACGTTCTGTGTGTGCAACGTATCGCTCGCGTTGGTGTGCCATATCTATCATATCGGCGTTACGCAGATTTGGCATTTGACACGCGGCCTTTTCCGTCTTGTCACGTATGTAAGCAGCACTTGCTCCAAAGTTTGCGCCTTGGGTTGTGCGAAGTTGAATCATGTGTCATTAGTCAAACTGACCGCACCGAAAACGCTACCGCCTTGTTCTTCGCTATGAGCCACCCAAAAAATACCACTTCCCTCCAGCCTCCAGGTTATAAAAATAATGCGTAGCTGTGTAATCAGCTGAGTACTCTCTTTACGGGAATTGTACGCTAACAAAAAAAAGTAAAACGCGGGGTGTGCCTTGAATTCAGTCTACAGCAGGGTGCCGGAGTATATTTAGGGCCCCCTAGCACGCTCCGCACTATGAATGTTTCAGTAATAATGTGTTCAGTTATGAGCGTGAATAGTGTTATGCGTCCGTCAGCCGCCTCGGGAATATGCAGTTATACAAATTTTTATGCGACCACGTTGAAACAATGCGCCTATCGTGCCTCGTCTAGACGTTGGCGTGCTACGGACGGATAAACAGCGTTGTTGTAACCAGGTGGCCGCTGCCTTGCGCGTGCTGTAAAGGTCAAAACTTTTTGTAAATGGCAATAAAATGTGCATTCAGACTCTCCATGTCGAAAGGGGTTTGCCTTCTGGTTCTCCCATGCCCATCCGAAGCATCATATTCCCCGCGAGGCACTCCTTTCATTTCATTCCTAATTGTTAAAAGTTACCTTGCAGAAGCGGAAGTGCTTCAAAAAGAGCATGCCTGTTTTATGTGCGCCGGCTTTTTCGGTAGTGATCTGTGGCCATTGCAGTTCTTCTGATGGATACAATAAAGAAAAACAGTAGTGTCGAGATTTCAGTGCATTTTACGAAACCAGGGTGGTTTAAATTGGGAGGATCCCTCAAATTCGCTCATCCCGTAGTCTAGGTGCAGATTCAGTGCGTGGAACCCCCAAACTAAAAAAGGGGTTCTCATTTCTTTTTTATGTAAATAAATTAGCAGCTGCTTGTGCATCCCATCTGGGAACGTTTTACCTTCAGACCAACTTCCCTGATATGTAAAGCCCTAGTTTTGCACCCCTGTTTACAACACTTGTGTGAACGGACTACATTCCCGCATACCTATACACATCTTTCGAGTGGCGTAGCTTCTGAATGCGCAGAGCGTGTATATTTCAAAATAAATGTTTGCCTTATCATTTTTTTGTGCTATCATTACGGTAAATGTTACTGTTCTTACCAATAATTCTCAGAGAAAAATTAGAAGGATCATTTGAAATATTGATTGCTGATATTCATGCCCCGTGGTTTTTGTCGGTTACGGCATGTTTACGCTCAGCCTAATGTTGTATTGGAGTGATTTTTATAATCTACCCTACAGTGGGTGAGGCAGCCTGGTGATACCTGTGATTCTGCATTTTGGGTGCACCAGGGTCGAGGAAAAATAACTGCGTCTGGCATGTTGGTTGATAATAATCTGCATTTTGCAGGCCATTGGCCGCTTGCAGGCAGAGAAGTTGCTCTGAAAATAAAGAACGGGCACGACGTACTCCCAGGCCATGGACGAGACTTCTGGGACATCGAGTGTGTTCGGGCCTAGTAAAAAAAATGGTGACCACATTGCTTTTCTGCAGTTCTGAATTGTCTTGCATTATGTGCCTTGTTCAATTTCAGTAAGCCGAATTTGCCTATTTGAGTTTAAGGATTGTTTTAAAAAGCATTTGAGCCTTAGCAGTGTTACTACTTCTCTTATAATGTTTTGACACAGATAAGGTTGACCGCTCAGATGGCTAGGTAACATAACGAAGTCTAATTTCCAAACTTGCACCATCTTTGCACGCATCTAGATAAGTTATAACTGCTTTCATCATATTGCTGCCTAGAACTGTTTCAGTTTGTAATTAAACGTAACGAGTCTTGGTGTTGTCTTTCGGCTAGCGTGATGGTGTCTGCTTATTTACTTCGGGGTTTGTTTTAATGTTTTGGAACATCTTACAGCTTTTTAAGCCTGCAACACTGGTTGAGCAAAACAGTGAGCTTGATGTGCTCCATTTATTGCTAGTTTGTAACCCTGTGAACAGTTTTGTTCCACCATGAATATGCACATAATTTAACCGCATTTTGAAGCAGAAATATAAGATGTTACAAGTGTCAAGTAAAAAAGATGGAGGTGGTGTTGTAATAGTTGGCTTTATCCAAACAATGACGAGGAGAGCCTTCACGATACCACAGCCCGAATCGGGAGGCTAAGAGGTGTAGACGTACCTAACTAGCTTGTAATAAATATGGAGCTATAACTAGAATGGCATGCACCTAATGATGGCTAAACGAAGTTATCTTTAACCTTTTTCTTCATGTCAGTGACCGCAAGCCTTTGAACTATAGAGAACAAGTTGCCAGTGGGTTATTCAGGATTAAGTGTTGCAGGTTTCAGATTTCACATTCGAGCTGATGGGGACTGAGGGGCTCTTGGCCATGGCACGTTTTCTTATTTTGTTCAAAACAAGGCTTCTTTGGGCTTCAAAATCACCCACGGTAACTTAAATTACTAATGTGGATGTGTGCCCCCTCTCATTGAATGGTTAGTCTAGCAGCAGACATCACATCTGGAAGTGCGGTGAAGCATGGTGATGGTGATGAACAGTAGCAAAGGAAAAAAAACATCAGATGGCCCACCATATTTTCTTTTTTCTACTGGGCCTCTCTTCATTAATGATCTCCACGTGTGCTCTTCTGGTTCGTTATGTCACGGTGACGTGGGCATCTAAAGAAACATGCGTATTCTCATCTCAGTGCTTAGAAAGCTTTTGCTGCTTTCCAGCTCTGCACTTTTTCCTCCCCACTTGCTTGGCAGTTCCAGTTAATTTGTACATGTGGACATAAAAAAAGCTTGCGAAGAATCAGACAAACATATTTGACGCTGACCACGCTGCAAGCAAGTGGTTACCAATGAGGGAGTAGAGGAAAATATTCTTTGCCGGCTGCAGGCTAGTCTCGAGAATGTGCACCTGCTTCCAGGGCTTTCTCGTAAAACAAATCGGTGGCAGATGAGCGGTGACAGTAGAATATGCTACTAAGCATCCACTGCACTTCTGTCCTGGTAATTAGTGCCGTCTTGTGCACAATGCAACAGTTATTGCCCATAATAGCATTGCTTGGAGCAGCCAGCTAACCACACGGCTGACCATTTTTCTTAGAAACCTACGTGGACTTTCAATGCATTGCATTGGGCCTTTATGTTTGCATTTGAACTGTTTCAGTATATTGAGCCTGATCTTCATTTGTATCTGCTTTTAGCAGTTGCAGTGCCGGTGCGACCACCACCAGGTTCGCTTTCTGGAGGAAAGGTGTTGGTGGAGCTGTGGTGTCCCCTCTTCCCTTCCTCCTTGAGCCAGTTCTGAAAATGTTTGCAGCTGTAGATGGGCAGGTAAGCAGAATTATTTCCCTTGTCGTTGCTGTACACTAATGAATCGTAAGGAGCCAAAAAACCAGAATCCAGCCTGCAATTTAAATCTCGGCAGCACTTTTCTTTTAACTTACAACTTCAGCTGGATGCATGCACAGCACACAAGACCAAAGTTCTATGAACAGTTATTTCTTAGAAAATATTGGTTCTTATCCAACTGCACTTTAATTTTTGCCCGTGTAAGAATGCTGTCTAATAGTCGACATAAAAAGAACAGTAGCGTCAACAACTGGTTTAAAACCTGATTGCACACAGCACAGACTGTCGAATAAATTGGCGTTTGGGAACCGAAACTGAGAACGGCAGCCGCTCCCAACACCCTGCTGATACGTGCCGGAAGTAGCTCATGTCGCACTTTTCTTTCTATGGAAGAACAATACTTTGTCGTGGCTAATTATGTCCAGTGAAAAAGCAGTGAAAAATGTGTACAGTAAGAAGTGTAACGTGTTCCTGCCACACAAGTTGCAGTAGACAATGTGGCCTGTGCGCTTCCAGTTTACGAATAGAGGCCTGATTGTAGCAGCTATTTGTAAGAGATGAATGACCTGGTTTCAATCGTGTACGCATAAAAATAACCCGCAAGAAGCAGTGATACAGCACTCCAGAGTTTTACCGACACGCATTTCAGTAGCTGTCCTGCAAAAGCTATTCTATTAACGCTGTTTCTCTCAGTTGCATGTGCTCAGTTATGGCTTACTTCAAAAGCGTTAAACAAAAATTTTGGGTAGATTAGAATTTATTTTAAGAAGCAGATTTGGTTGTTGCATATGGGGCTTGCTACATTATTGTGTACGCGTAGGCCCGGCCAGAACTGGGAGCGCTGAAGACCAGCCGCCCAGGTGGGCAGTCGTGTTTGATCAGCCATTTCATACTCGTGGTGATGATGGCACTGATGATGATGGTGCTGGTACAAGACTTCCCCCCTGGTGCGCAGTGTGATAAATAGAAATGAAAGCGCGTTATGGTCAATCTACCAGTAGATACTCATACACACTGGAATGCTGGACTACGGACTGGCTTTCATGCAGCATTTTTTCCCTTGCGTGCTGTTTGAACAGTGCAACTGTTGTAGCTGGCTGTAATGTGGGGCGCTAATGCGTTTAAAATACCCCAAAAATCCCGAGTGCTCGTGAGCGTGTGCCTCCAGCAACCGCCAACCGACCCCGCATGCACAGACCCTGTAGCAAAAAAAAAGGGGCAAAATGTTGGAGGAGTGCCTCGGGTTGCCTAGCGACCAGCAACACCACAGTTGCTAAACACTTGCTCCATGAAACCTCGACGCAAATCTAGGAAAGCAGCGCATGCGTCGTGCATGTAAGCACGCCACTGCGCCCCAGCTGTTGTCAAGAGGCGCATGCAGTGCTCGTCAAAAGAACCACGACGATATTTTTGCATATGATGACTACTACTACCACAGTGCAAAGCATCGACGGAACATGTAAACAGACAATTTCAAACTTGTACAAACGTGTGCTGCTGGTTTGTTCAGCGTTCACGTAGAAAGAAATCCTGCAGCTTCACTATGGCTCAATCCTTGCTTGACTAAGTGCAGTGAAAAAAAGCTAAATGTCGGTGAAACTTTAAGTTTAATCAACTTCATTAGCATCTCAGACACCAGACCACACAGCCAAATGGTTGAGCGCAAAGGAGTTCAAAAAATTTTTTAGCAAACGATTGTCCCTCTGTGCTCTCCATTACCTTTCGAGCTGCATTAATTGATTGTATGGTGTATTCGCCGACGCTACAAAGGCGATGAGGCACGCTGTAGTGAAGCGCTCCAAATTAATTTTGACCACCTGGGGATCTTTAATGTGTGCCGAAATCTTGAACATGCACGCACTTATGCTTTTCACCTACAATTTAAAAAGTGGCCACCGCACACATTGGGCTTCATTGCAAACTTGGTTGGCGCGCATATGTTGTACATTTTTTCATCACTCAGTGTCATTCCTCTTTTGGGGTCTAACGACGACGCCAAGCAAAAAAAATTCGTTCCAATCCACGCTTTAAAGGTGGTTCGAAAACAAAGCTGTAAACGACACCCACAACAATTGCCCATGCCGTCACTTCAATTCACAAACGTGGCAGTGCAAAGAGTGAAACAACATATTTTGGCCAGCCGTTATCTGGAATTCACGGGGGCGGCGTCCCGATTGCAGCAATGTTGCCCACGGCCGGGCTACAGCGCCGGACGCCGCCGCTGTATCCCGGCCGTGCGTCAGCAGAAAGAAAACGGTGACGAGCGTCTTTCTAAGGGTGAGACAGCGGAACCTCGTCATCCTGATGAGCTAGCTAGGGGCTACACCACCGCACGACACAAGCGCAGACACCGAAGCAATTCGGCATGTGAGCTTAGTGATTCCCATTTATACCGATAACTAGTTAGCTTAGTAAGGTTGAGGATGGCGAGAAAGCTGAGGGAACTTTTAAAATCGCTATTTATCAGATCCTGTTGATTCTTTTGCCTTGTGTAATGCCTGTTAAAGCACAACCAAATTTGTATTCGGTAATTTAGAAAACAGAGTCCCATTTGTGGCAAGCACTGCGGAAAAGGTAGCGTTTCTCTAGTGACCAGATGTCTGTAAAGGAATCTCTACATTTTGTTTTCCTGCCCTCCAAACCAATCCTTAACGTATCTTTGCTGTATGGCCACTTAATTCCGTCGGGTCTGGGTTACCCAGGAGGTGCTGTCGAGCATGTTAAAAAAGTCGTGTGAAGGAAGCGCGCAATGTACGCGAAGCTGCACAAGAACAGGCCCAAACAACCGTCGCTAAAGTTGATGACAAAGCCAACGGAATGGTCCTACAAACGTGCCCGCGGGGCGCACAGCTCCGAAAGCAACTCCGGCGTTCGGGGAACGCTGGGTACTAGCGCCCTTCGCCGCTCCATCTACACAGTGCTCCGTGAGTGAAAAGGGCCCTCCTTCTCCTCAGCCACAATGGGAGTTTCTTGTGGCGCACTCCACGAAGAAACCATTGGCTGGTAGAGGCTGAAAGCTTTCTTTAAAACTTGTCCGCATTTCAAAACAACTACACATAATACTTGGCCGAGTTTCCAAGCATAACCAGGCATAATCTTAGTTGAACCAAAAATAAGCTAGGTGGGGCGGCCAGCTTTGCTCTTTGCCTATCTACGCGCCACTAGGGTAAAATTGGCCGGGAATCCAACCCGTGCCCTTGTGCTCGGCAGCGCAACGCCTTAGCAACTGAGCCACTGCGGCGGGTGTGTGTTATCTTTTGGCCTACCAAAACTTCAATAGTATAGCAGCGCAGTGGTTCGCAGCCATGACTGCCCCAGGGACCCCTTCTTGGCTTGCGAAACAGTGGGGACCCCACGATTGAGCGAGCATATGTTGATCGGTGCCATTATGTCAAACAATTTGTACTTGTATCTGCAAGTCTTTGAACACTTATATGCTGCCTTAGTTATCTCTTGTCATAGCTGACATGTTGTGCGGAAAGAAGGTGTTAAAATATGCACTACGCAGAGAAACTAAACATACATGTAATGCAGCGAGGCCACCTTTTTGCATAGCAAGGAAGTTCTGGCAAAATCGAGAAAACAGTGGCAGGGGAAAAGTTTTGAAAGAGGCTTCACGGACTCCTGAAGTGCTCTCGCGGACCCTCTTGGACCAGTCATATTGCATCTTGCAGAGCACGACAACACTTAATAATCTTTGAATTTATGTTACCAGTAAAGTTTGGTTACATGATTTAGCTTTCTAATAAAGTAAGGTATAACCTCAGCACAGGATATAGTACTTATATCTGATTCAAATAGCGCAAGTTGATCAGTTGGGAGTTTAAAATTAATTGCTTGTTTTCTAATTGCAAGTGCAGATTGGTCCAAATGTGGATGTGCCTGACGCAAAATGGACGTGGCTGATGCGGAACACATCCTATGGAGAATTCTGCATGGATCTGGCAACCCTACAGAAGCGGCGGTAGAGGATGTGACGGGGCAGACATTCTACAGCATGCCACGGGCGATAGAGAAGACGGCATCTTTCGTCAATGTGGAACTTGAAAAAGTATGTGAACATCTATATTCCTATCATGCGCTTTTTAAAAAATAGGTCAAGATTATATTGTCGATTCATCTAATATTTAGAGCATATAAGATGTTTTCAACTGGCAGACACGCATGTTTTGAGTTGGTATTTTTACTGGGGAATAGGTATTAATTACAGAGAAAAACCCCTTCCCAGCTCTTCACCTAAGTTCAGGCTGAGGGGTAGTTTCTAGTTAAAAAATGGGAGGGGACTTAAGACATTTATGATTGTGGGAAACAACACGCTGGAAAAAAACACGACAACAAAAAGGGGCACAACACTAGTCCTGACTCGAACTAGTGTTTATTAGGCAACAGAAAGAATGCGCATATACAAGCAACTACGCACCTGCACAGAGGGAGAAGAAAAGACTGATGCAGCTTTGCATAGAATAATGCGCTAAAAAGACAAGAAGTTGGAAGAAAAGGTGTGGAGAGGGGCTGACAAGTCACGTGAGCATATGGCCAACTAGCTGGGCGTTTTTTTGTGGGACCTAATCGAGGTCTGGCTTACGCAGTCACCTTCATTGACCATACATCCCTGGCTCTCCCTGGGCGCTGGCATTTTTCCGTGATCAGTGTGCTGCCATGCAAGCGCTTTGTGGGGGAATGTGGGCACGCCAGCTGCCACCCCCGCCGCGTGCCAACGCTCGTATCGTGGACTGCATATCGTGCGTCTCGTGTGGCTTGAAAATTGGTAAGTGCCTTCCCTTTTGATGTATCATGCCAGAGTTAGCTTGTTCACCAGAGAGCAGATTCAAGAAAAACGAGAACTAATTCTTATGCGAGGCTTGACCATGCTGCACAGATTGTGAATGCAGTGTGCGGCACGTTGTTTTCGACAAAATCGTGACTTGTGTTACTCTATTTTCTAGTGCCAGACTTTTTGATGCCCACTGTTGTACCCGGGTTATTACAGCCGCTTGCTTTCTTTTTAAATCCCACCTCCAAGTCACCATGCCCTGCGTGAAATTCACTGTGTATGAAAGCTACCCGTTCAAGCATGACTGCGCTGCGGTTTACTGCACTAACAACCAACACAACTGCAAAGTCTTCACGCAAGAACTAACCCACAGAAATTGGCGTATAGATAGCGTACCATGGTTCAAACACACAGAAGCAGAAGAAAGAAAAGACGCAGAGCTTGCATGTTTTTCCTTCGTTCTGTCTGTGTGTTTGCACTGTTGTACGAAATGAACTTACACCAACTCCCCCAATTTACTACTTTACAAGGGCGTATACATGTCCGAAGTCTATAAATTTTCTGGAGGCTTGCAGCGCTGTGCAAATGGGTCTTCATGTTGAACCGAAAGTACTTCTTATCCAGCAGCTTGGCACGACCAGCAAAAAGGAAAAAGAAAAGGTGTGGCACGCCAGTTTAGAAAGCGCGTTTATTGACCTCCATGACGCTTGCAGTCAGAAACTTCGGTTTTCTAGAAGTTAGCTGTGTTTATTTCCCGAGGCGAAGGTCTGCGAAAATCAACCCTTCGCTTGCGTTGCAGCACGGGTATGTGAGAAGGGCGAGTGTGCAGCTAATCCCTCGGGTATGGGAAAGTCACCTACAGCAATTGACCACAAAAGGGTAATGCAGCGAAATAGATCCTCACGGGCCACAATTTGAGCGAGAATGATTGGCAGCACGCTTATAAATACCCAAAGTCAGTGATGGACGTCAAGGGGGTCAGTAACAGGTTTCTAGAAGAAACATGCAACCACACTTTTTTGCTGTTTGTGCCAAACTGCTTGATTCAGTGTTTTCAGTTCAGTGTGATGACCCATTGGCACAGCACCGTGAGCCCCAGGAAAATTTATAGGGTGATTAGACTTCATATAGGAGTAAAGTAGTGAATGACACAGTTGGAGTGAAGTAAGAAAAAATACGCAAGCGATGTGTGTCTTTCTATTCTTATGCTACTGTGTGTTTGTGTCATTGTATATCTATACGCTCATTTCTTCAGGATATTTTTGCACTAATATTTTGCGCTTGCGTTGCTTGTTAGTGCAGTCAACAGCGGCGCTGTCACGCTGGAATGGATGGCCTCTGTGCATGTGGATTTCTCTCTGAGCACGGGACTTGAACGTGAGAATTAAAAAGACAACAAGTAGCTGTAAACACCTGGGTATAACAATGCACATTAGAAAGACTGGCACTACAAATTGTGAGCTAACGTACGGGATAGCAGAGGACCCCGGCTAGCTTAGTAGAGAAAGCGCTTCGCGCCGTACACTAGCCCTGAGGAATCCGAAGACTCGCGCACGGGTTCGGGTTCTCAGAGGCTTTATTGCCTGGCAGATACAGGGCATATACCAGACAACACGTCTATCGCTTGTGGGGAGACAGTGGCTCCGTTCGCTCGCTCAAGCCGCGGGCCCCAGACCTCGATAACCGTCATCACAGCTGCGGGAGCAGGGGAAGCATCTGTGCGACCGATCAGTGCAGAATCTCAGCATAGTCCGTGGAACAAACTGGGTTCCCGTCATCGGGGCATAGCCAACCGATTCCGACCAAATCACCCAGTTGACTCCCGGCGGAGCGCTCGTTCGTCCTGCAGGTCAGCATGGTGGGGAGAGCAGGTCTTCCCCTGGTCGAGGAGAGGGTGGCGCGAAGGAAGGCGACAAACTGGTCCCCCTTCCCCCGCGCCCTCGCGCAGATTTACAGCGAGCCGGTTCGGCGCGTCGCATGGGGTCACGAAGAGGTCATGGCTCACGCGATGTGCCGGCTCTCCAAAATGGCGGCTCCCGGTTCGCGAAGGCATGTGCAGGCGAGGCATAGAAAAACAGGGGTCCCCACAAAATCGAACCACACATTTCGTGATTTTGACGAGAACGCGCAACACCCTTCATTCACGACATGTGACACGCTGTGACACACTGCATGCGTGTGCAGTGTGGTCAAGCCTGGCATAAGAATTAGTTCTCGTTTTCCTTGAATGTGCTTTCAGGCACTAAGCTGTGGCATGATGACACATCAAATGAAAAGGCATTTACACATTTTCACGCCATATGAGACGCACAAAATGCATTCCAATGTGAGTGGTGGCATTCGGCTGGGGCAGCGGCTGGTCTGCCCACAGTGCCCACAGGAAGCAGCCGGACGGTGCAGCCCAAGGAGTGGCGGAATATTTTGGTTGATAAAGGTTAATGCTCAAGGCTTCTACAATATTCCTAAGCATCCGATTTCTATGCTCGAAGAGCCCCTCGTTATCACCGAATCGAGGTTTGCATGCCCACTTTTCTTCACTGTGCGGGTAAACTTGCATACGTGTGATATTTTCTCGTCTGTGGGTGCTCTTCTTTTCAGCAGCTCCCATCTGCCCCACGTACACTGTTATGCAAGAGAGCAGTATCTGGTAAACGACACGCATTTTACAAGGCACAAAAGCACGCGTGTGCTTGACTTTGGAAGTTGTAAAACTGGCGTTATGCGGACGCTTTTTGTTCACCAACAAACAAAGCCTGCCTATTTGGTTCTTAGCTGAGAAAAGGATTTGCACACCACATTGAGACCCCACATTTTTCAAGCCCATGTGCCATCTTGTGCATGTATGGCATGACCGCACAATCACGAGTTCCTTTGCGGAGTTGTCTTGCCGTACATGCACAAAATGGCACGCAGGCAAAAAATGTGGGGTCCCTATAGTGGTGTGCAAGCCTTTCCGTCAGCTAAGAACAAAATAGGCCGGCTTTATTTTTTTCATGGGTGAACAACAAAAAAACGTTCACATGGTGTAAACACGTGTGCTTTTTGCCTTGTAAAATGTGTGCGTTCGCTCAATACCGCTGTCACGTGAAGGAGAGTACATGGGGCAGATGGGGCCCCTCCTAAATGTAAGGCTAGAAGCGCACTCAGGGACGATAAAAGATCGCACGTATGCAATTTTGCCTGCGACTTGCAAAACGTGTGGGTGCATACCCTGTTAGGATGATAGCAAGGGGCACTTCGAGCATAGAAATGGAATGGTTAGGGAGATATCAGAAGCCTTTTACGTGAACATTTAAAAAGCTGACTGCGTAAGCCACACCTAGATTACGCTCCACAAAAAAGAAGCCAAGATTGTCGGCCATATGCTCAAGTGATTTGTCAGCCCCCTCTACACACGCTTCATCCTGTGTTTTCTTCTTTTTCAGCGCAATATTGTTTGCAGAGATGCAGCAATATTTTCTTCTCCCTCTGCGCATGCTTGCAGCTGCGTGTGTTTTTCCATTTTGCTAATACAGGTTGCGGGTTAACGCTTGTGTTAGGCCTCTTACTGTTATCCCATTCCTTTCCACGCCCTGTGGTTTCAGTATGTTAATGAAAGGCAGAATATATATTGGGTGAGAACCATAGTTGCCCGTAGTTTTTTTTATGTCAATGGTTTTCACTCGTTCATCCTTAGACCAGGCTGAGTTCATATATCAGAAATAGAAGGCGACCTAAAATGTTAATAAGGAGGAGAGAAAACGTTTTATTGAGAACAAAAAATGGAAGGTCTGTGTGAGTTTCCTTGACCAGATATGTGGCCTGCCTTCTACTTTCAGAATCCCCTGGTGAAATGTGCGTCAACTATGCCCTCAAGTACCTATGGAGCCTATTTACAGAGGCAAGCCGCCGTGAAAAAAAGGTCTGTGCACAATAAAATGAAGCTGTGGTGTGAGCGCACGGTTTCACATTACTTCTTCCACATTAAGGCAGCAAAATGTCCGGGCAGCCACACCTATATCTATGCATATTCTGTCAAGACGGCTGCCATTCCATAAAAATTTACGACCCACTATTCTCCCTGTGACGCCTATGCCCGCTAGACGGGTATGCCGCCATCTGTACCACCATGCCCCCCAATAGCGGCGTGCCCAATAGTGCCCGCCATTTGGCATGGCGGTGTCTTCACTACAATAATCCACTATTTTTACCGGCAGCAGCTTCCGGTATGCCCGGCGTGGCGGGATTTCGGACAGGGACTACGAACGGCCCTTCAAACCGTGTCAACGAAAAAACACTGCAAGGAGTGGTGCTTCTCCGAACTATATTTATTATAGCTATGAAGAAACTCCTGCCACAATTAACGGAGCCATGAAGACAAAACACAAGTTTGGTTCATTCAAACGATTCCCTCGTTATAATCGTGCTGACACCCCTTTTAACCTAAACTTCTCTCAAATAAGCTGTATATTTAGCAAAAAAGAGAAAGGCCATGCGACCCAATTGCTTATTTCCTGCACCAGAACCGGTGATGTCATACCAGTTAGCCTGCGATTCGCGGAGGCCAGCAAAAGCAAACGCAAATAAGGCGAGCTGATAAGCTTGCCGAACGGGCTATTTGCGCTTTAAATTTAGGCCACATTTTTAAGCAGCAAGAATGGTGGGACGGACAGTGGAAGTTACGAAAGCACACGTAAACATAGAAGTAACGATGCATACTCCTGTTGATATGCGCGAACTAACCTTGGTTTAGCTGCACAGGACTTCGGGGCTTAGGGATAGCGTTAAACGCCACTGGCCGATGGAAGCAACCAACGGTGTCTTACATGATCATACTTCTCGAGCGAGCAGTCTGTTTCACGAAACGACCATTTTCTCCATGGACAAAAACAAACCAGGTTCAAACACGGTCTAAAAACAAACCAGATACCAAAAACGGCTTCCTGCGGTATGGTGGCGCAATCTAGGTTCACTAATGGCAAAGAAGGCTTTCCAATCGACTGCAGAGCGGTCGGCTGCTAGGATGTGATTGCAGACCACAAAAACACGTGATTAGGCGGAAAAATCAAATTTGTAATGTAAATTGATTAATTTCTCAGGGAATAATACATCGTTTGCATCCGTACAAGCGCTCATTGCACTATAAAACACAAAATCTCTAGAATGAAACAAACTTTTATTTTGTCTCCATGGTTCCTTTAAGGGCATACCAGGAATTAAACATGCGCTCTATGCAAACTATATTACGATTTAGACTACCGGTGGGTAAGAAGGCGACATGCAGGGTGCTCGCCAGCAAGCCGGTGACACAAACAGTACACAGGTATCCGCGGTCTTCAATGGTCCGTAGAGAAGTCTGAGATAATCACTGTTTAACACTCCACAATACAATTAAAACTCCAGTGTAGTGCCGTTCCCGTAGTCCCAACCGTTTGTATATTGGGAGTTTACATCCAGCAAGACGGGTAAGAACGCTAACTATCGAGCGCCTCAACTACACGTCTTCGCAAATTACGCATATTGTGAGTCGAGTCCCGAACCAACACCAGGGTGTGGCAGAGGAGGATGCCATCAAGCTGCTGCAAGCCCTGGCTGTCAGCCGCGTGGCGTACTCTACCCCTTACTTCCAGCTGAAACCAAGGGCAATAGACGAAATGGGCATACTCCTGCGGAAGGGGTACAAGCAAGCGCTAGGCCTCCCTCCTCACACCACCAGAAGAGTGCTGGAAGCCCTCAGGGTGCACAACAAGGTGCAGTATATCATTATTGCCAACCTCGTAAGCCAACTAGTGTGGCTCAGGCAAACTTTGACGGGCCATACGGTGTTGAGGCAAATAGGCTATGAGATAGCGGACACCAATAATCCTAGGCGGAAAATGTGCCACAGAACATCCGCACTCTCATCAGCGTTGATCCGTGCCCACGCAACATTTACCTTGAGCATCCCGGACAGCACAGGAAAGTACAGGTACAATTCCTACAAGAAACCTACTCCGACCATGCGCATGTGCAATTCACGGATGCGGGCTACTACGGATCCCACCTAGCCACAGCAAAAGCATCATCTATGGCTCAAGCAATGTCTTTCGCTCCGCGACCGTAAATACTTAGAAACATCATCGAAGCCGAAGAAACGGCCATCGGTCGGGTGATGACGTCTCGATCTACAATTAAAGCCTTTCACAAAATCACAGACTGCCAAAAGGCATGCAGAAACTGCGTCAATGGTCGCTGCTCAACATCCGCCGTCCTCCTACAAAATTCTCAAGGATGCCCCAAACTCTGCTGTTTTATGTGAACGCCAAGTCACGCAGGGATTTGCCGAAACCAAGGCGAACACGCTACAGGCCGAGACGATACCCTCCGGACGCCGCACCAGTCGTCCCGTGACTGAAAGCGTATCCTCCAGCAGTACCGTGCACTTCTGCCAGAAGTGCCTACCCACCGCCGCACCAAAAGCTCACCCGCGTGGACGCAGTAGCGTGGGAGGAACTGCTGAATAACACATACCCACACCTTAGTTTTCTGCACATCATACACCCCAAAATATTCACCAACATTCCCACACTCCAACTAATATCTAACACGGCGGGCTTGCCAGAACACACCAGCATCCTCGATTACTCGCCCCCACCCTCGAGCTATTGGAGGCTGCGCTGTGCAGCTCGGACGCGTAGGACCAGCGACAGTTGGTATAGCGGGCACGCAGGACAGCAGCCGCCACAGAGTTCTTGGACTGAGTGCGTTTCTCGCTTTTAGCAGCAAAACGTTTTTACTTGTAATACAAGGTTTATCATCACCCCCATTCAGTTAACGCAGCGTACTCTTAAGTGATATTTGTGTCACGTATTTCTGCAAATATGTCGTATTTATATATAAGGCAACACCACTGCTACATCACTGTTCTCTATGGCCACTGAAAATAAATTGATGGGTAATTGTGCTGTACCTTGAGGTTTCGTAGCATTGCCTCCATCTTGGCTTTGCTGAAACCGAAGGCAGGCGTGTTGACGTATCCGTAGTGAAATATTCGCTCGCTGCGCAGCCCCTCCAGAATCGTCTTGGCACCGGCGGTGTCGTTCAGATCGAGCTCCATTTGGTTTGTCTCGCTGCGCCATCAGACGGGAAGCCGTGCGCGAAATTGTCACAAGCTGTGTACGACCTTTTAAAGCGTTCATTCTTCGCTCCTAAACTCAATTGTACAAGCTGCAGCTTTACCCGAATATGGCACTTTCGTTAAGATGTTTGGCACTTATAGCTATGAAACGTATAAAACCTAGACTGAATAGGGTTACTCGGTAAACTTATTGTAAATTACTTATGCTGCTTTAAAGACATTTAGCCACTGTACGGGGTGAAGATATTTATGTTTACTAAACATCGTTTTCCTGTTTGTAAATTATAAGCGAAATCAGAACTTACAACAAGGTGGCGCATTCGGGCAACATACCCATTGGCATTAGCTTCTAAAGATTTAGCATTTTAGAAGCGCTTTTGTTTGGGCCTTCTTTATCTGGTAATGAATAAGCCCTTCCAGCACGCCTACGTTATGGTGATGAGTGTGCGTGTTGTGAGCGTTGTATGTCTTCAGTTCCGCGCCGTTAGCAATGCTGGGGAGTTTATCGGTGTCTCAAAGTTCACAATTCTACGCCCCCTCCTTCCAAAACGAAATAATAATAGCGCAGTTGTTCTAGCGCTGGTATTCACGAAGGTCTCAACCGCAACAACACTGTCGACGGGGTGTCATTGGCAGCGGCGACAGGAAACTGAGCAACTGACCGAGGTTACCACCTGATTTTCGCAGGTTGGTTTCCACACCAGGTCATTTGCGGTTCTGATTTACTGTCGCTGCTGCCAAAGATCGCATTTCCAGCCTGTCTGAGGGCCTTCTAACTGTGTGCAAAACGCCAACGAACGCTGAACTAGCAAAGAGTGTAGAGAAACTCTAGGAGAAGCTGAAAACTGAGACTTCTGTGGACATGGTGTTTGCAAAGATTTTATTGAAGCTTCATAATTCTGGTTTTGATGTGGTGGAAATGAAGAAAGAAGTAGATGACCTTGTTGCTAGGGCAAAATTAACGCAAGAACTTGTTGAGGAACACAGGCAAGACAACACTGACTTGTAATAAAAAAAGTAACTGAAGTCTGAGAACCGCATCATGTCGAAAAAAATAGCCGACATGCAACAATATTCGCGGCTTCACCACGTCCAGATGAGAGGTGTTCCGGGCAGAAAAGGGGAGGACTCTGTCGCGATGTTGCAAACGGTGGGTGAAAAGAGCGAATGCGTGGTGTACCCATGTGACCTCGACGTCGTTCACCATGTTCCTACAGCGAAGGAATGCAATAAGAACTTTCTCACGCGATTTTGTTCAAGGGAGAAGAAATCGAAGTTCATTAGTAAGGCTCGAAGAGCGAAGCTGTCCCTGAGCGATATCAGCGCAACACAGACACCTGACAGTCCCGTGTATGGAAATGAACAGTTTACCCCGGCTAACAAGTCCCTCTTTTCTAAGTCTTTGGTTCTAAAGAAAAAGGAGAAACGGATGTTCCTGTGGTCAGTAAACTGTCAAATCAAAGCCTGCAAGACAACCGACAGTAAACTATACAGAATACGCGATGAGGCTGGCCTGGCTAAAATGGACTTACTGGTTCCCATTGTACATAATGCGCATGCGCCAGCCATATCTTCCACGTCGTCTCTTGTGTCACCTGCGCAACTAAACTCATTTCTAAGAAATAATTCCCGATCTTTCATTCATTTTAGTGCCAGAAGCTCTCGAAAGCACTTTGATGAATTCCGTAATCTTCTTTCATCGTTCACCAAACCTTTCTCAGTTATTGGAATTACAGAAAGCTGGTTACCGGAAGACGATAGAAATCTTTTCTGTTTTCCTTCCTACAAACCTCATTACTGTCACAGGTTATCTGGCACTTATGCTGGTGCAGCCGCTTACGTATTATCTGATGCTTCCTGCAAACAAAGATTTCATTTCGAATTAAACGCCCTTAACTGTGAATCCGTCAGGCTTGAATTTGAGCATAAGTTTCTTAATATAGATAAAAAGGGTTTATATTTGGCTGAATTTACTGTTCACCATCTTCATCAGTTCCTAAATTTTGAACAAGCTTGCAACGTTTCCTAAATGTTATTTCCCTTGAAAACAAAAATTCTATTGTATAAGTTGACATCAACATTATTTTAATAGACCATGTGTCCTATAACTCAGTCACCCATCTATCTGCACTAAACACCTTCGGGTATGAGTGTTTATTCAGTCTTCCAGCTAGTCTAACCAGCTATAGCAATTGCTCCCTCATTGATCATGCATTTTCAAATGTACTAACTGCACCAGATGCCGGAGTGCTAGAAATTAATATTACTGACCACTATCCCATATTTTTCTGATTTCATTCCATTGCAAAACGTAATTCACGTTTATTTATCCGATATACATTGCACAACGGGAAATTCATCGATACCATTGCTAACACTGATTGGTCTGAAGTTTATCCTAAAGCCGACGCACAAGACACTTTACCCTTTTTTAATCTTTGCTCCTGTGACATGTTCAATCGTGTACAGATAAAAGAAGATGCAATAAAATAATAGCATCACCAGCAAATCCATGGCTGATGAGCAGGATCCTAACAGACATATTAAAACATGAGAGCCTCTACAAAAAACCAAAAGGCAAGCATTCAACGCAAATTTGCTTGTTCCCTACAAACGTTCTGCAACCTAGTAAACACGCATCTAAAAGAAGCTAAAAGAAAGTATTACAAACAATACATACCTGAGGCCGGAAATAGTACGAGAAAAAAATGGGAAATCATAGCTTTTTTAAATAGAAATACACATCGGGATGAAATAACCGCAGTTGTTCACAATGACCTTACTTACAGTAACCCAATTCACATCGCCGATGAGTTTGCTGAGTTCTTCTTTAAAGCCACGTCCACCCAACCTCCACTAAATGAAGTGGTCTTTGATCGCCTGCCTCAATCGTTCTCTCTGTTTCCCGCGAATCCAGATGAAATACTGTGCGTAATAGGTAATCTAAAAATGGCAAATGCTGGCCTTGATAGCATTCATTCCTTCCGTGCAAAAATGGAAGCTCACATTGTATCAAATGCATTTTCTTTTATTTTGAATTTCATGCTTAAAACTGGTATTTTCCCACACAAAATGAAGCAGGGTAAAATAATCCCTGTGCATAAAAAAGGAGACACTTCGTTACTGAAGAACTACCACCCCATTTGTATCTTACCCTTTTTCAGGAATGAAATGAAAAAAACTGATCACTACACGACTTACAAATTACCTGAATAAAGTTACCTGAATACTCTCCTGAGTAATTTGTCTTCCGTTTAATGCTACTCCAGTGACCTTGCGCTTATTTCACTGAGTGACCAAATAAAAATGGCTATATAGACAGTGGTTATTATACGGCCATCGTTTTTATCGACCTAACTAAAGCTTTTGACACGATAAATCATTACATTCTTTTTAATAAACTTGAAACACTTAAGATAAATGGACCACCATTACTATTATTACGCAGCTACCTCCAAAACCGTACACAGAAGGTGGTAATTTTTAATGTGTATTCCTCAACCAAATTAACTAACCTAGGCGTACCTCAGGGCTCCATTTTTGGACCCCTTTTGTTGTTACTATATTATAATGATTTGCCTAATTGTCTCTCTTCATCCAGTTGTATACTATACCCAGATGACACCACAATTTTTAACTGCGAAAGTAGGATTACGTCCTTAACTGAAAAACTAAATTTTGACCTGTCACAACTTGCTCGGTGGTGCAGTAATAATATGTTAGAAATGAACGCGTCTAAGACAAAATTTGACATCTTCAATTCACCGCAAAAATCTTTATCTTCTATTTCCCCCGTCAAAATTTTTCTCAGTACATCCCTGTAAGTGACAACTCCAGATTCCTAGGCGTAGAGCTCGACAGTGACTTGAAATACCTCCGACACATTGCTTATATTACAGAAAAAATTATGTATGGCGTCAGAATACCGAATAAATGTCGTCATTATTTCAATCCCTCAAAAATAATGTCACTGTATTTTTCTTTTGTTCGTTCAGGTATTTCTTACTGTAATATTTCATGCGGTAACACATACACCACTCATCTTACACCAGTGCAGACAGTTCGAAACCAAGCAATAAGAATTCGCTAAGTCAAGCCCATTTCTCACTACCACTACGTCATTGCTTCACAAAAACAATATATTAACTGTTCTCGAAATTGTTAAATATACCCTTGGTATTTATATGTATAGAATAACAAACAATCAACTTCCGCTCTTAGCTTCGATTCTTTCAAATAGTATTGTCATAGCGTTTGCTCCTAACAATAATTTTCTCTTGCCTAAAGTACGCACTAATCACGGCAAGCAAGCCGTTTACTTTTTAGCAATTTCCTTTTGGAATAGTTTACTTTTTGACCTTAAAGCATTCCGCTCCCTGAATGTAATTAAGACGAAGCTAAAAATTATATTATGCAACTAGTTAGCCTGTTTTTCTATTACTTAATGGTTTATGGTGCACTAGGAGCTGCTTTCTGTAATCACTTGTTTTTGTAAAGACAGTGCGTTTATTGATTTTCAAATGTTTATGTGAGATTATAAGCGTATATTGACACTTTGTTTCCATTGGAAGTTACTGAAGTTGCGTTTCTCTGCTTTATACCTTGAAATTATTGCCACTTCTAAACCATACGAGAGGTTCTCTTACAGTCCCTGACTATGGGACCTTATTTCTGTATACCTTGCTTATGTTAGGTTATTTCGTACGAATGAACGTTTTCTGATTTCTGATTAGATCCAGAGTATCGTGGACCTTACAACTATTTCGACACCAAACTCACGCCAAATTTAGGTCTGCTTTTGTAAATTTAGCGGGATCAGGACACAAGCTCTTCATTTTTGCCTTTAGATTCAATGACAGACAGCACCACATGACGCTTTGTTGACAGAAATCATGCAGTTTAACATTAGTTGACGGACTCGACCTACATGAAATTGTGTTTATGTTGCAAAAACTGTTCTGGACTAAGCAAAAATTGCTTCATTCTGTACATCTAAAACAAAATATGAGCAGCGTGCCTCAACAACATCGGATGTGTGTAAGCCGAGAAACGATGTTTCGTTTCCTGCCGTCCGGTTTTCGCGCTTCTAACATCGTAATTAGTGGCCACTGTCCTATTTTCGTCGCTATTCAAGTTGGAGGATATATTTAGAGTGCAAGTGAAGCGGAAAATGATGGTTGTTTTCAATATATTATAGTTCGAATAGAAGGCGTTTCCATGTGGAGAAACGTGCGTGATTCCGATCTAATGACGAGATATTTGTCTTAATAAGAAGGGAATAAGCCCTCTTTTATGAAAAACAGAGAGCAGACAGAAGCGTTGCCCTTATTTCACTCTATACAAGTTACTCTGATCTTCACTGTAGTGATGATCGAAGCCATGACGAATTTGTGCACACTTATACTTCAGAGGGAGATGATCGCTTGGCAGGAACAAGTCCTCGGTGCTGTGGACACAAATTGTCAGCTACTATCACCTTCTCCTAGTCAAAGCAAGCGAAAAGTCGCACGGATGAACAAGGGTGGCGCTGACTCATCTGTTCACCTATAGGATGCGACCATCGAAATTTCTCTGGTGGTATTTTCCGCCTTTTGCACGCATTGTATGTAAGGCGTCGAAGCAGAATTTTTTCGGGTTCACCTCAGGTTCGGGTTCAAGCCTTTCGGGTTAGGTTCCGGGCTCAGTTCCGGAGCCCCTTGATGTTCCGGTTCAAACCAGATCGGAGTGGTTTAAACGGGTTCAAATGGGTTTGGATAAAAAAATCAGGGTTGTTTTTAGCGCGAAAATGTTTTATGCGCGGGTACACAAAGATCTCATTGACGTCATATCCGCCATGGAGGTGCAGTGGCCAGAAAAAGTGAAATTGACGCGCCGGTGCCAGGATTCCAGCCCACGACCTTCTCGCCACAACGGAGGTACGTTGCGCTCTGCCTACTAGGCTATGAACTAGATCAACGCGCCTTATGCCCTTCCCTGTGACTCCTTTGAATGGTGTGGCCGACAAGGAGAGGCGAGGCGAAGTAGCACATCATAACGCTAATTAGCGCCGACAGTAGGCGCCTCGATGCCAGCGCCACCCTTACGGGATTCGCGCGCGAATTGAGACCCCCTGTGCTGTCGCGTTGCTCCTATGACCGGCATGTGTTTCAAAATGAGGATGCTGATTCTGTGCATGCCATTTCGGGTTTTATTGTGCCGGCATAAATTATTTATGAGTGTCGTGCGTGTCGGCGCCCTTTTTTCTGCAGGGTCATGTTCGGGAACCCTTCGCGCATGAAGGGGCATCCTTAACATTCAGCTGCTCCTGTGAAGGCACCTGCAACTTTCGTGTTTTACCGATTCCTATGAAAGAGATATCAACCACAATTTTCTTAAATTTTTTGTTCTCTTCATTCTTATCTCTGTCACGCAAATAAAAACAATTCATATTGCAGGTTCCCTTTTGCAAATGTATTCTTTTGGTCATCTTAAAAGATCCCTCTAAAATTTCTTTGAACTTTTTTTGTATATTTTGAATGCGTGCTGCGGGTAGTCAACCAACTCGTCTAGTACTTAGATTAGGGGGCCGCAAAGTACGTCCGCGAAAAAAAACTGTTCTTTGCCCATCAGATAACTTAAAAACTAGCTCTAAATGTTTGTGTTTTTTCCCGGTCTTGGCGCCCTTCGACCGCTGGAATTGCGTCATTACAGCGGCGTAGCGGCTTATGGTCAGCTTTTCTTCAGTTACAGAAAAAAATGCACAGGATAGCCGCTTCAAAAAGAAATCAACAGAAGCAACGCCTAAACGGAAGCCGTATCCGCTGCGACGAGCACAGCACGCAGTGCTTCCGCGTGATAGCATTGGCAACAGCTTTCTCAGCGGGCGGTTCCACACGCGGAAAAAAGAGTGACAGCGTTTACTGGAAGTGATGAAGAGTCGCTTTACCTGTATAATTCACTGGAAAATGATTTATGGGAGGTCCACGATTACAGCACTACCTGACGCAGTGCTGTAATCGTGGACCTCCCATTATTCATTTTCGGGCACACTTGAGGTGACAGGTGTGTGAATGGGAACGCAATAGCCTATGGCTGCCAGTTTATTTTAATATTTTGTTTACTTCATTTTACAAAATATTTTATTTTACAGATGGTTTTTAGACACGCAGTTTTATACACCGCCGCTGTCTTGTGGAAATTAAA
This sequence comes from Haemaphysalis longicornis, assembly GCA_013339765.2. NCBI lineage: Eukaryota > Metazoa > Arthropoda > Arachnida > Ixodida > Ixodidae > Haemaphysalis > Haemaphysalis longicornis. Next base: position 39,408 of record JABSTR010001312.1, on the reverse strand, counting down.
AAAATTGGCTGACGATAGTATACTCGATAAGTCGACATTTTACCATAAACTGCGTCGTCAGTGAACGTTCTCACACTGCGCATAAGGAACTCTCCTCCTTCCCTCTCTCCAACAGCTGCGCGTTACTCTCTCCGCTCTCTCTCTCTCGCTCTACCAGCTGCGTGCGCTTCGCGTGCGTTCGCTTCTACTCACACCACGCATGCTTGGCGCTTGCGCATCTCTCCTCCTCTAGTCTCCTCTCCTTCAAGTGTGAATGTAAGCAGCGCAAGCGCGCTGTGCAGCGCTCGCTTCTGCTGACGTCAGTTGACTCCGCTTGACTCCGTTGACTTTAGATGCAGTGTGATGGAACCAGCAGCCCCGTCTGCGAGTGGGCTGACGCAACCTCATACTAGCATCAGAAAAAACGCACACAGCAACGTTACTTCCAATCAAGACGAAGCTGCGAAGCGAAGAGCACGCGACGCTGAGCGTTTGAAGCGAGCGGCAGACCCTGAACTACCACAACGAGAAGCCGCTTCGAAACGACAACGTGGAGCAGCAGTACCTGAACTTCGAGCACGTGAAGCAGCGTTGGTTCGGGAACGTCGAGCAGGCGGATGCTGAACTACGACAACGTGAAGCAGCGGCGGTTCGTGAACGTCGAGCAGCGGAACCTGAACTACGACAACGAGAAGCCGCTTCGAAACGAAGCAGCAGTACTCGCTCTGCGTCACCCCATGGTTCCCTTCGGGAAAATTGTGTAATTTTTCTCCGTCTTTTTATGCCTACGTTGAGAGACAGGAGTGACAGCCTATGCAGCTCTGCTGTTTGCATATATGTTCTACACCACTCCGGACTGTCCCTTTGCAAGTCGCAGGTGACAACACCCTCATGCACATTTTGCTTAGTGCTGGCAGCATTGTCTCTTGGAAGTGGGACCCTCCATTCGCCACTTCTGCAACCCAGATCCCCCTTGTTTCGACTGGGTAATGGGCACTTCGATGCCATATGTTTATACAACACCCTCCATCAGTAACAAATCCATCTTCTCTTCACCGAGAAGGTTTTGTAGTAATAAAGCTCCCGCTGGTAGCATAGCCTTTTCTGTGCAAAGAAAGCCGCGGTGAGGTTGCGTCTTCCTAGCGCTGCAGGTATCTAGCAATAGGATAGAAGACAGTAGGCAGTTTTAGTATCTCGTGCGTATGGAGTTCAATTAAGCAAAATTGGAAAGTCTACGTAGCCCACACGCATGAAGTTTGAAACCCCTGATAGTTACACGCACGCGACACACCCTGCGCGTAGGGCACCTGCAAGCACGTGCCCTCCGCCCATAGCCGCGTGGTGCTCGCAGCGCCATCTCCTAACACACAGAGACTGCCGTGGCCACTCGTGATCCAGTGACGCCGTTGCTGTAATCACGACATGCGCTACTTCGTCAGGTTTAATAGCTTAAAAATCGCCGTCTTTCTCAACAACAAACACTGTTTTTCGATTGAAACTATGGTTCAGGGCACGAATGAGCAAAATAAAGGCCAAATAAACACATTATTACACGATACTCTACGCAACGAAACGCAAACTAATGCTTCGAGTACAATCCGAGTGCAATTAATAACATCTTTGTTGTCACTACCGTTGAGAATCCGGTTGAAACTGGAGCAGACGATGCACGCCGGTTCATTTGTTTTGGCGTGGGGGCGTGGCTTCACAAGCCGCGCCATGTCCTTGGTGCATCGGCCATTTCTGCGGCGGTTTCCACTGTTGCAGAGTGAAGAAATTGACATCTAAAGTTTTCAATAAATACCACCTATACAGTCCAGTGGTGGGGGTGGTGAATACTATTCATCCAAAGCTGTATAAATAAGGCACCGGCTGGGAGCACCAGCACACTACAGTCCCCTTATGGACGGCCAGGAGCCAGTGGGCCGTACCGGCGAGTTCGGCCAGCTGTATCACACACTCCTGCGCTAGAGGGTCGGAGCTGACCAGCCCCGCACCTAACTGTCCTAGCGTGGTAAGGAGCACAGACAGAGTAGCATGGAAGGGGTTTCGCGCGCACGCGCCCACTATGTGGTGAAGGGAAGCGAAAGATTCGTCGCACCACGCGCTCGTGTGGCAGTACCGCAAGACGCGTTGCAGGTGGCACACTGCGGGATGCGGGAAAGTGTTCGTCTGAAGTCGACACCACTGAAAAAACGCCCAGCGCTTTAAGGTGAAAGCGGGGCCGGGAAAGTACGTCCTACTAAGGCATTAGTGCTGCGAAATGTCCCGATACATGACTAGGCGACTTCTCCGTCCCTCTCAAGGTGGACCGACAGCATCCGAGCAATCCCGGCAGCAGAAATATCGGGCTACCTCCTTTGGCAGCTTGTTATCTGGAAGGTACGGATGGGCCGGTGTCTATATCATGCGTGGGCAATGTGCAGGGGAATTCAGTTGTGTCTACAGGATGTTTGCAGTGAAGGGGGATACGCGACTTGTAAAAAGTTTCCAAGAGCCTGCTGAGAGATTATTGTAGTGGCCGGGGCAGCTGTAAGGGTAGAGAAATGGCGACTTCTTCACCATATTCAGGGTACGGCGGGGAGATCGAGCACAGATCAACGGAGTCTCCTCAGGAGTTGACGACAACGGCGACGCAGGCATCACGGTCGGGAGGTTCCGCTGCGTGGACGTACCAGGTACAGGTGTGCAAACCGTGGGCCTTGTGTAAGGCCTCGGCCCCCGCAAGGCGGCGTTCTTGATGGATGCAGGATTCGTGTTCCGGAGGATGGGAGCCACACTGTAGCGGGATCGGACGGTCACGCAAATTGATCTTATTTTCACGCTGCGCAGCAAACGAGATGCCAAGTTTTTGTTAGGATGGACGGACCCACCCTTCGGAAAAGAGGCCAGACGGTGGAGTTTGTCAACACGCTGGGCTTCAACGAGCTCCCCGAGGGTGTTGTATAGCACGGATTTAAGAAGCTTGTCAGTAGAGGTCAGCTGTGGGAGCTCTATGGTCAACTTGACCGACTTGCGTATTGTGCAATAGAGGCGTCCAATTTCGGCCTGCTTAAACCTTAGAAAGGGGGCGGCGTATGAGATGGGACTGATAAAGAATACTCGCACTTGGCGAAGGAGGTTAGCTTCTCTGATGTCATGGTTGCGGTTTGCTGTGCGGGCGAAAAGTCTGCCAATCTGGTGGGCTGTCTTTTGAGGGTGGAATAGTTTCGGTGATAGCCCCATTTTCTTGGATTCGGTCTCCGACAATGCGTATTGAGGGCAATGCGGAACGAGGTTGCCTTCCAACGTAACCTGAATATCAGAGGAACAGGCATCACACTTACTTTAGATAGTAGCTGAGCTGAAGCGCTCAGCAATATTTTCTTCTTTGCCCTTTGCTTTTCTTTTTGTTGTGTTTTGTTTGGTATTTTCTCTGAACGTTCCTCTGGTATTGTTTTGTAATTTTTCTAGCGTGTTGCAACTGCTCGGTTTACGCAATTAGTCTGTGAAACCATCAGATCTGCAGGGCGCCGCAGAGAAGCCTGTTGAAGGCTTAAGCTTCCCCGCTGTTATATTGCTCAACATTGATGAGTTTGATCTTCACTATGCCATCAAATCATACACTCCAACTTGGCGCATGTACGGTACGTGAGGACAGCCACTTTAACCGCGGGTCAAGATAAGCCTATTCACAAACGCACGCGCAAGGATGTTGGCACGTGCATGTCCACTCTAGCATGCCCGCCTGGAGAAATTCTCCGAACTGCTCCTTTCTTTTTCCTCTAGATGAGCCTACACAAAAAGCAACCACGCGGTGTTGTTTCTCACCATTCATGCAGAAACCATGCAACGCTGACACAACAAATCTATCCTAATGAAACAACAGACACGAAACGAAAATAAAACGGTGCAGTGAAAAGTCTTTCATAAGTATTGTGGGATTTTAACCAACAAAGTGTATAATTTCAGTCCGCCTAGGAGTTCCTTCACCAATGGGAAGCATTTTTGTGTAGGCGTGCCCCATCATATTATTTGGGAATTCAGGAGTGAGCTCCCGAGTTTGCACCTATCAATCTGTACAGTGCTGATGCAAACGGTGTGTGAATGACAAAAACGACTCACTTCCAGTGAAGCCCAAAACCATATTCCGTCTTCTGGGAAATCCTTCGCTGCGTCAATGAATTCCTTTGCCCCCCCGGTGTAAGGAGGTTTCAGCTTCTGTGCGTTGGGCAAATAAATGGAATCCAGGAACGTATAGGAGCAAAGACCGTCTTCCGGCAGCAGGGGTGGTGAAGTAATATCACTTATCCTCGCCGTGCAAAATAGGGAAGTCAGGAATTTGGGACCACCTGTGGGGACAAAGTATCGGAATGTTAACGCTGAACTGCCAAAAAAAGTGCATTTTTAAAGCCCCTCTACCAACGTGAAGCTGCTATAATTCTGCCTCGATAATTTTCTTCTATTGTTGAGCTTGTTTCGGCACACCCATGGTGGTTTATTACCGCTTCCGTTCTCATTAAGGTGGCACCATTAACCTTCGGAACTCCCCAGTAAAATCCCGTAAAATGGCATCAAACTCCACGATCAGTCTACAAATATGTCGAAGTGCAGGATAAATCAAGGTATCAGTTTCAGTATAGGTACTTTATGGCAAAATGAAAATAACGAATTGCTCCTTCCCGCAACGTGAATGGTGCATGCACATTAGGACAAAGACAAACTTAATTAATGAACCAGTGCCCCCTACTGCAACAAAGAAAATCAATTAGCACTAATTTAATTGAATGCTTTAGAAGAGCTGGTTCCATAAGCATAAAAAAGGGTAGTGTCCCAGTGTAGTGGTCCGTCCAAAAGATTGCGCTTTATTATATTGCGTCAAGGGAGTACATTGGCGAGTCTTTCCGAGTTCAGCAAAGAAACCTGCACACAAACAAACAGCAGGTGGAGCTAGCGCTTGCAATCAACTTTGTTCGTTACGCCGAAATATTGAAGCTGTATATCAAACTGTTACTGTATTCTTAACGAAATCCAAACAACTCTTCTCACTGCATCTGAAGCATCTCGCTGCCAAACTTCACATCTGCCCTTTTCAGGAAGCAGGCTTTTTATATTTTTTTGTTTACACTTTTCGGGCTGATGTTAACAGTTTTGATCACCGGAATAAATTATTCGCATCTGCGGCTTTCGCAGGGGCTCAGCCAGTGAACTCTGCAGCTGCTTTCAGGGACGGGGGATGTTCCCCTTTGCGGTTGTTTATGCACCCTGCACTAGGAACAATGCACACCTTACCCCACGTCAGCGTAGTCACTAGAAACACCACTACTGGAATGGAACAGTCGGCATCACATGTGATATGCTTCTTTTGACACGCTGAACTTTTGTCGCCGCTAGCGCATGTTCGTGCACCTTACTTCTAAGTTTCTTTGGCGCAGAGACCATCACAGGCCTTTTCTGTATGCCAGATACTTTCTTCAAATGATGAGCTACCGTTTGGGTGTATGACCCTATGGCTGGCCTTAATTGAACACCTTGAGCTCGCCCTCAGGCCTTGTCAGCCTGTGGACAGGCGTTTACAAACAACGAGCAGCGTCGTGTACTCTAATATGGAATTTTCGTCCAATCGGAGAAATTTATTTTTCTAGAGTGGCTGGGCTTAGTACCTAAGACAATCTCTAGTAGCACTAAACTGTCTGAAGAAATCACGGAAATGCTGCCAATACCGCCACTACCCAGGAACATGCACCCCGTCTATCAGGTAGGTAGGCGGAAAAAGCAGGGAAACCACCCTACAAAGTACATACGGTGGTAGATTGGACGTCCTATACGCAGACACCGCCGAACACCGAAAAAGAAAGGGACACCACTGTGGCTATCATAAGAAATGTAATCCCGCACTCATGCTGCACAATCAAGACCTCTGACTCGGAGGAAGCAGATGAAGTAGCCATCGCCCTGGTAATGACGAAACCGGAGACGAGCGAGATAATTAGCGACTTCACATCAGGTATAATGAACTACGACAGAGGCATAATATCCTCTGGTGCCTATAAAACCCTCCAAAATATAAGAGTGCGAGTAAAGAAAGCGACAGTCATGTGGCCCCCAGCTCATCAGGGCCTCTTCGGGATCCAAAAGGCTCAAACGACCACCCGAAGGCTCATTTTCCGGACGAACACCGTCAGTAGAGAGTTTTACCTGACCCTTTCTGATGGTCCGGTCCGCAGCCGGCAGCCCGCTCAGCGAGGGCGGAGCGTCAGTGGAAGAACCGCCGTTAGCAAAGCGATAGCCACATTTTTCTCGGTGGAGAATCATTCGCGCCACTGCTCGGTCCCTGGTGGTGTGTAAACCAAACTTCATCCAGAAAATGTGTATTTTAGTCACTACAATAAAGCAAACTTCCTTGTTTAGTGCCTTACAGCACGTTTTTGATATAATTGAGTGCCTGACACGATATAACTGTGCAAAATATTTATTGAAGTCAGCAATTCAAATTTCGACCATCATAGGCAAGGTTGCTGCTTTTGGAGGTGCATAAAATTTGGCCTGCCCTATGTCCACGTTTTTCGCTTCGCGTTATAAACTTCGTTGAGATGTGTGGCACGTTTGCCTATTCGGAAGCGCTTTCTCCGTTTCGTAGCTCGCGTTTCAACTGATGAAAGCGGAGTTTGTGCAGCGCGCTCGTATTACAGCGGGTGGACATCGTAGAATATCGCGCTGTAGCGGGAGATGCCTCCACGCTCCGCTAAAAGACCCCGGCTGGCGGAATGGGGCCGCGCTCCGGTATCGCCGTTTATGCCCAAGCGTGCCACCCATGTACAATGGTGCTTGAGCTTGCTATCGGAGCGGAGCGGACGCTCAGAAATGGTCAGCTAAAAGTCTCTAATGCCCCAACACCTCCCGCAGACCCATACTCGCTGGAAGACAAACTTAGGACTTTGAAAAAATAACCCAATGCTATAGACTCTCGCCAAAATATATCCCAATGCCAGGAAGCAGCTTAGCAGAAAGTACCCCATATGGAGAAGGAGCACTAACGGACACTTTTCGAACCCGCTCATATGCCGTGAATAAGCACCCCGATATCTTCAACCACCGTTTTAAAAACGGCAACGGCATCACGGACCTCGTCCACGTGGTATGAACATGTCCCTCGTTGAACAATCACTTTGGAGCGCCGTGAACACCCTGCTACTCAGCTTGCCCGCTAGAGTACAATGTAAATCATCATCTCGCCCTGGCTGCTGCTGAGCCCCAAGGAATTCAGCCGACAGATAGGGTAGCCGACAGCCGACAGCCGACGGAGCCAACTGGGAGCATTTTTCCTCACCTCCTAGGGCTCTTGACTGGTGCAAGTAAAGCTACTTCTCTCACTCTCTCCCAGCATTTTGTCTGTTGTATGCGTGGAAGGTAGCGGAAGAGAAGGCTGTCAGCATGACATAATTACCGCCTTCCTAATGAGCTGATACATAACACTCAATCAAGATCTTTATCCGGACGAGGATGACACAGCGGCCTGCACGGGAAAATCTGCATGCGGGGGTCAATACCTGTAGAGTGGGAAAACTACCACTCGACAGAGAAAGAGAGAGAGAGAGAGCCACCTTTGCCATGTATTGCTGATATGCACCGTGTTCGTAGTTATAGAGACGCCGAATACTTGGTGGACGGTAACTTAGGCGTTGCCTTTGTACCGTGGACAAGCCCATAGCATATGCTGCCCCGTGGGTCTTGTCCATCTGCGCAGAAGGTGCAGGTAACCGCTGTTTCAGGTGCTTGGTCCTCATCAGCATGCTGATGCCGCTTCGGCACGTAGGTCCGCTACTTTTCCAACACATCCTCGGTCAGAGTGACTCCATCTCGTACCTTTTTCTGGAGCACTTCCGCGACACGAGGCAGTCGTGCCGGCAATAGAGAAGCACCTTGCGTTATCAGACCTCGCATGACTGTCTCAGATGCTTCCTTGGCTGCGGCTTTCACCTTAGCTGGGTCGTGATCGCAACGTGAGAATGGGACGGAGTAGCCCGAACTGGGAGAGATCTACAGGCTCACTCACACGCCCACGCGTAAGGGGTCTCGTTAGCGTTTCTTCTTGTGGGTCCTGGAATCAAGTCTACCCGCACATCTATATTGCTACGGTGTTTCAATCGATGGCGGATGCTCTTGATTTGTCGCATGTAGTTCCCATGTTGGTGCCTGACCAAGTCGACCGAAAGCTTCACGGCTGTCCGTAAAGTTTGTCAACCTTCCGTTGCTGTCTGCGCTGTAGGTAGGATTGAGGTGTTGTACAGCAGTGAGGAAGGCTTCAAGAGGTGTGCGATACGGGCTTCGCCAAAATACATGGACCGATTATGCGAAAAAAAAACTGACGAACAACGCCCGGCGGCGCGCAGCCGTCGCTCGGAGGAGGAAAGAACGTCCTCCGACACAGATCTAGCAGGATCAAAAAACTTCGTCCGCGGCAGAGCGGGGGCGAGCGGTAAATCAAAGAAAACCATTGGGTCTTCCGATTTCCCCTCTATGGAGTATATCGTGTACACGCCGGTGCAGACGGCCGCTCTGGAAGAGTTTGATAGATGTACGCTTGTCCGGCACCTACTCCAGCTTAGAAAAACGTATTGTACATATGAGATGGATTAAGGAACATACTGTTGCAAGAAGTAAAGTTCGCGCTTTTCTTTTAGATCAAGCCGCAGGCACACAACGGTCCCGACCCAACCACCGTGGCTTGTGTCGCCGAGATAGGCAGGTAAGATAGCTTTTATTAGGTTACATAAAGGCGATCCGTCTACATAACATGTATTACAGCAATATGGGGTCATGCGTAAGATCGGCGTGTGCAAAACAGGCAATATCTTGGCGTGGGCCTCTCAAACGCAGTGAAAGAATAGACGTAGCCAACCGTGTTTAATCAGAGCCTGGCCTGACTAGCTCTATTCTGCACCACAGCGTCTTCTGTCGAGATAGAGTGGAGCTAGAAAGCTGGTTCAATGTTCTTGGAGTAGCTGGTTTCGATCTCCCTGGGGACTCTTGTTTTTGAAAGGTCTTTGGGGCTTTTGATAACTGACCTAAAACTCCTATTTTCGCAGAGGAAACGCCCCCGAGCCAAGCAGAATCGTCAAACGACGTACAACCCAAGCAGGAAGCTCCTTCACTGGGCCTGGTGACTGAACGCCGCCGTTTATTCTGGCTATGGAGGTAGTGTTAGCCATACTGAGAGCAACCCAGCGTCGGTGCAGCGGTGGACGCCGTGTCTTGGTTCCATGAAGTTCAGCCCGACAAAAATATGGTGTCCAGCAGTGCCATATAGGGATAAAACGTCGTTGCTGATTGGCCAACGAAAGATGGTAGTTGGGTGGAATGCCGGTGGAAGTGACCGGGAGCCAAGTTTTGTTCGATCTCTATCGCGCGGGTGGCCACATTTCTCCTTACGTGTATGACAGACCGCCTCTTCATTAAAGCTTGAAGTAAAGCTAGGCGGGCATAACGGTGAAGTTCCTCCACATGTGTGTGCTCAGATATGCCAGTAGTGACTCGAAGGCTTCCCGGGTGCTTAATATTGAATTGATGGTGGCGGACGTTAATATGGGCCAAGCATACTGCACCATAACACGCATTCAGCGTCAGCATAGCCTGTGTGAGTGTGCGGATACTTTTGTTCTCGCGCCTCCGAAGCGTTTTCCGGTTTTCCTAATGATGCGAAGCTGCTGCTTCGAAGCACTTTTGGGTGGTCGTACCACTCGGTTGCCCCTCATTCTTCGTGCAACGGCACGCCAAGTATACGGACCCATCTGTGTGCGACAGCTCGAGCCTGTTCAATCGTAAAGGCACTAGCGCTTGCAAGTCGTCGAGGTAACAATGAAGACCAAATTTCTTTTCCTAGCATTAGCTATACTGGCCGAGGTTGATCAGTTTCTTGTAGCTCTTGCAGAGCCGTGCTACGCATGCGCGAGGAGCAGTGACGTCACAAGGCGCACAGCTAGAAGCACCGGAGCCGCTGCTACCGCGCGCGGCTCGCTGGTCTGTGGATTCCAGAGGAGTGACGTCATAGCCGCGGCAGACACACTGGCGTCGGCGAGGGCCCAGCTGTGCGCCTCAATGGCGCAGTAGCCAAGTCTGGCGCTGTGTCGAACCACCGAGCCATCTTTGTGGCAATAGAGAAGCAACTAGACGAGTGAAATTATTACACGTGTGTCACATAATACGTACACCGTGGGTGCGTCATTGAAGCAGCAGTATACCTGATAATCAAGCTAATCCTAGACAACCGAGGAAACTAAGAATAAGCAGCTGAAACTTAGTTCACGCTACGTACATCCTGGCATAGCCGAGCTAAGGCACTGCTAAGTTTTATCACGTGGTTGTCTTGTCCATTGTCCCGGTTGCAAAAGAAACCTGCTGATAACCTAGATCCCGTACTGTGGCAACCACGTCACGCACATCCAGTGCCGTACCTGGTGGGTCCACCAAGATGTTAATCTCGTGGTCATACTTTGTTTTCTGTAGGTGTGGGATGTCATGGCATTTGGCTATCTTTCTCATTTCAAAATGGAACAGTGGTTGCGAAAGCATTGCGCCTTGTGCAACTCTAGTGGTGCTCGTGAATACAAAAATATTATGCGGAACCGTTCTGATATCAAATGTCTGGGCATTCAAAAAGCCCTTCACGAAATAATCCATGCGCGTACCAGAAACGCTGTCCACAAGAACCGCTATAGCAGCGCTATGCTGAACGGTATCGAAATTCTTTTTAAGGCCCCAACTAAGACAAGCACGGCGTAGATCTTTGTTCTGCCCTGTATCATGCTGCCAGTAAATTCCCGCAGAAGCATCGAACTGTTTTGGGTACAAAGCCCTGGTCGGAATCCAGCTTGCGCTATGCTGTAGCACGGGTGTGAGCCGGCGTGTTCAAATAGGTTAGTTAACCTTGTCAAAACAATTTGCTCGATGAGCGGGCAAAGTGTGGTAGGAAGCAAGACAGGCTGCATGTTACTGATCCGATTAATCTTTTCTGCCTTGAGAATATTGTGAACCACGGAGTGCTTCCACACGGAAGCACTCTGAGGACCACGGAGTGCTTCTGGTATTTCTAGACATCTACACTATGTTCCGTTTATACATGAGCTGTATCCTGGTGTCCCTATCCAGATTCCGGAGCATGCGTCATGTGTCGCCGTATTCGCCTGAACCGCTTTTCAAGTTAGGTGCATCCAGCGCTATCACCAGATCCTGTGGAGTGAACGAAGAGTTCTGCACAACATAACTCTTTGGAGGTTGCCACTAGTACGTGGGGAGCGGTGGGTCTGTTTCGGGAAGAAGCTGAGAGCAGCGTGGGCTGCGAATACTTCTGCAGAAAGGCCTGTCACCCAAGACACGTTGCGTGGTGTATTGCGGGTTTTCACCGACCCCGTTATGGTACGGCAGGTGTAGAATAGTTTTTGAGAGTCAGTCCTTGCGCTGAAGGAGGCGCACTGATCCAGCCCTTATGATCTTGCGCGAGAATTAGCGCGGGGTCCGCCCTGAGAAGGTCAAGGAAATATCGTGCATTTTTCAGATAGCGGAAACACAGGTCCTCTCTCATCTAAACAAAAGCTTGTAAGGGGCCGCAATGTCCTCACTCACAACCACCTCTCACGTGGAGTCTGGAACTGCTCGTTGAAAGTGCTCTGTAATAGGGACTGTTGTTACGCTGCGATATCTGTACGCAAATCACCCCCATTCACCGTCTATGTTCGGCGGTTACGGTTTCCGAAGCTTTGTGTTTACTTCAATATATGTTGTGTAGTGGGCAAACCTCATACGGTCTACACCAGAGTGCCACTCACTGACAAAATCCGGGTGCGCCCAAGTTATGTCAATGACGGTATCCCGCTGCCCTGCGGGACATCCGCTCCTAGTAGGGTGTTCTAAGTCGTTAATGAGTGTGAGGCAAACAGTGTCCGCCGTCTCCTCACGTTTTGTCCCTCGTCCGTCGGCGGTACTCTTGTCGCACGATGGGACATACGCGTTAAAGTCTCCAGTCACCAGAAAACTTATTCTGGGTTGCCGTTTTCTTAAATGAAGCATCTACTTGCACTCGATTAGGTCAGCGTTGGACCGAAGACGACAAGAGCGAAGGGGAAGTCACGCGTAATACGAAACAAGGACTGCATTCATTTTCTCCGTGGCCACAGGTACACCAAGTATTTATTGAAAACTGTTCTAGCATAGAGAAGGAATAGAGAAGGAATGGGGGGGGATGTCGTGACGAATTACCAATCCGCCTCTGCGTCAACCTTATTGTTATCTGTTGACTCCTGGGTAGCCGATGTCCTACGGCTGCATGAGAGTCACCATTTTTCCTCAAAATACCCGGCCCACCTCCTCGCGTCTGGTAAAGTACAATTGCCACAGGCTTGCCAACAACTCTGAAGAGCTCCTTCAACTCTCCAGGCGACTGTCGGAGCAAGTGACCATTCCCCTTCAGGAAGACAGGAGGTGTTAAAGATGCCGATGCATTCATTACTGGATAGCTGTGTTGAATGCGGGCTGTCCGTGTCATTCTTCAGCATTTTGACGATGTCGTTGACTGGCAGGCGTCGTCTGCGGTAATCCTGAAAGTTGGCATGATTTGTGCCAATGTCTGCGTGATCTGCTGAAGCAGCTGGTTCCTGTATTACTCGAGGATTTGGTGTAGAGCGTGTATCAGTTGATGAACACAAATCAGGGGCTTCTTCCAATGTGCAAGTTCCTGCTGCAGCAATATCCCGAAGTTGCTGTTTCTTCTCTTTCACTGGGAATCTATTTGAATCATAATGGGAATCTCGTGATTTGGTACACTTGATTAAAGGTGTTATTTCGTGAGGGTAATTGCGGTTCAACTTGTGGACGATGGTAGTGTACTAGTGTCAGTCTGGAGGCCTCGATGTAAACGCTTCACTTCAGTCGAATACTTTCATCTCGTCGTCGCTCCAGCAGTCACTGTGAGCTTCTTCCCATTGGCGAAAGTCAGTGCGCAGTTCTTTCTTTTTTGGTAGACTTTACAGCGCTTTTGCGGCAAAGTTTGGGCGCCTCGGCTGCTGTTCAACTGTAATTCGTTATATTGCCGTTCCGCGTCTTGGCATTTCCGCTTGAGGGACGTAAAGACTGGGGTCTTTGGTTCTATTTGCTGTTCTATGCAGACTCTACCCGATGAGCCCCGCACTGGAATGGCGCTTAAACATGGTACTCTGGGTGCAGTTCGACTTGCTATATCAATTCATTGCACTTCTCCAGCAGTATCCCTACTACATTGTTTGTTCCTCTGAGTAACGTCCTGTACTTCCACGCACCTGTACTTCCAGCTTCCATGAAACCTGTACTACATGCACCGTACCCTTCCCCACACACGGACGCATAGTATTTGTGGTGGACACTCCCGAATAAATGAACAATATATAAATGAATAAAAAACAAATAAAAAAATAAATCGCCGTCGTAACTCACGGCGTGAGCTTTGTTCGCTCCTGTAGGCCTCATATTCCTTGCCACTTTTTGGTAAATTGCCGTCGATTCACAGTTCTGAGGAACAGCTAGGCGCCCAATCTCCTTGCAAAGCACGCAATACTGTTCTCCGTTGCTGGTGCGCTCACACGGAGCTTCATCACGTCTCCCTTAATGTCTTCGTTAATGTAACGTTCTTCAGCTGTAGCTGACGCGTTGCCCTTTGTGAAGTTTTCGGTCATCCGTTTGGCCGCCGATGCAACAGCGGTTAAGCAGTCTGTAGTGCCTATTGTGTGATACTTTCTTGTAATAGGCCCGGTCGTCGGTCTCAATAGCCCTAAAAGTGGAAAAGTGCATTCGTATCGAAAAAGACCTATTATCGCGCCGTATGCTGGGTATCTCTACTAAAGGTATAAAAGCTTGGCTGGGAAACTCCTGGGCAATGATCACTGGTTTACACACTCGCATGGATGCTGATGAAACGCTGGCTTATAGGTTAGTCGGTAGCAATAAGATCTTTTTTTCAACTCTTTGAAACGTCAAGACACCTGTTGATCGACTTCTCATTTTCTGAATGTTAAGGCAGTATATAACCGCAGTATACTACTGCAGTGGATCACTGCAGTATATTTCTCTGGGACCCTCTTATGTATTAATTACATTCTTTGATGTACTTCAAAAGAGAAGCATAAACTGGGGAGAAAGACTCGATGAATGTGTGAAAGCGACAACTACATATGATGGGGGCTACCCCTGAGCTGACGCTTATGCATTGACGCCAGACACAAAAAGTGCCAAAAACTACAAGTAGGTATGAAGCCTAGCCTGCTGTACTGCCGTAGAATTTTGAAAAAGATCCACTGCCTTGTTTAAACTGTGTTATCTAGCTGCCATGAACACCTCTGAATCAACAGCTATAAGATTTTGTCTATAAGCAAAGGAAGGTCAAAGTGAGTTGTCAACCAAAATATCAGCCTATTTGAGAACAGTTAGTAAGGCGATTTTGAAATCATGCTCAAAAGCTTCAGTTGTGAAGTGTACCCTTCACACCATAAACAAGACCTCAATATCATATTTTCTCCTTCGAAGAACGCGAGATTTTTTTCGAGTGCTCAAGGAGGTTGCTCAAACAGTCCCGCAGTGTGCAAAGCCCGATCTCACAGGGGCATCAAGATATCTAAAATCACCCGTTCATGGTTGCTTACAACCGAGTTTAACAATATAAAAAAACAGCACTTACGTCAACTGGTGCCCTCTCCCGTAAATCTGCGCAACTATGTCCGCAAACTTTCGGCACAAGCACCAAGATGTAAGTGTGCACAAAAAAATCATGCCGGACTTCAAAAGATCTGCGCAGTCGCCGTCGCGGATTGGCTTCTGATGACATGAGGCATAGAGGAGTGCAGTAGGATAACTATCTACGCTGCATCAATGAGCGATAAGTGAAACGGGACCTGGCTGTAGAGCATCAATGGGGCCAGCTTCTCTGCACTTCGCAACCGTTGGTGAGCCATTACTTCATAAAATTAAGGTTCCACTTAGAAGCCGCTACCATGGAATCTATGGAATCGTTGCATTCTTCAATGCAGGTGGCGACTGTTTAACCCACATACATCTACGCTTGTGTAGCAAAATGAAGCATGTTTGTGTTTGTAAACATAAGTTCTTCTCCTAGGTTCCACACACGCTGGTTAGAATATTGCATCAGCTGTTGTGGAAGAGTTAACAATAACAGAATTTTGAAGACAACCACCTGCCTGGTGGCCGAAAATGAGTCGAGAGAAAATGTGGGCTGGCCGCAATCACAACCGCAAAGGCGTTTCTTAGGTTGCAGTCTGCAGATGGACAAACTGCAATTCCCCTATGGCCGACAAACCACACGCATTTTTGCCAGAGAAGCAATAAGAATAAATAACATAAAGCCTCTACCTTTATACATGGCTAAGTGGACAGCGTTTTTGAACACACACAAAACCACCAATATACAGAAAGAACGTAAAGCTGGAGCACACCGGCGACACAGTAAATCGCACTTCACCCAGGCTGTACGCTCGTTCCCTTTTGCGATTTCCGTCTGTAAATTCAAAAGTATTATACCGTCTATCATGCACCTATAACAACGAGCTCAACATCAGGCTTCGGTGTTATAACTAGACGTTTCACTCGCGCAAATCTATCCGAGAGTCCTGGAGGAAATTCGTAAGAGTATTTTCATACCTACCGTAAAAAGTTGACTAAATAGGTGAAAACCTTAGCAGTGAACATTGAAATGCTACATATCAGACCCCAATAATCAAGCAGTCAGACAAGAGGGCAAACCAGCGAAGCAAGGTTCTGTTGAGTAGCAGAAGGGTTTTCCTTAACTGCATAGCCTGCATAACCCAGCTACCGCTGCAGCAGCAGGTGTGCGCCCGGACCCTTCGTTAGTTTACATTTTGGCTTCTGTTCTGCGAAACAGCCACGGTTGCTGTTTAAATGTTGGTACCATGTGGCGTCCTGTAAGAGGGCCAAACTTCCACAGTGCACGCTCCACAGTGCACGGAACCTTCTTCGCTCGTATTGAGGCTAGTCTCCACCAGCCTAATCAAAACTTGAGGCCTGCTTCCGGTGCCGGCTACGCACATGCACTCTAACAGGTCCTTTATCGCTATCGGGGTTTAAGTACCCCGCACTACTGCCTCTTCTCACTGCTCCTCACAGTGGGTGTAAAGACGGGCATCAGCTGTTTTTTGTACCGCTACTCAGCGCGTCCAAATATAACCTAATCATCACTCTATGTTACATCCGATTACGTCTAGTCCTCCCTATACAACGACGTCTAACCTGGAGACCTGTGCGCAGCCTTTGCAAAACAATCTGCAAAATAATCCCGGTCCAGTATTACCAGTCAGTGTAGTCGTCTTCATGGAGGTCGCCAACGAGGTGGTAGGTTTTCCTGCGTGAAGAAAATGGGTGAATTCAATGCGGAGTTAGTTTGCGCCGTTCTTCACAAGGCACTTGGCAACTGTTGGTGAGCCATTGCTCTATGAGATGAAGGTTTCACTAAAAAGACGCTACCCTGGAATCTATGGACACGTATTCTTGAAGGCAGGTGGTGACTGTTTAATCCACATACATCTAAGATTGTGTGGCAACATGAGGCATGTTTGTGTTTGTAAACATAAGTTCTTGTCCTAGGTTCCACACATGCTGGTGAGAAGGTTGCATCAGCTCAAGTGGAACAGTTAACAATAGCAGACTTTTGAAGACAACGACGGGCCTGGTGCCCGAAAATGAGTGGAGAGAAAATTTGGGCTGGCCGCAATCACAACCGCAAAGGCGTTTCTTAGGTTCCACTCTGTGGATGGACAAACTGCAATTGCCCTATGGCCGAGCAACCACACGCCTTTTTGCCAGAGAAGCAATCAGAATAAATAACATTGATCCTCTACCTTTATACATGGCTAAGCGGACAGCGGTTTTGAGTACAAAAAAAAACAACCTATTTAGAAAAAGAACGTAAATCTCGAGCACACGCGCGACACAGTAAATCGCACTTCACTCGTTCTGTATGCTCTTTCCCTTTTGCGATTTCCGTCTGTAATTTAAAAAGTGTTATACCGCCTATTTATGCACCTATAACAACGAGCTCAACATCACGCTTCGGTGTTATAACTAGACGTTTCACTCGTGCAAATCTATCGAGAGTCCCGGAGGAAATTTGTAAGGGTATGCTCAAACCTACACTAAAAGTTGTCTAAATAGGTGAAAATCTTAGCAGTGAACATTGAAATGCTAGATATCAGACCCCAGCAATCAAGCAGTCAGACAAGAGGGCAAACCAGCGAAGCAAGGTTTTGTTGGGTAGCAGCACGGTTTTTCTTCACGGCATAACCTGCAGAACTAAGCTACCGCTGAAGAAGCAGGTTCTCGTGGCCGATTCACGTTGCAGCAGGTGCAACAGGTGCGCCCGGACCCTTCGTTAGATTACATTTTGCCTTCTGTCCTAGGAAACAGCCACGGGTTATGCTTAAACGTTGGTGCCATGTGGCGTCCTGTAAGAGTGCCAAACGTCCACAGTGCACGCTACACAGTGCACGGAACCTTGTTCGCTCGTATTGAGGCTAGTCTCTTGCAGCCTAATCAAAACTTGTGGCGTGCTGCCCGTGGGTAATACCGCACATGCACTCTGGAGGGTACTTTGTCGCTAGCGGAGTCTGAGAACCCTGCAATACGACCTATTTTCCAGGATTCTCACATACGACGGAAAGACAGGCATCACCCGTTTTTTTTCTTCCTTTACTGATCGCTTCCAAACATAACCTACCCTCCACTCTATCGTTACCTCCGATTACATCTTAGTCCTCCCACTAGCACAACGTCTAGCCTGGAGACCTGTGCGGAGCCTTACTACCTCACAGTGTTTTATTCTCAATCTCCCCTGCCTTTATAAATTCTATGCTTCCCATTTACTGGGCAAGCAAAAGTCTAACGTACGCAGTAAGATGTGTCTTCGCCAAGACGCGCTATTTCCGATTTTCATCCCTCGTGCGTGCATACCCATTACTTGCGAAAGTCCAACTTTGACTAGTATGCTGCTTAGAAATTTTTGATTTAAAAACACATGCAGTGCACGAATCATTCTTAAATAACAATCTGCAAAAAATCCAGGTCTGGTATTACCAGTTAAGGACGTCGTCTTCACGGTGGTTTCCAACGAGGTGGTAGGTTTTGCTGCGTGGGGAAAATGTGTGAATTCAATGCGAAGTTAGTTTCCGCTGTTCTTCACAATGTTCTTCACAATTCACTTCACAGCTCTTTGTGAGCTTTTGCTTCATGAGATAATGGTTCCAAATAGAAGCCGCTACTATGGAATATAGGGGGGGGGCTTGCATTCTTGTAGGCAGCCGGCGACTCTGCAACCCACATACTTCTAAGCTTGTGTGGCAACATGAAGCATGTTTGCGCTTATAAACCGAAGTTCTTCCTTTGGGTTCCACACATACTGGTGATTAGGCTGCATCAGCTTACGCGGAGAGTTAAGAATAACAGCATTTTTATGAACACCACGTGCCTGGTGGCCGAAATTGAGTCCACAGAAAATTTGGGCTGGTCGCAATCACAACCGCAAAGCAATTTGTTCGGTTCCAGACTGTGGATAGACAAACTGCAATTACCCTATCGCAGAGGAACCACACGCCTTTTGCCAAAAGAAGCAATCAGAAGGAATAAAAAAGTGCCTCTATCTGTGCACATGGCAAAGTGGAGAGCGTTTTTGAAAACACACAGAACAACCAATACACGGAATGAACGTAAGGCTCAAGCACACGCGCGAAACAGAAAATCGCACTTCACTCCTGCTGTATGTTCTTTCCATTTTATTGTTTTCATCTGTAATTTCAAAAGCGTTATACCGTTTATCATGCACCTATAACAACGAGCTCAACATCAAGCCCTGGTTTTCTTACTCGATGTTTAACTCGCGCGAATCTATCGGACAGCCCCGCAGGAAAGTTGCAAGAGTATGGTAAATCATGATACGTTGTCTCAATGGGTGAAAATGGTAACGGTGAACATTCAAATGCCGGATATCAGGGCCCAGAAATCAAGCAGTCAGAGAAGAGGGCAAACCAGCAAAGGCAGGTTTTGTTGAGTAGCAGAACGGTTTTCATTCACGGCATAGCCTGCAGAACTCAGATACCGCCGCAGCAGCAGGTGCACGTGGCAGGTTCACGTTGCAGCAGGTGCAGCAAGTGCGCCCGGAGTCTTCGTTAGTTTACGTTTTGTCTTCTGCTCTAGGAAACAGCCACGGGTACTTTTTAAACTGTGGTGCCATGTGGCGCCCTGTAAGGGTGCCAAACGTCCACAGTGCACGCTCTACACTGCACGGAATCTTCTTCACTCGTATTGAGGCTAGTCTCTTCCAGCCTAATCAAAACGTGAGGACTGCTGCCCGTGGGTAATACCGCACATGCACTCTGACAGGTCCTTTGACGCTAGCGGGATCTAAGTACCCTGCAATATAACCTCCTCTCCCGGCTTCTCACATATGGTGGAAAACCGGCAGCAGCCGTATTTGTCCCTTTACTCAGCGCTCCCGAACGTAACCTACTCTTCACTCTATTGTTACCTCCCATTACATGTTAGTCCTCCCTATACGAAGACATCTAGCCTGGTGACCTGTGGGGAGCCTTACTGCCACACTGTGTTTTATGCTCAATCTCCCGTGCCTTCATAAATTCCATCTATGTGTTTTTTTACTGGGCAAGCAAAAGTCAAACCTACGCGGTACGATATGTCTCGGCAAGATTTCCGACCCTTTTCTTCGCTCGTGCGTGCATACCCTTTACGTGCTAAAGTTAAACTTCACATAGGGACTAATTTGCTGCCTAAAAATGTTTATTTTAATGAAATTAAATGTAGTCCACGAATTATTCTTAAATAACGATGTGCAAAATAATCCGGCTCCGGTATTACCAGTCAGGGGCGTCGTCTCCATGGCGTTTTCCGACGATATGGTAGGTTCTCCTGCGTGAGGTAAAATGGGTGAATTCAATGCGAACTTAGTTTGCGCTGTTCTTCACAATGTTGTTCACAATGTTCACTATGCGCCTTATGTTCAGACTGTTCAAATATTGCAGGACGGGCTTCATCCGTCGTCTTTTTCGCGCGCATGAAGTACGGTTTGGAATAGCAACTCGCCGAAACCTTTGGCATGTACAGTTTTCCTCTATTTTCCTCCCACCATGCAGTTCCCTTGCGTCCCCTTCATATTCTCTCTGCTAGGATTCCCCTTACCTCCGGCCTTTCCCTTTTTCCTAAACCTCGCCTACTTCGATAGCCCGCGACCTCTGAGCCCTTCTTTTCGGTCTTTTCACTCCTTCGATTTACCTCTGTCTCCTTCCTCTTTTACTTTTGTGGACACTGATTTTCCTGAATCTGTCATTTTCCTTTAACCGTGTTCTATACTAACACGCTCTTTCTCTTTACTGCCTGTCGTTCTTGTCTTGCTTGGTATGTTTTTAATATGCCATCAGAACAGCATATTTTTCGTTTACACCAGTCTCACTCTCTAGTCATTCTACAATCTCCCTTTCTCCCTTTAGTTCGCAATTTCCTTGGAATCCCTCCCTTTCCGTGCTTCTCGAGCTACTCTTGCAAACTCTATTTTCTCTCCGCCTCGCCCATTATTCTCATTCCTTATATTCCAGCTACCCCTTCTGAACCTGTCTTTCCTTAGTAGGAATATAGAGCCTACTCCGAATTCTTACAGGTTCAGTACCACACCAATAACAGTGGTAACCAGTTAATGGGTCACGCAGAGATCAACAGAGAAACCCCTTCAAAGTGGGTTGTAGTGGCGTCAACATCAGTCACCTTTAGCCCCTCTATCATCGTTATCCGCTTCTCTCCATAATCATCATCAGCGCTGCGGGGACTGTTGCCTCAGCTGTGCGACGCGACGGTCGCCTGTGTTTGCCGCCCTCTGTGTTCAGGGCGGGTTCACACATCCTGAATAAATCTAGGAGGCTACACCATAACCGATTCCAAGCCTCCTGCCTACAAGGTTACGAAAAGACTATTTTAAATTTTTTTTACCCCTTTGTTGCGTTCCTGCAAACGCGTACGAGGAACTCGGCAAACTGATTCAGTCATCTTATTGGTAAGTAGAACGCTTCTAGCCCTCTTTTATTTTTGTAGCAAATCACTCCATCTTCCTGCGGGCTTGTGTATTTTCTGCACGCACCATCGGTCGATGTTCGTCGCTCTGGTTGGATAACGGGGCGACCAGTCCTTGGTCCTCCATCCCGATCACTGCCCTCCGGTGCAGATTCGTCAGGTTCGGTAGAATCGTCATCTGGAAGCGAAGTTCAGAAAAAGAAAAGAGAAAGCATAAATTACAGCGTTCTGCTCAAGCCTATACATTTCATGTCGCTTTGGCGCCGCCAGCGTGATGAAAATTTATTCATTCTTATACTGCTTCACTTCAACATTTGTCCTTCACAGTTAAATTAAATGAAAGGAAAATAATTGCCAACAGGCTGCAGTATTCGCCTCGAGGACATAACGTGGCGCAGCCTACGAGGAACGCCATTTATTAGATGCAGTGTCAAGTTGTCGTTTCCTAGAACACATTTCATGGGCTTATGCTACGGCGAGTAATTTTTTTTTGTTATAGCGGCCTTGTCCCAACCTCCACGTTGTTTCTGGCATTAGAAGGTTGTCGACTGACCGACTCATTTGTGTAAGGAAACAGCGACTCGCTTAGTCCTAGCGACACCGCCGCGTCTGGATATATAGTTGCTACAACTGAGACTCACAGCTCGTATAGTCAGCCAACGCCATAGGACAATGCAACTGATGCTGAGGAAAGTACGCTGTTAATTTATGAAGGAATACTTGCTACCTAATGTACCAGAATGTGTGTGCAACGAATATAACAGGTCTTGCAACAGCGACAGAAACGTGTCGCTCAGTTCTGATCTTACCGCGCTTACGGCAAGCATTGCTTGGCAATCATAAACTGTACGCGAGAACGTTAGCTGATTGCTTGGCCCGCACATGCTTAACTGTGCTGGTATGATCTGCAATTTTCCAGAATCTGCTGGTGGCGAAAAGCGAAAGCGCCCGTATGTTCGAGAATTTGGTGCACGTTAAAGCAGCTACGTAGGTAAAATTAATCCGGAGCCATTTCCTACGGCGCGCCTGTGTAGCGTGGCTCGTTAAACCTCATAATCAAATCTATTTACTGTGGCGTAAGCCGCGCCCTATCTCCCCTCCAATGCTTCTAACGTGAAACGCTTTCCGTTGGAGGAACAGAACCTGGGTCTCTCGTGTTGGCAAGCCGGCGACTATCCGCGCGCTCTATTTCGACATGGTCAAAGCGAACGCGACGCAACTGGTATCGATTCGCGCCGTACACTCTCAAGCCAAGCGTAAGGCCTACACAGCGCCCTCCCGATAGTTTCTCTATGTATTCTAGAAAAGTGGTGCGTACATCCACAGTAGCACACACTCGCATTGTGGGTTCGCAAACCAAATAATCCCCAACGAGAAAGCTTCCCGCTCAACCATCGTCGTCGCTAGAAAAAGGGATGCAAGATTTTAAGTGATTCCTCCATTTCATTAACAATCGCTGCCGCAGTCTGTACGGGGGATATTTTTACCTTTTGCCACAACTTGCCCGCCCTTTATCAACAAAATTTTTCAGCGGCTTCGAGCGGCTTTATTCATGCTTTTGTTTACTTTTTCCTAGCTCCTCAGAGTGAGAAATTATATGTGCAACGTTGGCTTTACTTTGGTTTTTTTTAACTGAATAAGCGCACCTGTCGGTAGCATCAAGGTAAAGAACGTACAACAGCGCGCAAAAGGCGCGGCTGTTTACGTAGCCAAAAAGTCGTAATGTAAAGATTTCCGGCAATAGGAGGTGTTAGAATAGGATAATAAAGCATTGGGAACCGAAGAAGTGAGGAACCCAAACTCAACAAGCTAGCGGGAGACGCAGTTTAGAAGGGGGTCCCCTCCTGCAGCACGCAGCCGGCTTCAGTTGCTCAGCGTCGGATGTTGGGAACTTTATCCTTAGCGTCAGGCAGATATTTATTCTCAGCTAGCAATACCGTTCCGAATGTAATTCATTAACACAACTTTTCATAACATGATAGCAACCGTTTCACATGTGGAACTTGGTTTACGTGGCGATTGTCATTTTAGCGATCGATAATCAAGAAGCCTGCCATAGCCTCTGTATTCTTCCTCGAGAGTAGGGCCGACCACGCCTACTAAACCGCTTGACTTCACTGTTAATAGAAAGTTTTAGCAGTCCGTTCATTTCGTTCATTACTTGTTACCGGATTCACCGGGACCGGTCTACGCCTGCGCGCGCGGAAGGACGAGGAGGAAGGTCGAGGAGGCGCGGAAATGGTGAAGGCAGGCCCGCCGAACTAATCCCACTACCGTGACGAATGCCCGAGTGGCCCGACTGGTCCCGGTCCACACGCTAGCTACGTACGCGACGGAACGGACGGACTGCTAAAACTCGCTAATAAAGTGTTGATCCTCCTCTACCTCCGTACCCGCTCACTGTAGCGCGCGTGAACAAGCACGTTCTGGTGCCAGCTGTGCATGGTCGCGCAGCGACCTCGGCAGTCGGTTGCCGTATATTGCGGCCGTGTGTTCCGTACGTACCGTCACCCGACTGGGCACTTGCGCATTCATTCCGGTAGGGTGGCTTCGTTCCACTCACGGGCCGCCCCCGCCTCGTCATGTGCGCGCAGTCATTCTGGCGGAGTGCGGCACCCCTCACCGTTCCCGCCTGCGCAGTCCCAGTCGGGCTGTGGTAGGCACTGTGCAAGCGGGACGTACGGAACACAGTACGACAGAACTGTCTATTAGCGAGTATTATCTATTCACGATTATTAAAAGCGGAGCTGTTCAAGCCAAGCAACAAAAACCTTTGCAACAAAAAACCTTGGAGAGTGTGGGAAAGTGGCTAGTAGACCCTGAACACGTGTTGGGAGTGCGTGCCTTGAGAAAAGAATCGTGGTTTCGGAGGTCTCAGGAAATCAAATCCTGCACCTTTACTTCCTGCAACCGGCAACATCACCACTGGGCCTTAAGTGCTACGGGGCTAGCAGCGGTGGCGCAGATTAGGATAAGCTGGCCACTGGGGAAAAAAACGCTTGCCTTTGCCGGAATCGAACCTAATCGCCTCGTGCTATGAACCTAGTGTCTGAGCCATCGTTACATTCTTCCAGGCGCGAAGAAATTCTCTTTGGGTTCGTAGCCCCGGGTTGACTTTTTTGAACTGGCGTACGTCTAGTGCGGGCTGACGTGGTCCACTTTATAAAGATGGGAAAGCTAGCGCACGGAGCGATCCGGGTCTGACAGTCATGAAAAACTATCAGCGCAAGTCCGCAAATACATATGAGGTGCAACCAGCCGATCTACGACGAGGGGAGAGGAGCCGCCAGCTGTGATTTTTCTCTATCTTTGGACAACCAGTGCGACCTGCGGCATTTTTTCTGATCGTTGATTTTGAAATCATCGCTGTGGAAAAAGATTGCACAATTTTTGCGCCAAACTACCATCTACGTTTGCCCTCGTGTAATGTCTTTTTCCGCGACCAATGTTATTTTAAAATGCGACAAGGCGTTGCTGCCGCCGCCTGCGTCGGTTGGAGCCGCTGCATTGGCCGTGCGTGCACGTACAGTCGGCGTGTGTAATGGCCGTTTCATACCGTTTCTGCATGCAGAACCCGAAGCGTTCGTCGTGACGTACATTGTTGATCGGGAAAGCGAGTTGCAGCGTACGCGTACATGAAATTCGGTGGCGTAGGTCCGCATGCACCACCGTGTTCGAGTTGTTTGCGGGAGGTCTAGCCCAGCTGATACGGTTACGAATACCACAGGAGGTAAAATTACGCTTGACGAACTAAGAACTGACTTCAAACGCCGAAAATAACTCGACACTACAATTAGAAAGTGCGTCCTAAAGCAAGTGTCACACGCTGCAAGCCAACTCCGCAGCGACGTGGCACAGCGATCCGATGGGTGACGTCAAAACGACCGCAGCGCCAGCGCCTCCAGAGGTAGAAGTAATGGCCAGTAGGTAAAACTACCAGACTGAGGTTGAGACGTTGGCCCCTGCCACGCTGCTCCAACTCCTTGTGCTCATACCCTTTCTCTTGGGTCCTTAAAACGTTATTAGTGTTAGTTTAAATTGGTTCAATTTTCCCGCCTTTGCACTGCAGACGCTGTTTTCAGTTTTTTTGTTCTTTCAAGAGCGGGATGAGCACGCGAGCATTGTCCTCTTTCACATTGTTTTTATCTCGCACGTGCTAGTGCCGGCATCCGCCATTACTTTTATATTCGCTATCGTTAGCAAATGTTTGCTACAGTTAAAATTTATTTTTATCATCGGTACTTTTGCATTTGTTACAGCAAAACCACACGAACGTGTATCCGTAACTAAGAACTTGGTAACTTGGGATTATGTAGTTACACTTTTGCTCAAATGTGTTTCAGGTTTTCTTTGCTCTTAGAATTGGGGACGTGTATGACCTAGTCTAGCAGTTTTCTTAGTTTGTGACGGTTATTCGTATGTATGATTCTCTTGGTGAATTGTTTGAACTTTGAACACAACAAAATGTTCGCATTAAAGTAGCGCAAGAAAGACTATCTTCCCTTAAAATAAATTTGACGGGAAATGGGACGCTGAGCAGGTCGTCATAGGCATTGCTCAATACATGGTTTCACCAAGAGGCGACATGTAAACGGCAATTGTAGTGCAGAAGCAAAGCATCTCAATATACACCGAGAAAGTTTACATACATTATCAGGCATTGCATGAAAGCTGCGGGCGAACCGCAGTTACAACAATAACACTTTTCTCTATGCCTTTTGTTTCCTCTGTGGAAACAAGCAGAACGTGAGAACACTGTTGCAATGTAGCCGCTGACACTGCATACTGAAAATTCATCAGGCAATTCATCAGGCAATAAAAGCTTGCCAGTGTGCTCTCAGCAAAAACAATAATTAAAACAGTATGTTGTTTGTGATACATGCTTCACGCAAAAATTTCCATCACATATGTCACGTTTTGAACTGCAGGACACTGGCTCATTCAAAAGTGTAAAGATGACCTCCGTAAAAAAAACATGGCAACAAACATCTTTTCCACGTATGCCACGTAATGAAAACATAACGAATAAACTTACCGTCATATGAATGAAGCACAAAAGCAACTGCTATTATACAGACCAATAGGGCCAGTAGTGCTAGGCAGGCGTAGCACAGGGACCGCGTCTCGTCCTGCCTGTAGTAGAAAACCGTCAAGAGACAGCGTGTAAGACAAAAGACTGGACACATATTTCAGCCACATTTCGGCAGAGAATGTGAGCGTACACTGAGGCAGTCAGCGAACCAATATTTGCTGTTTTTTTAGGCTTTCACGATTACTTCTATTGAAGGCAGTCGTGCATTGACGAAGACTGAAAATCAGTTGGGAGCTTGCAGAGTGTTCAATCTTGCACTCATAGAACTATTTGTGAGTCTGAGTTGCTACAACCTGCATCCTTATTCGCAGAACTGGGGGTGTCCCCTTCCGTTATGAGAAGGTTGAAGAAGAGAAGCATTCCCGACACGGGCATCCCCGCCAAGTTCCTCAGCACTAGGGTTTGGGCGCCGTCTGTACAAGGTGGGGGCTCAGGAACCTTAATCCCCTCTTGATGTAAACCTTGCCGACTGCCTGGAACATCCTTTTTAAGGAATGTTCTTTAAAGGAGCCATGAAGAGAAAATGCAACTTCGTTTAATTTGAAATTCAGTATCTCATTTAGCTTCATTACAGCCCCAAAAGAGGTTTTTTTGACCAAAAAAAAGCAAGAAGTATTTAACAACTTTCAAATTTTGCGCCACAGTGACGTGTTATGAGCAAGAGTGACGTGTACGGGCCAACAATAAAGCATAATTTTCAGTGCGTTAACTGCATGTTAGCATTCAAGTGATGCGGTCAAATAGAACTAGA
Organism: Haemaphysalis longicornis; assembly: GCA_013339765.2. Lineage (NCBI taxonomy): Eukaryota > Metazoa > Arthropoda > Arachnida > Ixodida > Ixodidae > Haemaphysalis > Haemaphysalis longicornis. The sequence goes on along the minus strand of JABSTR010001312.1, from coordinate 12,487 downwards.
GGCCCCATTACAGACGCCCAGTCATGTGTCGTCGCGACAGGTCAGTTAGGCGGCTGCCAATCGCACGAACAAGGTTCCGTGACGTCATAGAAAAGTTGCGGGAAATTGGCTAGGGGGTCGCGACTGCTTCACACGTTTTCTTTAATATCTCCGTTATTTGTTCGAAGATTGCGAAGATATTGCTATCATTGTTATCGGGACTAAGCCCTCTTTTTAATAAACCCAACTTGTATTTTGTCTTCATGGCTCCTTTAAATAAGTCATTAGGTTGGGGACGAGGGGGGGAGGCGGGGGGGCTCTCCGTATTGCTGCACTGAATGCCTTTCCCCCGAACCAATACCCGATATTGAATTCGCGCAGCCCCGAAGATTCAGTGTATGCCTAATTGCCAAATCAGAAAGTGAGTGTGAAAGGTGTTTCTTTAACTAGTATTCCTTTTATACATTTGAAAATGTTCCACCAGGGTTGCGGAGGAAAATCTGCTAGACAAAAAGCGTGCGTTTTGCGACATGCTTTTTCTGAAAATCGATAAATCTTTAGTGCACTGGTCTTTTCTACATAAATAATCTAGCTTAGCTAAAAATCTCTAATAAACCTGAAAATTTTTAAAAGCAGACTTGGTGTTATTTCTGAAACAAAACTGTTCATGAAAATATGTCATCTTGGTGAAGGGAATCGTGGTAACAGAGCAACCATTCGGAAACATAAGCCAATAATGCACGGCGGCAGCGAATGAAAGAACAAGGGGCGCAACTCCAGACAGCCCAAGATCAGCCTACTCCCGAGTTTCCAGCGGCTTGGGTCAAGAAAGACGGGATAGTGAACCATCCGACACACCGCTGTGCGAAACCGGCGCAATCACGCGAAGAACGCGTGGGCATTTTTGGTGGGCCTCATTGGTGTCGCTTAGGTTGAGAGAGTACAGCTTGTCCTAAGAAATTCTTGCAGAGCCGTCTGAAATAATGCTGCAGTATTCACTCACTGGCATAATGGAGATAACCGCACTACTTATCTTAAAACTTTTGCCTGGCCGCAGGCCAAGTCTGGTACAGCAGCGTTCCGTTTTTGCCTGGGTTGTCACATTCAAGTGAACTATTTTTGCTACACGGCTTGAGGGTGGCCCCAGTGCAGCTCAGTTCAAGCACAAACCATCTGAGCAATCGAGATTACTTCAGTAAAGAAAACCCGCCCTGCTCCAGACTATCAAATACTGCGTTCCATTACACCCTAGCACAGCGGGTGTTCCTCAGAAGTTGTCCCAAACTCATCCAGTCAAGAGTGGATTTAATAAGCATTCACCAGTGCATTTTAGACGTTGAAGTGGTGTCGTCCGCCATTGACTGTGTTTTAAAGGTTCGTACTCAAAGCTTCTGTAGGGAACTCCGGTCGTCTTTGCCGCTCCTATCGGATCGAACTAGAGTAAACACCACATCGGACCGGACACCGCACGACTCTGTCAGCACTGGCTCACGGCAGCACTGGGCTTCGTTTTTGTTTTGTGCAAAGATCTTTTGTCCGCTAACGTGCATCGAGTGAATGCGAGTTCGGGGATACAATGCTACCCCAACGGCAAAACCGACGCCATGCTTGGGCCGGGCTTCGCCTGCGGCGCAGGACCCACGAATAGACTAAGTGTGTATGACTGAGACTAGAACTTCGAAAAGCCCTTGAATGTAGTTTCACGCAGTGTTGAACTCGTGGCACTCGGTGATGGAAACTGCACTGGTGGTGGAAACTCATCTATTGTAGATTGTGAAAACCTTCCATTCCTAAAACGTTTGGCATATACCGCAATCGCGGAACAGATACGCAACGTGACGGGGGCTGTCTTAATAGCCACCAATCGGGATCTGCACTGTTCAGACGTACAAATTTCATATATACTTGAAATTGTTCGGCTCTGTTGGAACGCTTCTTTTCACGTGTTTCGATCGCATCTGCTACCACCCTTCAAGCATGGTGACTCATTAGCATCATGAGAGTGCTGCTTTCGGATTGTTGGTAGAACACGAAGAAGAACTGAAACGCTAGAACCTCACAAATAAGCAAGATGACACATAACCCGCTACTGCGCCTTGTGTATGTCTTCGTGCCTATCTGCGTTGTCCTAGCGCTACAATTTGTCATTCGTCATATCGAAACACGATCAAGCGAACAAACATGAATACTCAATGCACATTTACTGAGATCATACCGCGCAAGCAACGTACGGGCAGCCTGCTTCTGCTCAACGTTCACAGCAACCACAACCACATACACGAGAAATTTCGCTCGCTCCTCTACCAGCCAGCACAGGTGCTAGCGGCTGCACGCTCGTAATCGGTGGCGCCTTTAAAGCGTCGCACGCAGCATGTGACTACTTCCGAGACACGGTAAAGGGCAGGGACCTGCCCAAAAGCGCCCTGGACAACGACTTCGTAGTCATCACGGACCCCGCCAACCCCACCAGGATGGGCAACTCCATGGCAAGGAGTTTCTTACGCCCGACCTCACTCTCTTCAAGCCAAACGCCGCTGCCAAACGCCGGAGGCGATCTGGGCAGTGGCCACAAAAATATAGAGATGTTGATACCCCGCCAGATTGTTGTTAACACCGTTCAACACAAGTGGAGGGATTGGACGGGTTCCAACAGAACCAACCCAAGGATTGTCCGGTGATTCGAGACAGATGAGTGGACCTCCAATCTTCTCAAAGCAGTGAGATCGGCCAAAAAAACCATGGAGACCAATGAAGACATAGTAAGCCTGGACAGCCGCCTCGCACACCTCGTCTTGGCCAAATTCTCTATCATGAAGTGCTGGAAGAAGAAGAGACTGGACCGTAAACTGCGGAAGAAAGTGGCTGAGCTAAATCAGGCCATCGTCCTGTGCAAACAGTAGTGAAATGAGATCAGTTACAAGGTTGACGAACAATTACATTACGCAAGAACGTGGAACCTCCTACGCCACCTGCTTGGCGAGGTTAAAACCAAGCGGCCCCAATGCGACGGCCTCGCCAGGTTCATGCATACGGCGGTGCATAACCAGAGTAAAGACACCCTGCTCAAGAAGCTGGAGGACAACTACTTACCGACTACTGACACCTTGGTGCTCCACCCACCGTACGGTGGGGCACCCAACGCGTGGCTAGACGGGGGCAACCCGATGGCAGACGTGCGAGCTGAGGTGCACGAGCTAAACAACCGCTCGGCAGCCGTCCCAGACCTCACCATGAATAAGATGCTCAACAACCTAGACGACGATTCAATAGAGAACGAGTCTGAGGTTCGGGCAAGCTGCATCGCCAATGGAAAGGTGCCAGGACCATCCTAATCCCGAAACTGGGCAAGTAGCCGGACACGAACACCTCCGTTAAATCACGTTCGCATGCCGTGTGGGCAAGGTGCTGGAGCAGGTGCTCGAGCGCCGATGGCAAGACTACTTCGGAAAGGAAGGCCTCTATCCAGACCCCACGATACGAGTCCGATACAAACTAAGCACAGAAGACGCCATGCTCGAGGTTAAAACAGAAATAATCGACAAGGAAGACACGAGTGATAAAAGGTAATCTTTGGCCTGCACCTCCACAGTGCTTTCGACAAGGTAAAGCATTCGGCGATCTTGGCACAAGTCGCCAAGTTGAACACGGGGGAAACCAGCTATAAATACGGCAAGGACTTCCTTACGGATCGGGCAGTAGAACTCCACGCGAGGTAGAACTGAAAGATAAGATGCTCGGCAGCACAGGCACGCAGCAAGAATCGGTGGTTTCGCCGCCATTCTTTAAACTCACTTCAACCTCTTCAACCTCGATCGAAGTTAGAGGGCGCTGACGGGAAAGGGCGCCCGGCGTACCATATACGCCGATGACACCATGCTGTGGGTCGGCGGCGGCATCGACGTAGAGCGGCGCCAGAGCGCTGTGTACCTTCTGCTGAGGCGAGAGCGCTCATGGACCGAATCCGGGCGCAGCGGCGTCAATTAAAATCTTTCTGGCAATTTCATTTCCGTGACAGATATGATGCCGGAGAGATCCTGGTGTACCCACTCTTATGCCCGGGTACACCAGGAACACTTTATTGTTAAAAAAATTGCTTCCTGGTTATACTCGTGACACTTCATGGGTGCTCATAGATTGGAGAAAAACTCAAAGTAATGCAGGTAGGGCGTGCGGGGTACCAAACTGAAGGTCTCGATGACGGGACTCACTTCGGACAAATATTAAATGCTTCCTGATATTAATCGTGGCAAAGCCATGGCTAGACATCCATTGGATTGCTCTTCAAATTGACGCAGTTAGGTCGTGTGCGGTGTCAAAATACAGGCGTCGAAGGTAATTTTGTGGAACAATTAAAAGGATGCTTTCTAGTTTTATTCGTGATATATTCATGGTGGATCATAAATTGGTTTACAAATTCGTTGGTCATGGGTCATTAATTCAAAATAAAGCGGGTAGGGCGTGTGGTGTATCAAATTGAAAGCTCCCATGAGGGGAATCACGAGGGAGAAATAGAAAATACTTCCTTGTTATAATCATGGCACCATCATACGTTGGTGCTATGATTATAAAATATTCAGATATATGGCGCTCAGGCGTTGGGGAATCAAATTAAAAATTGTTCCTCGTTTTAATCGTGTCATAATTATTGTGAGTCATATATTGACATAAAAGTCAGATTGGTAGAGTTAAAGCACGTAGAGTATTAGATACACGTCTCGATGAAGGAAATCACGTGGGAGAAATAAAGAAAGTTGCCCGGCCATAATCACGACAGTTATCATGCGTAATAATAATGTGGGTTAAAAGTGATGTCGCTGGGTGGTGTGGGGTCCAGCTGAAGGGGATCACGTAAGACTAATTAAAAGGTGATCCTGCTGATGAGTACTACAGTAGAATGGACAATCGGGATAGTTGGTAGCTGTTCATCGTAACGTGAAAGCGCTCACACAACAGGGACGAAAGTAGAAGAAACAGAGACGACACGGCTTTAACTCGCAACTGTTTGTTTATTGAAAAGAAACACAAATTTATACTTTTAACATCTCACCTGGTGCGCTCATCTCGTCGAAGATAAAACCATGAAAGTCCCTTTTTACAGGGATTAAATACATACTGGTGTACACGCGAGAACCGAAGTGCAAGGACATTAAAACAGCAGCACGATAACATATCAAAAACGGCTACGATAGCAATGAAAGGAACATATAAAAAAATATTTCTTGATGGGGCACTAACACATCTATCCCTGGACCGTTTTAATGTAAAATTCTTATATCAGCCCACGAGGGGTTTTATCTGGATGCCATGAGAAAACTGTCGTATCGCTGAAGATGGTCGAATACACATGTGCTCTGCAGGTCCGTAGTTCAAGTCCGGAAAAGCATGCTTCTTCGCTGCCGCAACGACCGTTACTTCTTTTTGTTGCTATAGGTGTGAACTTCTATCATTTTTGCACGTGATAGTCATTGTACATCACCTTAGAGGACCGTACGCTATGACGTGTCTTTCTCGTCCCGAGAAAGCGTTGCCACGATTACTGAAAACACTGGAATTTTTTTTTGGCAAATCTTGGCCAATCTTCTTAGGTATGTATGCTTCACTTGTAAAACTTCTACAGGGTAGGTTGACCGGTTGTCGCGAGTCACGCACACACAAGCTCTAGGCATTTTCTTGGTTTCGGTGACTGCCGGGCGGTCGTCGTGAGGCCCCCGCTCACGTGCGCGCGCTTTGCAATTTCTTGGTATTTTCAACTGCGGACACGAAAAATTACGATTTGATAAAGAACTTCGCTGTTAGACACACTCAAAGTTTTCTAATAAATCTGGGAGCATGAAGAACACACGCGCAATGGCGTTGAATTGGTCCGTCGGCCCGTGGACTGGTCGTCATGGAGAAATGGATGCTACCAATGCGTCGCCCCGCGGTACCTTACGGACAACCATAGCGGGCCTGCTGAACGGGAAAAAATTCGCGATTCTATGATTCAGCAAAAACGCGCATGCGTGCCAGGTCACTCTGAAAAGCAGGCGCCCTGTCTTCAGCATGCGCAGCGGCGATATTAGCCACGCGATTGCGTGGTCCGGAATATTTTGTTCCCGCCTGCGCTAGCAGCCAATGCGAGCATTGGACACTTTAAAAAAGGCTGGGGCAGATCAATCGTGCAGGTTTAGAAGAGTAACGGCCGGAGGGAGCAAGCAGCCAGGAATCTGAGCCGGGGTGCTCCAACGGACGTTCGGGCATCGGTATGTCTACCAGTGGAGCCATTCCAACACACACCCTCCGTGCGCCTCCGCCATCGGCTTGTGAAAAATTCTGTATTCTTCGCAGCCAGTAAGACTGTTTTGTTTATTTCTCCTGGACCCATGTTTGAAAATTTATGTGCCATGTCGACCCAGGTTGGAAAATTTATGTGCCTTGTCGTATGCAACCTTTAACGGCTCTATCTGCAAACATCGTGTTTTTGGTGATGTTCCATTGCATTTCGGAGCCACGCCCCAGTGTGCTGAGTCTCCTTTTTTGCGTTCGTCTTTTATGATGAACGCCTTTTGAAATTTTTGCCGCTGCCAAGATAGTGACAGATCGATGCAAGAGAGGCTGGACTCTCCTGGAGAAATTCATAGTCATTCCACACTAATCATTTTAAACCACAATAAAACCGTCAGTCCTACATTTCAGTGTCTGCAAGTGTGTTGAACTGAAATGAATGAAATGTTTCGAATGATTGCATTTTTATTGTTCCGAAGACTGCGTAAGGACCACATGGCGTGCGTTGCGTTGTATTTTGTCGAACAGTGCAGTGTTTTTGTTCTGTTATTCGACAATGGCGCGTAGGGAGAGAACAAAAGGTCACAGTATGGTCGTTTATCAGGCTGCCTAAATGCAGCTGTAGTATGCGAACGAAGAAATAATAGGGGTATCCCAACCAGTAGATTTAAACCAGAATTCTTCAGATACGCGTATTCAGGGATACACCGAAAATGTATTTTAGACGTCCTTTATTGTCCCTATTCTAAATCAGATTTTTGTGGACGTTTAGCAAACCAGATTTAGATCTTTTAGAAAAGGTTTAACCAGCCGGACAATACCAGAGATATAGGACGTCGTCGAAACAGAAGGAGTCTGTTCCGAGTCGTTTTGTGGCCATTTTGTCGTCTCGGATATACCCAGAATATACGTTTTGTAACTTTTTTGTGCTAGCTAGGTAACCTGATCCTTTTGATGCATGTTCGAAGTGGAGAAGTTTGGTGCAACCCCGAAAAAAAGCAACCCTAGTTATGATGCGGTACGCCGCCGCAGGCGTACGGCGGATTTTTGGCGTCGTGGGGACGCAGCATGAGACTTCTCTGCCCAAGGCTGGTTATGGTATCTTTTGGGTTGACTGACCGTTCCTGATTGATTACCACAGGAAGACCTACATCCGCGGGCGGCAGCTCATCTGGCGTCGTATATGATGTACTTAGGTTCATTCTAGTCAGCGACCTCTTTAAAAAAGGGCCCATCTCCCCGCGAGGGGGACTCGAGTAAATGCGTCGCATAGGGGGTGGGTGTATTGCGTTAACGTTTAGTGTTTGGGGAGTTGGTGGTAGTGAATGCGTTGTATCAGCAGCTTCTTGACGTAGTTTGAATGAGTCAAGGATATAAGGCGCGTTCGTAGCATTTCATTCTGTGTCGGTTTTGCGGCGCAGTGGGAAGAGCACCATGTACCTCGCGTTCCGCCCACAGGTAGTGAATGCGTTGTATCAGCAGCTTCTTGACGTAGTTTGAATGAGTCAAGGATATAAGGCGCGTTCGTAGCCTTCCATTCTGTGTCGGCTTTGTAGGCGCAGTGTGTAGAGCACCATGTACCTTTCGTTCCGCCCGCAGGGTCGTGGGATCGAAACCAGGCGCCGGTAAGTATTATTTTTTTGTATAGTGTAGGGGAGGGGTGCGGACCTGTTGTTGAGAGCGAGAGGGTAGAGTAATGCGGGAGAGGAGGAGTGGGGGAGAGGGAGCACCTGGAACGGGTGTCGCGGACGCCGAGGCACGCCGACAACGCCGGGTGACATCGTGAGTTAAAGAAATGCTCTGCATTTAAAATGCGAGGGTGGTAACTTTCGAATGATGGCGACCCTCATTGACGTTTTGGGTAAGTGGGACAGTTGTGCATCCATTCGGCAGCCGCACATAACCCTTTGCAATGCAGACATTTTGGCCGTGAATTCACGAGCTATTGCCTTCGAGGATACATTCGTATTCTTCAAATGCATCGCTCATGACGTCAACAAACGCGCTTGCGCAGTCTTCCTCAATGAACCAAAGCACCACGTCCCGCCATGGCGTTATGTGCAATGCCAAAGCTGTCTTTCCCGACGGGGTGATAGTCGATATCGGCAAACCAATAACGCCACCGTTTGCGATTAGAAAATTTATGGCGAGTATTAGATCTCTCGAGCACTCGGAAAGGATGAAGCAAATGCCGACGCATGTGTAAGGGGCCGACACAGCTAATCTACACCTGGACACGTGCGTGTATTTACGTGCGAGTGTGAGCACCGCGACCAGCGTATCTTGTAGATCGCGCGCGCCAGGAAGGCTTCACCAGATTACAAGTGCATAATGCAATATGCGCGGTTGCCCCGGCAGTCTTTATAATCGGTGTGCGCGCTGCCCCTGTGTCTTTTCTTTCCCGTTTGCTGAGACAGCTCCTGACGACTGCATCATCCCCGTGGAGGGCGAGTGACGGAGGGGACGCTGCCACGGTTTGGCCTTCTGCAAGCACCCCCAGATCTTAGGAAGTCCTTGTGGCGCCGGTCTACCGCCACATTCGTGTAGCTGTAGGAGCCGCTGTGGACGGCAGCCGCCCTCACGCATGGTTCTTGACGAGAGCACTGACGACTGCAGATGAGGGCAGCCAGCGCCGGCCATGAAGGCGGCGCCGCCGGTACTTCGGGAATTTAGGAAGAACCACCCGGTCTTCGAAGAGGGTCCTAGACGGCGGACTGCAAACCATCAGGCATCAAGTGTTGGGTGTGGCGAATAATCTGCCGGTTCTTAAACCACTGGTTCAGCGTACGCTCTTTCCCGCTAGTGCGAAGGGCGATCTGCTACTGTGGCGCCTAAAGAGGTTTTGCAATCAGCTTGTGTGCAATATCTTAGTGTTGCTGCCGTCACTTCTTCTATTTGTTTGTTTTCTCCGTTAGCACCGATGGCGAATGCAGACGACGTACATGGGAAGGTGCCCAGCATTTGTGACGTCATCAGAAACTGCCTCCTCCTGTTCGGAAAATTCACCCCCAGAGCCGCCTACCATGGTTCCACTCTACGGCAGCTACAACGACCTGGAAGCGTTGCGAATTCTTGGACCACGTGGGCGTGTACAAGCAGCTGTCGGATCGTCGGGAAGCCACATTGTTAACAGAGTGCTGCCGCTTGCCTTTTATGGGTCGGTGGCATGTTCGTGGCGCCTACAGACCGAATTACAGACCTGGGACAAGTTCCTTCCTCCAGGGAATCAATAACATACACTCCATGAGCTTTACCTTCGAACCCAGCATCCGAACAAAAGTCTTTCGGAGTATGTTCGAGGTTTGCAGGACCTGTACCGCAAAGCAAACCAGCTAGCGCCCGAATCGGAGCGCGTAGCAAGGCTTCTGGGACCGTGACATCCCCGCTTCATAGGCTACCTTCACATTCGGGGAGTTTCAAGCCATTACGAGGTGGCCAGACATGCTGCGTTCTGTTCAGGAGTGCTTCCTCGCAGCCTCCAAGTAACCGCCCCCCCCCCTGCAATGTGAGGTATCCTTGGAGCCCAACCACACCCGAGGGGGGGACGCGCTGACCATGATACATGGCCTTGGACAGCCGCAACAAGAAGACCAAGGCGCTACCCTATCCTCGCCTCCGCTAGTTCTATTCTGTCAGCTGCGGTGTAGATTGTCATGGTTTGCCGTTTCCTAATTAGATCTTTCGTCTCCTGTGAAGGTTTACCAAGATGCTGTCTAGCCATAGTGCCCCCGACTTCTACTGCACACTCCGTGATAATGACTGTAAGGTTGTCGCTCGCTTCCTGTGTCGTAATCTCGGCTTCATCGTTAGGAGCTGAATATCGGTTTTCCAGCACGATCCTGAATTCTTCTGCTTTACGTCTTACTGTTAGCTCAATTCAATTGCCGGCTTCTTTCCTACTAGCTTGTTGTGGTCCCTCCTCAAATCTAGCCTAACTCGAGATCTAACCATACGGTGGACACTACACCTTACCCTTCCGAGAACTTCCACATCCTGCACGACGCCAGGGTTATCGCATAATATGAGGTCTATTTCAATTTTATGCTCCCCATTCGGGCTCCTCCAGGTCCACTTCCGACTCTCCCGTTTACAGAAGAAAGTATTCATTATGCGTAGGTTATTCCGTTCTGCAAAATCAACCAGTAAGTACCCCCCTGCTATTTCTACAGCCCAGACCATAGTTCGCTACTGCCTTGTCTCCAGCCTGATTCTTGCCTACTTTAACATTGAAGTCCCCCATAACTACGGTATACTGTGTTTTTACTTTTGCCATTGCCGATTCCACATCTTCGGCTTTCCACTGCTTGGTCGCCGTGGCTGGATGTGGGCGCGTAGCCCTGCACCACCTTGAGCTTGTACCTCTTATTGAGCCTAATTACAAGACCTGCTGCCCTTTCGTTAATGCTACAGTGTTCTTCTATGTTGCCAGCTATGCTTTTATTGACTACAAATCCCACTCCCAGTTCTCTTCTGTCCTCTAGGCACCGGTAACATAGGACTTGTTCATTTTTCAGCACCGTAAATGCCTCGCCTGCCCTCCTAGCCTCGCTAAGCCCTATTGCATCCCATTTATTGCCCTCTAGTTCCTCGAACAACACCTCTAGACTCGCTTCGCTAGATAAGGTTCGCGCGTTAAACATTTTCAGGTTCAGATTCTATTGGCGGCTTGTCCGGATCCAGGGATTCTTAGCACCCTCTGCTGCGTCACAGGTCTGACCGCCGCCGTGGTCAGTTGCTTCGCAGCTGCTGGGGACTGAGGGCCGAGGGTTAATTGGTGTATTCATGGCAGGTTGTGGCCGTTACTACACCAGGGTGGCCAATCCTGCTCTGGTGAGGGAGTGCATTACCGGCATTGGTCGCCGGGGTCAGGCTGCACCCCAAGCCCCTTTGTGCAATTCCATCAATACGCCGATTGTTTTAGGGGCGAAGCTCCTTAAGTCATGGGTCTGTCCATCCCTTGTGTCTCGTGGTACGTGACCGCCGCATGCTTTTGGAGATGTCGCAAAGTGGGCAGCGTTGCACGCGCAAGAACCGGCTGCAACCGGCAGCGCAAACTCGGCACCGGAAGCGCGAGCTTGTCTGTGTTCGCCAACGGAGGCGCGAGCGCACGTGCACTGCGAGGGGGAGATCACGCAAGAGATCACGCCACGAACGCAGGCAGTCGTTCTCGCTCTCGGTAGATGAGCATTATGTAAGAATACTAGAGGATATCTACAGTGGGTCCACAGCTACCATCATCCTCCATAAGGAGGGCAGTAAAATACCTATAAGGAAGGGTGTCAGACAAGGGGACACAATCTCACCAATGTTATTCACAGCTTGTTTACAAGAAGTATTCAGAACGTTGGATTGGGAACAGGTGGGAGTAAGGGTAATGTAAAATACATCAGTAACCTCATATTTGCTGATGACGTTGCCTTGCTTAGTAACTCGGGGGAAGAATTGCAAAGCATGCTTTCCGCTTTGAACCAACAGAGTAGAACCGTGGGCCTGAAAATTAATATGCAGAAAACTAAAGTATTGATCAAGAACCTCGGGACAGCACAGCGGTTTGAGATAGGTGGCGAGGCAGTGGAAGTGGTAAGCGAATATATCTACTTAGGCCAAGTTGGGACCCCAGATCCCAACCATGAAACAGAGATAATTAGAAGAATAAGAATTGGGTGGGGTGCATATGGCAGACATTCTCAGATAATGAATAGCAGCCTACCATTGTCGCTGAAGAAAAAAGTGTATGACAGCTGCATCTTCCCGGTGCTTACCTACGGGGCAGAAACCTGGAGGCTCACTAAGAGGGTTCAACTTAAATTGAGAACGACTCAGCGTGCAATGGAGCGGAAAATGATAGGAGTAACATTAAGGGACAAGAAAGAGCGGAGTGGGTCAGGGAACAAACATTTGTTAAGGACATATTAGTAGAGATTAAGAAAAAGAAATAGACGTGGGCAGGGCATGTAATGCGAAGGCAAGATAACCGCTGGTCATTAAGGGTAACAGAGTGGATCCCTAGAGAAGGCTAGCGTTGCAGGGGGCGGCAGAAAGTTAGATGGGCAGATGAGATCAAGAAGTTTGCGGGGATAAATTGGTCCCAGTTGGCACAGGACCGGGGTAATTGGAGATTAATGGGAGGGGCCTTTGCCCTGCAGTGGGCGTAGATAGGATGATGATGATGATGATCCGCGCCTCCAACCACATAGGATACGGGGCAAGAGGCCACCCGGCCTCTGACGATGATGCTACGAGG